>LATX02000237.1:0-260346 GCA_001466705.2 Moniliophthora roreri | reverse complement strand
ATAAAACTGAGCTGTGTTTGGTAATTTCTCTGTCACAGTGTCCAATTGTAGTCAGGCTTCATAGCCATAATCTCTTTTATTCTTTTTCTATGATGATTGCGCAGTCTCCTGACACTAATCATTTGCAATTTTCTTGATCAAACAGCTCTCCTTCTGACTCCATTTGAAAATATTATACTTCCATGCCACTCCACATGGTTTCTTCCTTCTCCGTCTATTGTCATCTGCTCTGTGGACATGTAATATGCTTCCATTTCTCCTCTAAAGTGTACACATAAGCTTAGCCGTGCTATCTTCTTGTCATACAGCTTTGTCTTCCACTTTCTGTGATACAGGCACCTTTTTGGTAACTGATCATCTATTTCATTCCTCTAATTTGATTATCGGTATCTTGAGTATCCCCTGCCAATAATTTGTCATTCTCTTTTTCATATCTGTTCCTCAGTAATATTCTCGTTGATGTATCATCAAAGGCTTTTATTCTTCCTTCAAGTTGGGTGTGGTTTGAAAATATTGTTAAAAAAAATGAAAATATTCCCTTTGGTATGCTTTCAATAGAGAGGTGTGATGTTGTGTGGTTCCCTACAGGTTTTGGGATGCTCCTCTGTGTTCAGATTCACTGTTTATTTTCATACTAGCAGTGGTTGGNAATATATCTGTCACACATACAAATAAAACTGAGTCAGGCGCTAAATATTATATAAACTGAGCTGTGTTTGGTAATTTCTCTGTCACAGTGTCCAATTGTAGTCAGGCTTCGTAGCCATAATCTCTTTTATTCTTTTTCTATAACGATTGTGCAGTCTCCTGATACTAATCGTTTGCAATTTGTTCGATCAAATGGCTCTCCTTCCGACTCTGTTTGAAAATATTATACTTCCATGCCACTCCACATGGTTTCTTCCTTCTCCGTCTATTGTCATCTGCTCTGTGGACGCATAATATGCTTCCATATCTCCTCTAAAGTGTACACATAAGCTCAGCCATGCTATCTTCTTGTCATACAACTTTGTCTTCCGCTTTCCATGATACAGGCACCTTTTCAGCAACCAATCATCTATTTCATTCCTCTAATTTGATTATCGGTATCTCGAGTATCCCCTGCCGATAATTTGTCATTCTCTGTTTCATATCCGTTTCTCGGTAATATTCTAGTTGATGTATCATCGAAGGCTTTTATTCTTCCTTCAAGTTGGGTATGGATTGAAAATATTGTTAAAAGTTAAAATATTCCCTTTGGTACGCTTTCGATAGAGAGGTGTGATGTGGTATGTTTCCCTACAGGTTTCGGGATGCTCCTCTGTGTTCAGATTCGCTGTTTATTTTCATACTAGCAGTGGTTGGGTACCCTTGTATGGCCTACCATCAACCATTACTCTGCTAATATTTTGTATCCTTCTCTACTACTTGCTTTGACTAGCTGCTCAGGGCTCACACTAGTCCTCAATTCCCTTGTATATGTCATTTTCAACCATAAAAGTGCAAAATATTCTCTATTTGCATGTGAAATAAAAGGTAAAAGTTATGCATATCACCGGGTTCAGGAAAAAGCATGTTGGCAGCACATCTGGTATGGTATTAGCTTGAAATGCTCAGAGTCTGTCAATGATCAACTCACCCTTCATAGCACNAGATTTTTTCCTTAGAAAGATAATAGTGCTTAATTGTGAATCTCATTTTGCTTAGACTACTGTAATACTGCTTAGCTTACAGTGCTTTCGCTGGGGCGACTTGATCGCTGCACATACTGAATTGGTACTGAATCACGCTTCTAATCCAGGCATCTACCACTCGCTCCTCAATTTGCCTCCGACCATCAATACAAGGGAACTATCGCGATGGCTGTGGTGACTGGTGTAACCGCTGTATGAGTTCTTCTAGTAGTCAAAAATTAGCCTCATAGTGTTATGTTACTTGCGCAGCAATGACAACAACTCAACAACACTTATGATGGAGTGATGTGGAGTTAACTTCGACAAGAAAGGAAAGTTTCCTTCTTGAAGGAGTAAAGGTTCAAGTTAGAGAACTAGCTTGAGAAAAGCTAGAGTTCAGATAGTTCGTTTGTTGGCTAAACACAAGTTGATTAAACCAGGTCAAGCTGAAGAGCTATAACCCAGTTCTGTCTATCTTTATACATCCATTGTAGTTACACGTTTGTACTACTTAGAATGTCCAAGAATACGATGGAAAATGTATAAGGTAATCGAATAGAAAGAAATGGAATGTTAAAGAAGATTGGTGACGTCAAAGCAATATTGTAATGGAAAAGGATAGTAATCGATAGAAAGAAGTCAAAATGATATCATAAAAGAGAACGTTAGAAAGTCATAGAATGATTTGTAAGAAGGAAGCTGGGAAAGTGGATAAGTCCAGATGTCAAAAAGAAGCATAATATCGAGCACTAGTTTGCCCAGAATAGTAGTACAAGAAAGAAAAGGCGGGAAAATGTCTGACAGAAAATAGAAAATTGTAACACATAGGTCAGAACGGCAGACTGAGCTCTACATACCACTTGGAAGACAGCTCAGCCATTATGTACACTCTTAATCATGACCAAACACTGTATCAATGACAAGTCTAACATGAATAAGTAGGGAGGTCCTGGTAAGTGAAGCAGGGCTCATACCTTTCATCCATGTTCAACCTATTGATATCACTCCTCCTGTGCCAGAAACCATCTACACTTCGTCTTCTTCTTGACCAGTTTCATCTGAGAGACGGTAATAGAAAGTATGGGACCTCAGCAATAAATGAGATACTACTTCATGGATAAATCAGGAGCGGACTTACCAACTCTGACTGGGTGGATGATGGCAGTCAGGAAAAAAACCTTGTTCGTGAGAAAAAGCTGACCCCAAAAAANCCTTTGATTCACGAGGTGAACGGGAGGGTGGAGAGATAGATGTAGTTTATCGTACATTCTTGTTGCTATCTTGTCACTTTGTATGCTTTTTCGTTATCGAATTGCTTGACCTGCTAATTGACTTTCTTAAATTGTATTCAATTATCATATCCTGGCCTCATTAGATTGCAGTGTAATGTATTATAATAGTGCTGTCCCATTTTATTACATTTTAATGGATTATAATAGTGTTGCTTTATTTTAACGTATTATAATGGATTATAATAATGTCGCTTTATTTTAATGTATTATAATGGATTATAATAGCGTCGTTTTATTTTATTGTATTATAATGGATTAAAATCACTAAAATACATTATAATCCATTATATTTAGGTGTCCATTTCGCTGATGAAGACGACTCAATGAGGACACCTGCAAAAAGTACATAGCATTATAATAGGGTTATAACCCTCATAATGCATTATGAGTTCCATAACCATTAGCAACCCTGTTATATGCCAAGTCAGATATGGTAACCTAGTTATAATGTAGTTGTAACATACCATAATAATTACAAGTCCCATAATAATTATGATAAGTTGCAATGCCATTACAACCTAAAGACAATGTTACAACTACATTACAACCCTACTGGACAGTAAATAGATACCAAATCCTTATCAGAATCACTATTAAAATGTATTGAAGTGTATTTAGCTGTTATAATGTATTTTGACTATTCGGATTGGAGACAAAAAGAAATAAAAATCCATTTATTGGAACCTCTGTCTGAGTTGAACCCACAACCTTATGGTAGATTAGTCAGCAGCCTGGTAGCTGCTGGGTGCTCAGAACCACTGTACCACTGTGCCACATAACTATAAACACACACAGTGCATTATATCCTTTTACTAAAAGACCTATCTCCAAAACATTTTATTCTATTGATTAAAAATCAGTTTCATTATAAACATAAATAGGTGTATCTAATAATAAAGCCTTGTTACATTGTCATGTTGCATGGGTTTTTATATGCTGTTGCACTAAGAACTTTACTTATATTTGTTGTAACCTTTATAATCCTGTTGTAAGGATATTATAATGTAACATACTTTTTGCAGGTGTGTATCAATGACAAGTATGAATCAGGCCTGAAGAGGTAAATGGTGAGATGAAGAGTTTTCGTACCTTGAGCCAGCTTTATTCTTCTGAAGTGCCTCATCTCTGGGGTATCTGATATTTGGAGTTAATACATGCTAATATTACTTGATCCTACTAACATGAATAAGTAGAGAGGTCCTGGTAAGTGAAGCAGGGCTCATACCTTTCATCCACATTCAACCCATTGATATCACTCCTCCTGTGCCGGAAACCATCTACACTTCATCTTCTTCTTGACCAGTTTCATCTGAGAGACGGTAATAGGAAGTATGGGACCTCAGCAATAAATGAGATACTACTTCTGTTGCGTTACTTGCACAGCAACAACAACAACTCAACACCACAATGACATAGCGGCATTAAGCATGTAGATCAAGTTTGAGTTTTGACAACTAATCAAAGGAGAAAATCCTCTGTAAAGCTGTCCCAAGGAAGTTGGTTGATGTGAGCAAGATATCCAATGGATTAACCAGGTCAAGCTGAAGTAGCTTAGACCTGCAAACTATCTACTTATACAACGATTGTAGCTATTCATTTGCATACAAACTGCTAGAGCGACATCGTTTGTTTAGTAAACAGAATGTACCTTTGGTGATATCATAAATAAGAACATGACATCAGAGACGATGTCGAGGAACGAAAATAAGTTATAATGATACAATAGCTGATGTCATAGATAACATTGTATCATAATTAGAAAGGAAAAGAAACAAATAGAATAGTGACTTCATACTGATGTCATAGATGACATAGTAATGACATCTTAAATAGAATGAAAGGCATAGAATCAGAAAAGGGAACTGGGAAGGTGGATGTGTCCAGATGTCAATAAGAAGCATATGTAAAAAAGAGAAAACTAGTGCTCGAAGGCGCTAAAGTGTCAAAGCAATGATTATGAAAAAGAAAACAGAGAGATGAAGAGAAAAAAGATTGTCTGTGTGCACGATTGTAACATTACCCCCTTTTTATCCTTGAACTTGCATGTTCGAGACTATCGGCTGTCCTCCTATGAGCCATTCTCCTTGCCACTGTGGTTCTTGCGTCCTTGTCTCTGAACCTAATCATCTGAATATTCTAGGTCCTTCTGGAGAACCCATGTCTACCACGATCCCATCTCTCAAAGGAGGGTCTTGAGGCCGCTCACTGCTCTCCATTCCCGTAGTCAGCGTCGTCCCACATGGTATCATCTCTCCAATCAACGTCAAGAGTTGATGTGCCGCTGGAATCGTTTTGTCCCGTAGTTCTTGTAGACCTTCTTTGGTCCCTACAATATCCAGGGAGATGGCCAGCTTTATTAACGTTGCAAACCAGGCAGATATAGTCCACGCAGTCGATGGCGCAGTGCTCTCCCATTCTGCACACAGAACACTGAGGGCTTGGTGAACCTCATCGAGCAACGCTGTAGTATGCGTTGTAGGACTTCTTGATCTTGAGGTGGTTTGCAAAACCCTGTCGTCCGGTTCTGCGTCCTCGTCGTCCCACACCGACACGATAGGGATGCTGGGTGTCTGGGTTAATGGGGACAATGGGGGTGGGGTGTTGTTTGGGTTCTGGGAGAGTGGGAGAGAGTCTGGCTGTGTTAAATATTCTTCTGGAAGGTTCAGTCGAACTGGAAGTGACAGGGGGGAGTTCATGGTTGGGAGACATTGGGGGCGGAGTTGTTGGAGAGGAGATGTTTGGGAATTGTTGAGCTCTTCTACTGGTGTTAGAAATGTTTGATTTGTCACTTCTGGTGTCGTCGGTATCGGGGAGTGGATCGGGGTAGAGAAGGGCTCACTCGTTGGGATGTTACAATCATATGCACAGACAATCTTTTTTTCTCCCCACTTTCTTTTTCATAATCATTGCTTTGACACTTTAGCGCCTTTGAGCACTAGTTTTCTCTTTTTACATATGCTTCTTATTGACATCTGGACACATCCACCTTCCCAGTTCCCTTTTCTGATTCTATGCCTTTCATTCTATTTAAGGATGTCATTACTATGTCATCCATGACATCAGTATGAAGTCACTATTCTATTCATTTCTTTTCCTTTCTATTTATGATACAATGTCATCTATGACATCGGCTATTGTATCATTATAATTTATTTTCGTTCCTCGACATCGTCTCTGATGTCATATTCTTATTTATGATATTGTCAAAGGCACATTCTGTTTACTAAACGAATGATGTCGCTCTAACAGTTTGTATGCAAACGAGTAGCTACAATCGTTGTATAAATAGATAGTTTGCAGGTCTAAGCTACTCCAGCTTGACCTGGTTAATCCATTGGATATCTTGCTCACATCGACTGACCTCTTGGGACAACCTTACAGAGGATTTTATCCTTTGTTAGTTGTTGAAACTCAAACTTGATCTTCGCGCTTAACGCCGCTATGTCACCATGGTGTTGAGTTGTTGTTGTTGTTGTTGCTGCACAAGTAACGTAACAGGGAGGTAGGGCGCTGACACCTGCCATGGGCGTCGGGCTTTGTCTGACCGCAGGTACATCCATACGTTGGCCTGCGTTGATCTGGGGGATAATGGAGGAGGGGATTGAGGTCTGTACTGTTGCAATACATTGCTGTCTAAGCTGGAGGAGGTACTGTCCCTTGGAGATCTCGGTTGCTCACTTGAGACCTCTTCAATGGGTGATAACCTTCCTGAGGAAGGCTGGGTCGTTGGGGCTGACGTCCTCATCAGTTGCAAAGCAATCTCTGTCGGGATCTGTATTGAGAAGAACTACATGAAGGGGTAAATTTGTGATGTCAAGGGAAGGACGCAGTACTGCTATAGCTCCAGTCACAGTGAAGCTCTCGTCATCTGTAATATGTTGGGCTAACATGCCCATGTGTCGGTCCAACCTGGTCATGTTTTCCAGCAGTTGTTGTCGTTGTCCTCGTAGAAAGAGAAGGCAGCTGTAGAGGGCTTGGTTTCTTTCGCTGCTGGCGTTGATCGCTGTCGTCATTTCTTCATCGTAGTGTTCGCTGTTCAGAAGGTAGAGCAGTTCAAACATAGAGGGGTGGAAGGGTTCAGTATGAACGACATTGTCGGGAAGGACCCGAGTTGGTGGGTTGAAGGGAGGTTGACTGGTTCGAACAGATGGGTTTGTGTAGGAAGACATGTTTCGATAGGGAAATAAGGATCAGCACAGGTTGTGCGCGATTTTATAGTCCAAATACAATTCCATTGAATGCTTTAGGCCAGCTGGTTTCAACCATTGATTGTGTGAAGAGTCATATCCTTTCCAGGAGATGAGGTATTCTTTCGGTGGCTGATTCTTCCTTTTCGGTCGATGCGCGATGATTGCTTCGACCTCGTATTCTTCTTGTCCTTCAACTATGTCCGGGGGTGGTTCCAGAAAGTTGGGTCCATGGACATTGGTTTCCTTGTGTGGCGACAAAAGGCCGGCATGGAAAACAGGGTAAATCCTCCATTGAAAGGGAAGTTTCAACCTGTACGTCATGGGTCCTAAGACTTCTGTGATTTCGAAAGGTCCTTCACGTTTTGGAGACAGTTTTGGAGAGGGATACCCCAAAGACAAGTTCTTTCCTTCCAGCCAGACCTTCTGACCCTTCTCGAACTTGTCCAGATTCCTTCCACTTCTTTCCTTCACTCTTCTTGCCACAATGTCCAGCAGGGCTGATGTTTCTTCTCTCAACTTCTTCAATTCAACCACTCTTTTCTCCACTGAGGGAATCGTTGTCTTTTCAAAGACAGTGGGAAGAGGTTGAGGATGATATCCCATCGTGAGATAGAAGGGGGAGTTCTTTGTTACTGAGTGAGTCTGAGTGTTGTGTGCAAACTTGGCGAAGTGGAGGAGGTCTTTCCATTTCGTCTGTTCTTTGGTGCAAAAGAATCGAAGAAAGATTTCTACTTCTTGATTGACTCTTTCAGTTTCTCCATCTGTTTGAGGATGATAAGCTGTACTTAGCATTTGCTTTATCCCCAGTAGTTTTCCCATTTCTTTGAAGACTTCGGCTGCAAATTGTGGGTCTCGGTCTGAAATGATTTTGTCGGGTAGTCCAAAACGCTTGTAGACATGTTGAAAAAGTAATTCCGCTGTTTCTGTGGCATTGATCTTTTTGTTGCATGGGATGAAAATCACCCCCTTTGTAGCTGCATGGTCAACCACGACCAATATCAAATCACAATCCACAATCTTGGGTAGATCTGTGATTAAATCCATTGATATAATTTGGAAAGGCAACACATCTTTATGTCCCCCAATGGGTTGTATAGGTGTTTGCATGGGATGTGTGTTCACTTTCATTTGTTGGCATGCGGCACACCCATCAACAAATGGTTTAATGAACTTTGTCATCCCTGGCCACCAATAGTCTCTCTGCACCTGATTGACCGTGTTCCATTGTCCTGGATGACCGTGAGGTAATGCTTTGTGAATTGTTTTGACAATAAGTCTTCGAAGCATAGGGTCGTTCGGTATGTAGACCCTATCCTTGTAGAACAATAGGTTGCCTTCTGTTTGCCAGTCTTGTAGCGATGACTTGATCGGTGGTGTTCCCTTCTTGATCAGGCTTTCTATTGTCATCTGAAGGAACTCGTCACTTGGTAGAGACTCTTCCAACATTGTTTTCAGCTCCCTATTGATCATGTTAACAAATAACTTATCTGGTAACATGACAATATTTTCATTGTCATTTTCTTCTTTGTCCACTAGATCCAGTCGTCTTGAAAGAGTGTCAGATTGAACCATTTTTGTTCCTGGAACATGCACTAGTCAAAGGTCGAATTGAGTCAAATATAGACCCAACCTAGCTTGTCGTCTGTTCAATTTCTGGGCGGTTCAGAAGTAAGTCAGGTTCTTGTGATCTGATAGAACTGTCACCAGGTGTGCTCCTCCAAGGAGATAATGTTCCCAAGCTTTCAGAGTGTTGACGATTGCTAGGAGTTCTCAATTATAGATCTCGTAGTTCCACTCAGTTGAGGTGAAGGCGTGCGAGATGTATCCACATGGGTGAAGTTCTCCATCGGACCCCTGTTGTTTCAATACCGCTCCTGTGGCCCATTTCGATGTGTTGGCTTTGATTATGAATGGCTTCTCATTATCTGGCATTTGTAAAATCGGTTGCTGTAAGAACTTCATCTTCAGGACATTGAATGCAACGTCTTGTATTTTTGTCCATTCGAATCTTGCGTCCTTTTTTGTTAATTCATGCAAAGGTTGTGCCAGTTCCGTGTATTTTCCTATGAACTTGCGGTAGAAATTTGCAAATCCAAGGAACGATCACACACCTTTGACCATTTTGGGAGCTTCCCAGTCTTTGATTCCGGCCAGTTTCGTTTCGTCCATCGATATATGTCCCAGTGTAATGACCATTCCCAAGAAGAGTGTTTTCGTGACTTCGAATTCGCATTTCTCCAGTTTGAGATACAGGTCGTTTTCTTGTAATCGTTCTAGAACATGTCTCATGCGGAGTCGATGGAGATTGATCTCATCAGAGAAAATCAAAATGTCATCCATGTAGACCACACACCAACCCTCATCGATGAAGTCTTTGAGGATATCATTCATAAACACTTGAAACGTCACTGGGGAGTTCGTTAAACCAAAAAACATAACCGTAGGTTTGAAAAGGCCTCGAGGTGTCTTGAACGCTGCCTTCCATTGGTCACCATCCTTGATCTGTATATTGTTGTATCCGTTACATAGATCCAACTTCGTAAAGACTCTTGCAGTCTTTAGTTTGTCCACGAGGTCCGTGACCAATGGGAGGGAATAGCAGTTTTTGATCATTCCATTATTCAGATCTCAGTAATCCTGGCAAGGTCATAGCACTCCTGCTTCCTTTTTGGCTACAAAGAAAAAAGGGGAGGCCATCAGGGATTTCAAGGGTCAGATGTATCCTTTTCGCAAATTCTCGTCTAAGAATTTGTCTTGCTCGATCCGCTCTTTCAGTGATAAAGAGTAGATTTTGCAATCCCGTGGTTTGAAATCCAGTTTGAGGTCAATCACATGGTTGTATGGTCAAGAGGGTGGAAATTGTTTGGCTTTCTTCTTTTCGAATCGGTCCATATAATCAGAAAGATACAGTGGAAGGAGTTCCTCTAATGGTTTTGCCTTGACTTTGTGAGCTTGTGCCAGTACCTGAGAAGCAGACAACTTAGTGTTGATTCAAATCTTATCGCTATCTTCCTCTCCTCAAATAAAAGACTGAATCAATACTTCATTGTCTTCAACCTTGTCCAATATTCTGGTGTCGAGTTCTTTGGTTTCATCAAATATTCCAATGAATGGTTTCATTGGCCGTTTAACCATAATCTTTCATCTTGGTCAGAAACAGATTACTCCGGTGACCCAGTCAATGTCTGGGTTGTGATCTTGGAGCCAGAGTAGTCCTAAAATGATTCACTCCAGTCCGAGTCCTGATATCAACAAAGTTTCCTTTATTGATTTATCTCCGATTGACATGTTGATCGTAACAGAATGAGTGATCCAACCAATTTTGTTCCGGGTCCCATCAACGTTAAAAACCTTGATGGGTTTTTCTAGTTTTGTCCATGGTTTCTTGAGTTTTCGTGCTTCTTCTTCACAGATGAAGCGGCCTCCAGTGCCTGAATCAATCAGGGCTTTTGTTTTGACGATTTCTGTCCTGACGTTGTATTGAATAGGGATTCGCATAGAATTTTGATTTAACTTAGCTAGTACAATGTTTGAGATCATGATAGCTGGCAGTAAGAGCATCAGCCTCTCCCGCCTCTTCAAAAACCCTCTTTTTCCATGAGATCAAAGATCTCCTCTTGTTCTCCTTCTCCTTGTTTGGTGATCAAGGCTCGGATCTTCATAAAGGCCTCTCGTGGAGAAAGCTTCTTTGGTTCATATTTGGGTGGTGGGGTTTGTTGTGCTTGTCCTTTGGTGGGACAATCTCGTGAGACGTGACCGGTCTTTGCACAATGGAAACACTTCTCTGCAGCCATATAATCCTTTCTATCTGATTCAGATAACATTTGTCCAACTGTTACTTCCTTCTCTTTCCGAACGATCTTCGGCTTGATCGGTTCTCTCTTCTTCCTATTGGCTATGACCAACTTGTATTGGTTGTCATACTTGACTGCCAATTTGTACCATTCTTCCAGAGTTTCAGGTTCTCCATCGGTTCAGAGCATGATCTTGTTCTGGAGGGATTCAGGAAGTCTGTCCCTAAAGAACTTCATGAGGGCCTCGTCGTCGTATTTGGTATCCATCGCAATGAGGCAGAATCAGTTAACATATTCGTCGGCCCTATCCTTCATCTTGATCTGCTCAATCTTGATCTGTGCTTCTCTGACAATGTTGACGGGTTGCCATTCACTTCGGAATCTCTGCTTGAAACTACTCCATGTTTCTTTGGCAGCTTCCTTCTTCTTCTCGGAACCGTCATCTTCGGGAAACAATTTCATCATCTCCCTCTGCTTCCATTCTTCGGTGTCTCCTTTGATGAGAGAGAGAAGGATCATCTTCTTCTCATCAGTGTTCAACCTAGTCGGGTTCATGGCGAAGTAAAGTTCGAGGTCTAGGAGGAAGCGGCGGGTGTCCGATTGTTTTCCTAAAAACGGATCTGGAGTCGGTCCCTTACTTGCTTCGTCCTTCTTGTCATCAATCGTCTGGAGTACAGCCATGGAGATGGTTCTGGCCCATTGTTCATCAGTGTCATCATGTTCCACTTTCGGTTTGACATCCGATGCAGCAGCAGCGCTTCTGCTTGGAGTTGTCATTTCTGGGGTTGGGGTATGGAATAGATTTCGGTATTCATCAAATGGATCAGGTTCGGAAGACTTAGCTTCGGGTTCTGTTCTTTCTAGTTGGAGACTTTCGACTGCTCCTCTCTGCTGACTATGAGTAATTCGGTGTGGGGTTCGTTCGGGATCAGGGTTCAATAGCTGTTCGGCTACTTTGAGTTGATTGTCGAGATCAGATTCTTTGGCTGCCATAAAGGGAGCCCTTGGGGGAGTCGTGTTTTGATAAGCGGTGGTGCCTAAACCTGGGTAGGTCAGCAACGATCAGCTTGACCTTTTGTTACATTACTTGCGCAGCAATGACAACAACTCAACACCACAATGACGTAGTGGCATTAAGCGCGTAGATCAAGTTTGAGTTTCAACAACTAATCAAAGGAGAAAATCCTCTGTAAAGCTGTCCCAAGGAAGTCGGTCGATGTGAGCAAGATATCCAATGGATTAACCAGGTCAAGCTGAAGTAGCTTAAACCTGCAAACTATCTACTTATACAATGATTGTAGCTATTCGTTTGCATACAAACTGCTAGAGCGACATTGTTTGTTTAGTAAACAGAATGTACCTTTGGTGATATCATAAATAAGAACATGACATCAGAGACGATGTCGAGGAACGAAAATAAGTTATAATGATACAATAGCTGATGTCATAGATAACATTGTATCATAATTAGAAAGGAAAAGAAACGAATAGAATAGTGACTTCATACTGATGTCATAGATGACATAGTAATGACATCTTAAATAGAATGAAAGGCATAGAATCAGAAAAGGGAACTGGGAAGGTGGATGTGTCCAGATGTCAATAAGAAGCATATGTAAAAAAGAGAAAACTAGCGCTTGAAGGCACTAAAGTGTCAAAGCAATGATTATGAAAAAGAAAACAGAGAGATGAAGAGAAAAAAGATTGTCTGTGCACACGATTGTAACAACTTTATGGATAAATCAGGAGTGGACTTACCAACTCTGACTGGGTGGATGATGGCAGTCAGGAAAAAAACCTTGTTTGTGAGAAAAAGCTGACCCCAAAAAAATGGCCCACCCCCGCTACTCTGGTCCTTGATTCCAATTCCAAATCCAAACTTCACCCTTTCATTCTGACTCCTGGACTCAAAATCTAGCAGCACTCAACCATGCAGCCCTGTTTCTCTTTTATACTTTTTTTCCCTTTTCTTATTTTCTATCTTTTCTGGTCTGAGAAAGTTAGATTGTAAGGAAAAATAGCCCAGTGTAAGCGAAAGCGTCAGGCAAAAGGAAAAGCAGCCAGAAATAAGCTGAAAGATCACAGATCTAAGCAAAAGCTGCTGTAAGCAGACTTGACTGTTTTGCTGATGAACTACAGAGGTTGAAAATGGTGTAGGATATGCTGAGTTAAGGATGGGAGATATGAAATGCGTTGTAGAGTGAGTGGAATGTAAATAAGCAGCTGGGGATGGATAGGACTGGAAATCCCCACCAGGCGTGTTCCATAATGACCTAGACTGGCTTGTTTCACGAGCTAACCCCCAGACGAACAGAGTTCCACGAAACTCTCGTGAGGGAGAGCATATCCAAGCCAGGGAACGCATTCATGATGTTGAGAAAAGAGGATGAGAGAAAAATATCAAGTCACTCAGCATACTGTGCCAAGCATCACCTATTAGTGCCACACAAGCCATCATATATATGAAGTTGTGGAATCCGTTACCTCTTGCAAGAGGTATCAGATTCCACCAATCTGTATACCCAAGTTGTTGTGTGGCAAGGTGATTGGCAACACAGCACACTTGGCCGAACACAAGCCACCAATATTGTTCTGTCCTATCCAGGGATGTATGGACATTCGTTGGAAGTATAACATTCAGAGACACCTGATTGACTGTCATGGAAAAGACTGGCATACCTTTGTTTCACAGGCATTCCTTGAAAAGGCACGGGTCACAGAGTATGCAGTCGAAGAAGTAAGTTTTTAGCAAAAAACACCAACAACTGTCAGAAACTGTTTTACAAAAAAGACCGATAACTAGACTGACAACTTTTTTCTTAGAAAAGAGACACATTTTAGTGACCACGTGAGAATACTTTAAAAGCATTATGTAAACTATATATATTTCAACTTGCCTTAGCTGGGGCTATATAATGGTACTAAAAATAATGTTNTAGTTATTGGTCTTTTTTGTAAAACAGTTTCTGACAGTTGTCAGTGTTTTTTGCCAAAAGGTACCTGCTATGGGTGGAGTACAAGCGAAATCTGCCTGGGAATACCTGCTGAAAGAGTGGTTCACTGGCCTCCAGAATCAGCCAAGATCGCTGCGCCCCCAATGACACCCCAAAAGTCCCAGAAACATACCTTGAATGCAGCCGTTCTCTTCACTGCACCCTTGAGAACCCATGTGGCAAAGAATCAGAAAAATGGTCCTATCATTCAATAGAGTAGATAAATTCTTGTGATATTGATTTGAGAAATAATTTTACATATCTCCATAATAAAAAAGTGGGTAAACGGAGGAGAAGATGGTGGTAAGAAAGAAGACTCTTCGACGCTTGTCAAACTTGAAGCGAGCAGAAGACGGAGCTTATGTCATGGCTGGCAAGAGCATGCCGACTCGCTGGGTACAGTCGATTAGTATTACTCGGACTTTTCCGAGATCGCGTGATCTGCCCATTTTCAGCCCGCGAAGCGGGCTTGAAGTGGGCTATGGCGTGTAGCGCACCCCCGCTGAGGGTAAGCCCGAAGGGCTTACCCTCAGCGGGGGTGGGTTAGGGGTTAGGTGGTTAGGGGTTAGGCAGTAGGGTCTGGGGATGGATATATGTATAAAAAGGCGAGGGATGGTACTTACAGGTGCGTAGAACATCATTGGCGTTCGGAGTTTTCCGAGTAATACTAATCGACCATAGCCTCTGCCGACTCGCCAATCACCTCGCCACGCGACAACTCGGGTATACGAATCGGTGGAATCTGGAACCTCTTGACTTCCCGTAAGGTTTTGATTCTCATTTGTCGATTCTGACGACTTTCTGAGAGAAATATCAAATTATTTTAATGAACGGTTAATTCACCATGGCGTTCCCGTAAGGCCCTCAGAGGATTCGATGAACGGCTAGGCTGGAGTTCCAAGGAACACCGTGAGCTCCGGATGCATTGGGGACAGGTCGTGAGGTAGTATGCCCTTATGTTTATATTCTGTTGTGCAGTATACTTACAGAGTTGGTGATCAGAAATGTCATGCCCTCTTCATGACATAGAGGAGGTAAAATACGCAACACCTTGGGCGTGTTTGCGTGGATGAAGGCCTGGCAGTCTTCCGGAGTCACGTACCAAAAAGAGGTAAGGAGCGGTCAGGCAAGGAGAGAAATTTGAAATGAGAGGCGAAAACGCACGAAAACGCATTTAGGGAGGGGGTCCAGGGGCCTCCCTAAATCCCTGATAAAAATAGATTTAGAACGACTTTTTTATTTCAAATTGCATTAAGAGAACGGTGGGTTCATGCGGGAAAACCTCGGATAATCCTTCCGAGACGATTAATTGCCTGACTTTAGGCGAAAAATCCTTACGGGAAGCCATAGGACCCCCGGTTATCGCCCAAATGCCTGATCCAGCTGGCCGAGGATTTGTCCGGATCCAAAAAAGGAAATCGCTGTCCGGACAGCGCCTCAAGCATCCTTGAGGGGTCATTTTTGTCCGGACCCTGCCTCAGGCATCGGTAAAGAAGTGCGCACCTGCATGGTTTGCCGGGCGCTTTTCGGCCGGCTTGTTCCTATCTTTGGCGCCCAGGGAGCCGGGGTCTGCACCTTCACCCGCTGATATCTGTCCGGAATAGGTATCAGGCATGCTAGATTTGTCCCAAATTTGTCCGGACCCTGGCCTCAGGCATTGCCCTAAAAAACGGCCCAAATTTGTCTGGATGGGGGTCAGGCATTTGAAAAATTTTCCAGGAATTTTGTCCGGATCCGACTCAGGCATTTGGCTGTATAAACGGGGGTCCTGAAGCCATCCAATGTCACCACCAGCGTGCCAAAATGCTAATGCTAATTCCGGTTCCATCGAAATAGTCTCGCTATACGTTCTTTTCCTGGAAAACCAACCCTCCTTGGACAACCAAACCTTCCAGGTTATCCGGGAAAGGAACGTATAGCGAAAACTCATACCAGGCTCAAAAAGGAAACACCTCAGTCGCGAGCGGCACCGTGACACTTGTCTTTCTGCGGATAGAAGGTATTGTCTGCAACCTTAATGGGACTGCGGTCGGACAAGGGAATGCGGAGACACAGTCTCGAGGGGCATTATGAGGAATATCATAGGGTTATAGAGTTAAGGAACGAAGGGCTACTGATGCATGCGGCGCGTTGAATGCCAGTGAGTCAACAAAGACTCCAAACGAAAAGTTAAGTCACATGATTTATTTTCTTTCTATATATGGATTTGCGGAAGGCGGACAGGGAGGTACGAGTAACTGACCGTGATTTCAAGCAGACTCTTATTTAGCGAGCTTGCGAGCGGGAGTCTGCCTAGGGGAGACTACGGGCAAGTCGCGGGCTCTGAGCTCACGTCTTGGACTTGACCATCATCAATCTTCACCTTTCGTCGTCTCTGCAGCCCTAATACAATCACAAGCCAAGCATAACGCCTCGTTTCGCGACTCTGCTGCAAAGTACAAAATGTGTTGATTGTAAATTTTCATCTCAATTTGTTCCCGATATCTCTTCTTTTTCTGCTTAGCTTCAGTCCTCTCTAACCAGAACTCGATAATCAACGTTACTATCCGGCCTCAAAGCCTTGAGAAGGGCATATCAGTGGTAAAATTGCAGTTTATGGATGGTAAACAGGCGGACAGGGACAAGACAAGAATAAGTTCGGTGCGTCAGTGCTTTACATAGTTACAACTCCTTTACTCATCCAACTTCAGCAGGCACCATAATATACTTAAAGAAAGTGAGAACGAATCAGTTAATGCCCAAAATCATTTTCGGGACGTGTAGGCGGTCGCAAGAACACGTATCGGAGGCGTACTGCTTCGCTTCGCCTCCTCTTCCCAGCGTATTTCGTATTCAGGTATCGAGAAAAATGCCTTCACACCACAAAAAAACATCAGAGCAGTATTAAGACGCTATTACAAATACCCTAGGCCATCCACAACCCTCGTCCAAAAAAGTAGTTCACGATAAAGTGTGTCGCTTTTTGCCTCTAATACCGGCTTTCCACTTACCTGCAATCTAGTATCACTATGTTCTGCCGGTTAACCTTGCTGCACAACACAGCGCCGCTGATACAAGATTGGTCAGGCAGAATTGGATTTGAGCTGGTGCCCGTTCGTCTGGGGGTTCGTTATCGTCCATTTGAATTTCGGGGTACTTCAATAAAAAGCGAGTATTTTGATAACCTGTAAATAGCTGTAGTTTTGTTTTATGTATATGTACATCAGTCAAAATGAGAAATACTGGGACTTCTCTACCTGAGCGACGCTGTAGGCATCTTTTCTTTCGTTCCTTCTACTGTTATAGATCATTTACCAGACTATCGCCTCAAGGAAAGTCGCATGATACAATGTTTGAGCCTCGGCTTGATAGGAAGATGGGCTCTTCTGAGTCTTTATCGACTTGCCAGTTATGTATGTGCCCAGGCCTCGTGGTGTCGTATCTCCAAGGATCCTATGAGCATGACCGCCGCTCAAAATCAACAGGGAAATCGCGTGAAATTACTCTTTTTCCTAGGGCCTGGCTGAGCGCAATGTAAAAGAAAAGCAGAAATGTCAGGCGGCCACGTCGGAGACATGGTAACTGCAGCTGGTTTCTTCTGCTTTCTGGAGAGCAATTCATGAAACAGAAGCAAACCCGATGTCGCCACTGGATTTTCACGTACCAGGAAAGCCAAGGACTATGTAGCCGAAACCGGGTGAGAATTGAAACAGCCTCGGCGGGGCATTGATTCGTGAGCTCTAGCATCCTGCTCTCATGTATCTTCTCCCCAGTGACTGTCAGTACCATAGATACATATTGACGCTGACACACTGACATTTCATCTGCTGTCGACGCCATCAGTCAAAACATCGACACAGCATCCCTCATCTTTCTACGGCTTTTCCCTCGTACATACCACCATCATCTGTTTTGCCATGTTCAACAACGCGCAAAACGTGACTATCGGTGGAAATGCCACAAATATCGTTCATCGCGATCAGTATAATGGAACCATCATCAATGCTCAAGTTGTCCATATCGAAAATGTAGGAAGGGTAAAGGTGCAGCGAGGGCAGTTTTGTGATAGTGACTCCGAGTACGAACAGGTAAGTTATTTGCCAATCCCAACGAGATATTGTTTGCTGACTGGACTCAGTATCGCGAGATCATCCGCGGTGATATTCACAAACTCGAGCAACTTTCTTCGGAAGATTGTAGGGACCGGGAATGGAAAGGCGGCAAAGTCGTTCGGACATATTCGTACAGAGTGACCGCTCACCGAGTTCGAGTTTTCGGTGATGACAGAGTATTTACGGCTTTCTCATATCATGGGCAAGATGCCGAAAAGGTTCACCATCACTCTACTCAACGTCTGTTCATCTTCTCATCGTGTTCGCAGATCTGGAAGAAGGAATTCATGAGATGGTCTCAAGCCAAGTATGCAACACCGCTCCCTGACATTCGCCATATTGACCTTTCCCAGCGACTCAGCGGTCACGCTACAACTATTCGCAATTAATCACTCAAAGGTACCGACCCTTCTCTTTTACGATGGTATGTACCCATGCTGTTCCAGATCAACATTGAGGATGACTGAACATTGGCACAGAATGGCTATCCTTGGGTCATTTGCACAGCAAAATGAAAGGGACTTTTTGGGAGGGCTATTACCTGGAGGTATACACTGATGCTTGGCAGCGAAAGGTAAGTCTGGTTAGCCCCCAGCATCAATAAGCTTACACGCTCCCAGATAGACCCTGATTATATAGAGCATCTATGGTTGAACTCGCGAACAGGTCGTGTCTCTTCTGGGCCCGATGGATCGTACACCGACAGAGAACACACAAGAGTTCTATACAACTGTGAAGATATGCCTTCCGCAATGGAGATGGCTGACAGCAAAACTTGCATCAGATTCTTCAGCGAAACTGGGGCTGGGAATCTTGACCTTGATGTGCTACAATATGCCTACGACCGACTCTCCCTCATGCCTATTGAAAATCTTTTGGGTATTGACCCCCTGGGTGGTCACGATGGTCGAGCCCACTCTTCCTGGAGAAAGAACACTTGTCATGGCCCGTGGCGTTGTGATCTTTGTGACGGTATCGCATGTGATGAAGTCCAGGATTTTATCGGCAAGCTACGATTCGACAGTATCTATTCAGGTGTGCAATTGGAGAAGGTTGCCTTTCTAAAGGAAGGCCCCGCCCACGGATGGGAGATCTATTCGGACGTGCTCAGTGACCGGACATTGACTGACGGTGGATTGACAAGGTAAGCGATTTTTGTTTATCCTACAATTCAATTAAACTCAGAAATACTCTAGGTTTCAATATGTCGGATTCCAAAGTGCAAAATTCATTCGCTTTTACACAGAAGTACTTGGAAAGGCATGGTTGACACAGGTTCATAGGCCCGACCTGTCCACTAGTGACTCAGAGACTTGCTGTATGTTCACATTAATTGGCTGCTACCAGTAACGATCATTGACTCAGAGCAGTTATACCGTCTCTGTGGTTTTACCTGCGTGTAGAATCACAACTCGAGCAATTCGATGTCTCGGCTTTGGAAACCCTGCCCATTGTCTACCTTTTCCTTCGACCGCCACCACCGTGCGTTGCAGATAGTGACTCCTGGATGAGTCAGGCAACTTTCTGGTCTTTCGACAAGGACGGTACTAGCGAAATCCCCGAAACAGAATGTGAACGCTTGGGCCTGCCAAAAATCGCCTTGAGCTTTGTTCAGCTCCGTCTTGAGAGATGGCCCAAGTATGTATACAACGCCATTCATGCATGGCAGGTTGCTAGGGGCTCTAACCCCGCAACTGCGGATTTTGCTCGCTCTCTCGGCATGCCGATTTTCGAGCCAGTAACCACCCGGTTTGAGGAAATTATTGAACGTGAGATATGTTTCCTTGAATCTGAAAGTAGATTCAAACTAACTACGAGCTCACTCGACAGAGGAGTCATTAACATGTAGCAGTCTACCCGAACCTGAAGTCCACTCCATCCAACGTGACCCCGACAATCCGTCTGCCAGCAGCCAGCTTTCTCCCCTACCGGCAACCCGCATTCCCCGAGTGCAGACACTCCAGAAGCGGAAGCGAATCAAAGTTGTGATAATCCATGACACGGACTCCGAGTCTGAACCTGAATCTGCTCAAAATTCTCACCAACTTTCCGTGCTGAAGCAGAAGTGAGTCAAACTTACATGAAGTCGTCTGGCACGCAACCCGAATCCGAATCCAAGCATTGGCCTCACCCCTTCTGATTTCCGCGTCGAGAGCTGCTCCGAGGGCTTGAGCGGCCTTTCCAACCCTCGAAGCCTGTTTCCCAAGAGTTTTTGCGCGTCGAATACGAGGTGAAGTAGGTGGGAAGGAAGAAGATGGCGTCCGCAGTCCCCTCGTCATCTTATGTATCGGTCTCAGATCGATAGTTTGTTTTTGTTCTGTTAATCAGTTTGGTCTTGGTACCATCCCGCGTTGTTTATACCGGTAGCGCTTATGCCCATCATGATACCTGTACTGTCTAGATACCCATGTAACATTACCATACGAGAGTTTGGAACTGAACATATTGTTCAATCGATGACCACAGTCACTAACACATCCACTTGTTCCTTTCCCTCCTGAAGCTGCGCCGCAACCCTTCGGTTCTATTGTTGAAAAAGCGGCTAGACCAGAATGCTATAGATTGGTGGTAAGCATAAAGTGATATGTATAGCGTAGAAAGAAAACATACACACCTCACGATCCCAATCCGTGTTGCCTATCTCATGTTTGGGCCAATTGAAAACTTCGGAGGACTCGATTGAAGGGGGATATTCAGCACTATTCTCTGGCCTGAAGGCTGAGAGATGCATACGTTAAGCGCCTTCTGCCGTCTGGTCAGTGCATCTTCGTGTTCACGTTTGAATACGGATGAAGCAGGACGCCCTTTGTACGATTTGGAAGGTACAAATAATCGGGCTCAGTAGGGCTGAGGCATGATATCAGTACCTAGGAAGTAACGCAGAAGCGAAAAGGCAGACATACCTTGCACGCCATTCACCCGCACTTTGCCCTTCCGCTGCTGTTCGCCGTTTGTTCACCCTAACTGGCGCGTGCTTTTCCGCAAAACTTGATTTACATGCTATGGGAGAGGACATCATATAATGTTTCAACGCAGAGAAATTAGAAGGCCGATGGTCGATTGAAGCGATTTCAGGGAGAGTAGATAGAGCGGTTTTTTGGTGGTGAATTCCCAGCGAGACAAGGCGAGGATAATGTACATTGGTGCTTCATTAGAAATGCCACAATTTTATTGAAGTATCTCTGGCAATAGGCTTTCTATATCTCTTCTTCATTACAGGCCGATCATCTTCTTCCGAATCCGATGAAGGATAATGTCTTGAACCGGATGCTGAGAGAAGATGCCCCGAGTTAGGTCGGAATGCGACACATCCGATCGCGTCTACGAACAACGGGTCGGCAAAAAAAAAGGGTGATGATGGCTCAAAGAGGTACGTACCTTCGTGTGCTTTATACGTCTGTGTGGGGCTGATGGTTGCAGCGTCGTTTGCTCCAGTAGAGTTGAGATCGAAAAGGGATACATCGCCAGTCTATACGAAAGCTCGAAGCAACAGTAGACGGAAGGAAGTGGTGAACGAACCTGACTGCCGACAGCTAACCACCTCCCACCAATGTCAACATCGAATCTTCGTTTCTGGTTCGTGCTTTCCTGATACCCAGAAGGCGGTGAGTACGTCGTTGAAGGCGTGTCCACGCTTCCTCTGAGATCCCAACAGTATATCTCATCTCGTCTGCGGTACGAAGCATAAAGTAGATGCGGTTGCATAGGGTTGAATTGTAGCTGTTCACAGTCCAGCGGAATGCATCGAGATAAGTCCTAGCATACGCACCTGTGTAACGCCAGCCTTTGCGCCTCCACTCAAGAACATGACTGGAATCTCGCCTTGGGTTTCATTGAATAGAGCGATGTTCGATTCGGTCGGTGACAGTGAACCAGCAGCATAGTAATCCGATGTATAGGACGGACAGAATGCTAAAGAGGATATGATCCCTTTGAAGCTTGTGTCAGCTCAATCAAGGAAGCTCGAAATGAGCAAAGAATTACCTTTCAGTCCGTCCTTGCTCTTCTTGCTGGGTGTAGTAGGCAGACGCGTACCCTCGCCTGGCTGACCCACGTCAAATACTTCAATAGCATCCTTGAAACCGCAGTAAAGCCTAGAAGCGAGAATAAGATGGCTAGCGGCTTCATTGAGGGACTACCAACCGAGTACCGTAGAGGTTGAATGACAGACTATGGGATGCGATGAATCGTTCACGGTGGTCTATGATGGGATACGATGCCCTGAGCTAATTTGAGCCGGTCAGTCGACTGCAAAACAGAGAACAAGAACCACGTACTCTTCCATTCGAAGCATCCAACAACTTCACTGGGCATTCCCGTACCGAAGACACGAAACAGAATGACGAAGGATTTCTGGAGCTAGCAGTCGGATACCATAGAAAGTCAATAATGGGTGCAGGCTGTCGCAGTATCAAACGTGTTCGTTGGGGGTCTTCTGCCTCGGGTAACGAATTACTAGTCGGTAAGGTGAATTCAAGGCAATCCTGTACAGAGTTCGAAGACATACAAATTCAGCGTAGTATAATAGCTGTTTTCGCATTGAGCTAGAGCCATCGATCCGTCTGGACACCTAGAACAAGTTGAAGAATTGTCAAAAAGACTGTTTTGTCCCGGATACACAACTCACTTGGGCTGCTGACCATTTTGCTATCCGAACGAAGTTTCCAAGTTCTTGGTCAGATTCAAGACTTTCTGTGAGATCAGGCGGCTTGGTGAGATCAAAAAGTGGAGGGGACCATGTAGCCTGGAGCTCCTCGACGGCTGTAGACATATAGGCACTCGTATTGGTGGGAGGGAAAGTCGTGCGCGTCCACTATTTTCCACGCTTAGCAGTTGTTCTCTCCCCTTGCTCTCCCCTCACCATCCACTATATTCTTTGATTACCGTTAGATGGTTTTACGCTCTCAATTTGCTACTCGAGGGTTCTCTGTGCGGCTTATGGGCTCTACTCGTAATTTGGCTCTATTTTTATGAGGATTACGACAAGCTGACAGAAATTGTAGCCCGCAACCGTCAGTCATTGTGCTTCCAGAACTCGTTCATGAAATCGAAATCGTACAGTGGAGTAGGCAGAACAGTGAGATTCGCTCGACACGCAGAATTCAGAGGGCCAAATTTACTTTCCATCTTGCATCGGTCGCTCCCGTTGCTCGCCTAGTTCAATCTTGCCTTGGCTCGAGTGGAGAGTCTTGGAATTGAGGCTTCTTCTTTATCTCGACTGTATCTTGGATGCCCCACTCAGTGTATCAAGATTCCTGGATATTCGCTGCCTCACCATTCGATCCCTGGGTTTCATCGCATCTAGACCGGAAACTATTGCATAGGATGTCGCACACGCTTCAACGCCTTAGTTTCGAACACATGAACCCTAAATAACTCTGAAGTAAGTAGCACGACCCATTCGCGACGATACCAATGTGATATTTTGGGACACATCTAGGTTTTGATTACCTCAGAGGCCTTCCAACCAAGAGATTTCCTCCGTTACGGGCCTTACCTTCCGTTTTGGAGGTTGGACGGGCATGGTCGCAACCTGGATTATGAATTGCCTTAGAGCTCTCCAGGCCTCTCTATCCGTCATCTAAACTGCAGTGCTTCGCTTCAGGTGAAGGACTTATTGCGCGATTTCTCTTGGGAATAGTTTACTGGTCACATCTCCGAGGAACACCTCCATCAGTTTATCTGTAGTTGTACTTTCGATATCCTAGTTCACCCTTACAAAATCTCAATATTATTCAAGAATAAGCTTGCCAACAGATGTCGGAGTAAGCCTGAGTGTGACAAAGAACGCGCTACGTCACGCGTTTCTCATCACAACCTTCTTCCTCATCACTCTCATCCTTGACATGGGTATCAAAGGCCTCACTGGGCTCATCTCCGAGCATGCTCCCAACGCTATTAAGGAGCACGATATCAAAACTCTATTCGGTCGTAAAGTCGCAATTGATGCCTCCATGTCGATATACCAATTCCTCATCGCTGTGCGTCAACGTGACGGTGAAATGCTCACTAACGACGCTGGCGAGACGACGAGTCATTTAATGGGGTTCTTCTATAGAACTATTCGGATTGTGGAGAATGGGATCAAACCTGCATATGTCTTCGACGGGAAGCCACCAGAGCTAAAAAAGGGCGTAGTATGTGCTAGGTTCCATATGCTTCATCACTGTCCAAGCCGGGCTTAAAAGTAGTCCCGTTTAGCTGTCCAAACGTTTTGCACGGAGAGAAGAAGCCAAGGAAGAAGGAGAGGAAGCCAAGGAAGTCGGTACTACCGAAGATGTGGATAGGTTTTCGCGACGGACAGTGAAAGTCACCAAGCAACATAACGAAGAATGTGTGAAGCTCCTCAAGCTGATGGGCATTCCAGTTATTATCGTGCGTCAATCATAGGCTTAATCGTCTACCTTGTCCTAAAAACACTTCTCTACAGGCTCCTTCCGAGGCTGAAGCACAATGTGCTGAGCTGGCTCGTGGGGACAAGGTCTATGCCGCAGGCTCTGAAGACATGGATACTCTCACCTTCAACGCACCCATCTTATTTCGACACTTGACATTTTCTGAGGCTAAGAAGCAGCCTATCAGCGAAATAAATCTCAAGGCTGCTTTGGAAGGCCTGGACATGGACATGACTCAGGTGTGTCCAAAGAAGCCAGCTTTGTTCACCAACTCATGGAGAATGGCTAGTTCATTGACTTATGTATTCTATTGGGTTGCGATTATTTGGAACCCATTAAAGGAGTTGGTCCAAAATCGGCGCTCAAGCTGATCAGGGAACACGGTGGCCTCAAAGGCGTAGTGAAACATTTACGCGCAAAGTAAGCTACCGACTTAGCGAAACTTGGATATTTACTCATATGTATGACTTCGACAGAGAGGCTGAAAAGGCTGCAGCCGCCCCGTCAGAATCGGAAGCGGAAGACGACGAACCAGCAGCGACTTCCGATGTCGAACGGCCTGACGATGACGATGACGCCGAAGATGCTAGAGAAAACAAAGACGACGAAGATGTTGAGATGAAATCTGATGACGATGAAGATACCAAACCGAAAACGTCCAAAGGCAAAGAAAAGGCGACATCCAAGTCCTCGTCGAAAAAGGACAAGGGTAAAGACAAGGAGAAGACAAAAAAGGGCACAGCGAAAGGAAAAGGAAAGGGTGGTGTGCAGGTGCCGGAGGACTGGCCTTGGGAGGACGCGAAGAGGCTGTTTGAGAAGCCTGATGTGACACCTGCAGATCAAGTTGAGGTATGTATTTCAATCAATCACCGTCCGCTCGACTGACACGGACGTCACCAGCTGGAATGGAGCAACCCAGATATTGATGGCTTGGTGCAGTTCCTTGTGAATGAGAAAGGCTTCAACGAAGAGCGTGTTCGCAAAGGTGCTGAGAAGCTGCAGAAGTTCCTGAATGCGAAGCAGCAGGGTCGGTTAGATGGATTCTTCACCGTGAAGCCCAAGGAGAAAACAGAACCAGCGAAGAAGGGTGCGGCAGTGACCAAAGGCGGTAAAGATGATAAAGGGAAGAAAGGTGCTACAAGCGGGGCGAAGCGAAAGGTAAGCCTCCTCTTTACCGCTGCTGAGTCGCTTTTTCATTATCTGCTTAGGGCAAAGACCAGGACGGGGGTAGCAAGTCAAAGAAAGCAAAATCTTCAGGGAAGAAATAGCCTCGTCGTTTCTAGTCCTTGTTTCTCGTGTATATACTGCTCTCGTTGGTTTTCATGTTTGTATCGTTTGAGCGCTCAAAGTAATGCGGGCGTTCCGCCGTCCCGCCATCCTCTTCGTTCCATCACAGTGATATCTCGTTCTGATCCGCGCATTGAATAGAACCAGAGTATTTTTCCGCGAGTTTCGTCTGAGTGTTATTAAATAAATGTCCTTGAGCATCGCGCAGCTACTACATGACCCTATTCTTGCCACTTTCCCTAATAACTATAGTCTTGCTGGTAGTCTGCTTGGAACTCGCAAGCCTCCTGTCAGCTTGTGGTTTTCTCCGTTAACATACGGACATTCGAGTATCCACTTGACGGTATGAGCAAATTCTTCCGCCTTTCCGTATCGTCTAGGATACAGAACAGCGTCTCTATGCAACCCCTCGGTTACTTTCGGGGAAAACTGACCTGAATAATGAATTAATGTTATCAGTCCCTTGCATTCATTCAAACGAAAGAGAGGGGTTACGAACCCGTCATTGGCGTCGTGAACGGGCCAGGGGCCAGTGTGACAACGCGCACGTTGTACCTTGCTAAGTCCCTGGCCATTGGAAGCGTCATTGAACGAATGGCCCCTTTTGAAGCAGCGTAGGCGATTTGACCAACGAGGCCTTCATACTGCGAGTTCGCATCAGCCATCGTTACACGATGTGATGAAAGAAGACATCACTCACTGCAACCGTGCTTGATATCATGACAATCACGCCTCGCTCTGCGTCAGCGGTGTCTTCGGGCGGAACGCGTATGAGATGCGGCGCCACTAAACGAGTAAGGTGGAAGGTGCCGTTAAGGTTGACACCTAGCACACGATCCCATATTCGTTGTGAATGAGGTTCGCCTTTTATGCTGACAAGCTAAATTCCTACTCAGTCAGCTTCCGACGAGAATACGATGGCAGATCGTGTACTTACCAGCTCGGCCTCCGCTATCCCGGCACCATGGATGACGCCACCTAAATGGGCCCCAGTCTCCTTCGTCCATGACACGACCTCTTCAACAGCTCTTTCAACCTGATCCACCTTTAGAATATTCGTCTCGATAAATAATAACCGTGATGTACTAGATGAAGCATCCCTTGCAATTTCATCTAGACTTGGTGGTTGCTTCCTGTCAAGAATCGCGACATAGCCTTGAGCTGACAACAACTCTCGTACGGTGGCGAGTCCGAGCCCTGAAGATCTTTTCCATGATAAATGTCAACAAGGGCACGAGAATCCAAGAACTGAATACTCACCCTCCTGAAACGATAAACGTGCGATTCGCAACCTTCATACTTGGAGGACGTCTAAAAACGAAAGTTCGGGGACAGAGTTTGCGGTACGAGAACGGCTTTTGTAGGTTGAGCAGGTATGTAATTGATAATGGCGTGTGCCTCGTATAATCCCAAGGACCCACAAAACGCTTCACTGGTGGCAGCGGATCTCCAAAGTTGATCCAAGTCCGGAAATGATGACGGTCCCAGAGCGACCTGAACGAACACGAGTGGTCGAAAGATGGGGTGAAAGTGAGAGATTAGGCGGGTAAATCGATGGTTTACATATATTCCACCATATTAGTTGAGTGATGGTCTACTCCAAAAGAAGTCGATAGAAGGAACAACAATCTCCGGAAAATGTGCATTTGGGGAATGTGGGCTGTCCAAGAGTGAAGGATGTTGAAAATTGCATTTAGTTGGAACCTGAGATCAATAGGCATCACCTCCCACGGATCGGTGAGTGACAACCTCCGATGTAGTTACCTGGCATTCGGTACGCAGGAACATTGCTGTGCAGTGATCAAGGGCCGTGGGCCCCACCCTCTTAAGTACCTAGCGCCGGCATAGCGCCAGATACACCACAGAACTCGAGAAGTAAAGGGATAGATAAGACGGCTACTACCACCATTCAAGTTGAGAGTTTGGATCAGAAGTCTGTAGGATCCATGTCAGATCTTCGGGAGCATTTCGGGAGCGGCTCTCGCAGAAAATTAGTGACCATTGGAGCATGAGGTTGCGGGTTGTGATAACATAAAATCTACATCTTTGCTGGCATCCTTCCAGCACCTAATTTCGGAAGTAAATCAGTTCCACAATACCGATGGCTTAGCACGGGGGAGCTTACGCACCACTCAGTCTGACAGTCTCCCCGTTCACGTAGCTACACTCCAAAATCCATTTTATCGTCTGAGCGAATTCATGGGGTTCACCGAAACGTTTCGGGAAGATCACATCGCTCTCCAAGCTACGACGAACTCTATCGGATAAATTCTTGGTCATACTACTCGAAAAGGTGCTCGGAGCAATAGTCATGACCCGAACGCGGTGGCGTCCCAAATCTCGGGCAAGAGGTAAGGTCATGGAACGCAATGCTCCTTTAGTTGCCGAGTATGCAACTTGACCAGGTTGGCCTTCGAACTAGTACATTCCTGGTCAACGCTTATTCGGAAAACGGGTAAGAGATGCTTGCTCACAGCGGCTGCACTCGAAACAAGAACGACAACCCCTCTTTCCCCATCTTTCTCCGGTTCCGGTTCGACGTGAACAAGATGTTTCAATACGAGCCTCGTGAGGTTGAACGACCCTGTCAAATTAACGGCGAGAACAAAGTCCCATAAATCAAGAGTGTGTGGTTTGTTCTGTGCATCAATGATTTTGGCAGCAACCCCGACACCCGCACAATTAATGACACCTCCAAGCACTGCTCCGGTTTCTTTGGTCCAAGCCACGGTATCCTCAACAGCTCTTTCGATTTCATCAACTTTAGTGATGTCTGTCTGGAAGAATTTCGTTTGAGATGACGAAAGTTCCGATGGAGGAGGGGACCGGTCCAAGATGGAGATGAAGGCCTTGGCCCCGATGAGGTACTGAACCGTTGCGAGGCCTAGACCCGACGAGCTGTACCATTTTAATTTAGGGATCGAAATTGGGTTCATTACAGATTTCATATCGAGACTTACCCACCGGAGACCACAAATGTCCTATTCTCGACCTTCATGCTCAAAACTTAAGGTGGATTCGGCAACCGGCATCGACAATAACGACCGGTGCCGACATTTTCTCGCGCTGTGATTGGTGAGAAATGCTGACTGAAGAGCTTTCTCATCGCTGACACGATGTCCAACTCCTCTCCAAAACTTCGTCTTTACCCTCATTGTCGTGCTCAACGCCCCGAAGAATGTTTGGAGTATCATTAAGGACATCAGTGAGTGTCCTTTTCTGCCTTGCTCTTCAATGACTCATATAAAGTTACAGTTCAATACCGTTCGACCGAACCTTCTCGTGCCGAGCTTCGCTGCAGCGCAACGTCGATTCCTGTCGCAAGACAACCGCGCCAAACTACAGGAAGCCGTCAAAGCCAAGCCCGTTGTACTATTCATGAAAGGCACTCCCGATTTCCCGGAATGCGGGTTCTCAAGAGCAGCGGTTCAGATTCTAGGTCTTCAAGGCGTCGAACCATCCAAGATGCAGACGTACAATGTCCTAGCAGACTCGGAATTACGACAGGATATCAAGGAATTCTCGTGAGCTATGGGTTATAACGTGGATCGGATCGTTACTGACTGAATACGTGGCTCGGGTGCAGAGACTGGCCAACAATACCTCAGCTCTATGTTAACGGTGAATTCGTTGGAGGATGTGATATTCTTCTGTCCAGTGAGTAGTAGGCTCCACATTGGCTGTGCAGTGTACTCACCTGAATACGACGTCAGTGCATCAAAGTGGAGAACTAGAAAAGTTCCTTACGGAAAACAAGGTCATTACCCCGGAGGAACAGATCACGTCGGCATAATGGAGAAGGGTATCATCCGCTCGTTCGAGGACACTCCTGTAATGAGTACCTTACAATGCTACGCTGTACCGGAGAATCATTGTACGAGCCTGACCCACTTGCCACTTCTACGGGAATGGATTACCGAGTGCCCGGTGCGCACTTGAAAAGGAAGACATAGCCGGTACATAGATTCTCAGTTAAAGCACTAACCCTCTACTTCCTATCCGGAACCAGCAGAGTAGACCTTGTCGAAGGCTAATCGTTGGAACTGATCATACAGTGCCAAGACGGCTGCAGACGCAACACCACGAAGAACGTTGGCTCCAGCACCTTTGAAGAGCGATACAAAACCTTCCTGGCCCACAATCTAGGAACATCAAACTAGTGCAAAGGGGTGAATCCACAAAACCGGGCTTACCTGCTTCAGTGCGGCAGCAGTAGATTTGTAATGAACTCCAGTCCCAGAAGTCATCATCATACGACGTCTGGTATTCGTTCAATTGAATCTATGATATTAGAGCGGGGTATGGACTCACCTGATAGTATCCAAAGGATACGACATCCATGCGCCGAACGTTGTAGACACAAATCCGATAGCAAACGAAGCCAGGAATGAATCTTGTAAGGAACCTGTAAGTACCGTGGGTTCTACACAGAGGAAACTCAGTACCACTCGGCAGTCAACGAATATAACAGGCTTACTCAGAGTATCGTAGAGTCCAAAGTAGAAACCACGATATATGATTATCCCAATGATGGATGTCCCAAATCCTCAATACAAGCCAATAACACCGTCCGATGCAAGGGTCTTTTTGTAAACATCCAAAAGTCCGTTAAACTGTCTGGTGGCACCCTTTGACTTTGCGTCATTCGCGAGACGAGTTCGAGCATAGTCCAGAGAGTAGACGAAGATAGAGGAGGTGGCACCTGCCGCAGCACCCGAGGCAATGTTGCCCGCCATCCAACGAGTGTACCCATCGGATCGCTTCGAGCCAAACATAGTCTTGAAGTAGTCCTCTTAAGATTACAGGTGCATCATCAGCACGCGTATCAGTCACTATAAAGGTGAAATCACTTACTGAAAGCAAAGTTCAAGGCTTGGGTTGGGAAGTAGCGAATGACATTGGCAACGTTGCCTCGCCATAAAGATGCCACCCCCTCATCACGGACGGTCCTTGCGAATGCGTCGCTGACGCCTTTGTAGGGAGTTGAAAGTCGTCCTTGTTTAATCTGGGACTTATTAATTAAACACGAGGATACTCGATTCAGGGGACACCATACCATCTCATCTTGATTCTGCACAAGTAGCTTGATTCGCTCAATTGGTGCACCTCCAGTCTTGCCGATGGCCTATGCATGTGTAGGTCAGCGTATGATTTCCTGTATCGCATGATGGCGACGTACCGCTGCAACACCGCCCATCACGAAATCAGCTAAGGAAAACCGTGATTGTCAGAGTACCACCGCATGAAAGCATCGAGTACGCACTCCCAAATTGGGTCAATGACTTGGATTTTTCCATCTGTCCGCTCATGTGCAGTTGACAGTAAAGTAGCCGCTAGTCCTCGTAAGTGTTGAAGAATAGTTGCCAGCGGCTGCGATGAGCCAGCGAGAGATTCTTGACAGTCCTTTTATAGGCGTTGAAATCCATCATAACCAATGGCAAGCACCAGTGAGCGCCGCAATCCAGGAGCACAGAACAGCTTTTTCTCGGAAAAAACAGGGTATCGGATGTCAACCGACATCGTTCAGTGGCGTCACTGGCGCTCAACAGACCGGGTGGGTACGGTTTGACTGAATGAACGTCTCCCGTTCTTACATTTCCTATCACCTTCATCTTGGGGATTCTTGCTGTATAATAGACAAAGCGAAGGAAGGTTTGTTTTAGTGAACCTAGAGTACAGTGGTCAATCAGGCGCCTAAGTTAAGCGCTCAATTACACGCTGTTTTTTCTTGTTTGCCGAAGATTGCGGGGTCCCTTTCACGCCTACGGAGAGGCATCTTTGTCCGATGATAATATCCCGAGACGAGACATGGCAGCTCATTAGTAGCTCCGACCTGTCATTGGTGAGTGCTGACCTGATGCCCCAACATGACTCATACTTATTTAGCGGGCGCGCTCGGACCAATCTGCATCCCCTTAACTGGCAATTTTGCATTGGAGTTACCAGCGGGGTCTTCTGAAGGGGGATGATATGACGACAGGTCATCATTGGTGAGCTATTAATATCATTATACATGTCATTTGCTAGGTGAAAACATCAAGGTCATGCCATCAACTACCAAAAGATAAAACCAACCTACTGCTACTGTTGCATTCAATCCCTCCAACTGACCCTCACGCCACCAGCGGCAACGTCTTCTTCCTGGCCTCTCTTCCTTCCTCTGGAGTAGCCAACACAAAGTCTCGATGAAGCTCCATGTGCGGCTTAGCTTCTTTGAAGCCACGAGCAAGGGTCTTTGTGGTGTCATTTACAGGCTTCAGATCCTGAAAAGAGGAAGGCACGTAGGTTGGGCAGACAGCGAGTGTGAAGAAGCGAGACTTACCACTATAAGAGACGTTTTTACACCGAATACAGCATCACTGTGGAGATAAGAATCACCACTTGGATACAGTGCAGTGACCAGTTTCTCGAAGCCGGGTGCCTAGCGGCTGGGGTGAATCGACCACGTTTGATAGAAGTACCGTAGCTCGTACCTGAATCATGAAGTGCAGATGAGCCGGTCTGAAGACATGTCTCCCAAGTGCCGACACCATGCTGCCAATAGGTCCATCACTTGGTATGGGGTATGACACTGGCACCACGGCTCGATAAGAGAAAGATCCGTCATCAGCTGTCCTCAATCTTCCTCGACAGTCCGGTTCTGCTCTATTACTGTACTGTTGAGCAAAGGTTTAGTATTATTCTCGCCCATGATTAAATGAACCCACTCACCTGAGTATCATACAACCCATGTCCATCGGTCTCCCACGTATCAATTATAGCACCAGCAATTGGGTTCCCTTTCAAATCCATAACTTTCCCATGGACGAACAAGTAATTTCCTTTGCCCTCCGATGCGATCGAGTCACCCGCGTCAACTGAAGCATGATTCAACTCAGAGCCAAGATACGAGGGTGAACAACGGAAGGCTCACCATCATGAGCATCCTCAGTGAAAAAGGGACCGAGAACGGTGGCTTCCGTCGCACCAGGAGGTTTAGCATTATTCATCGAGTCGATGAGGGCCGATAGTCCAAGAGCGTCAGAAAGAAGAATGAACTCTTAATTACCAATATAAGATCTAGCTAGAACGGAAGTCGTACCCCAGCGTACCTTGCCGAATTTCTGAGCACGTCTTTCCGGTTTCGGTGAGAAATTGGACTGCAGTCCTAAGAAGGTACGTGAGCGCCCCTGACTCGGGTTTCCCCTGTGCAAACTCACATCCACTCATCGGTCGTAATCGATGTCTCCCGGGCAAAATCATGAAGGTGCTGGACCTAAGAACTCGATAGTGAGTACTCGGACAGTTAAAGGATACCGAACGATCCACATACCAGATTCTTCATGATAAACTTCAACCTCTCATTCTGGCCTTCAACAACTTCGTCAATTGTAATCCATCCACAAAGAAAAGACAACAATACAGCTCGAGTTGATCTTGTGCACATTCTCTGTGATAGAGTCGGCGGACATATCCGTCAACTTGGGCAGCTTTGAGAGGTCGATTCCATGCTCTGCAGCCCGTTTATTGGCGGCGATGATACTAGCTTCGGTTTCAGCTGTAGCCATGGTGGTCGTAAAGAAAGAGATTGGTGAGACAATCCAAGACGGATTAGCGAGGATCGTGGCATATTCCAGCAAGCAAGGAGAATTTGTGGGAAGCTCAGTCCCAAACTGGGCCCGATTTTTCGTCGGCAGCCGCATGATTCCTTTCGATCGCACTCGGAATTCTTGTTGCGAACTTCCAATGAATGAGAGAATCCGATATTATAAAACTGGGGTCCATCGAGTACTGAATTGTCATGACAGGGAGCCGGCAGTCGTAGGTAGGGTCGACGTTGAAGACAGTGAGAACGAATCAATTTTTTTTTCGGGCGCTTACAGTTTCTCCCCGCAACCACCACCATCAAAGTCGACGATGGATCCTCTTGCTGGAATGGACGACTCCTCTACTGACGACGATAACGCATCCCAGACTACTGAAGACGACCCCCAAGTTCCAGAGCACGCTCAACCACCACCACCACCGCCTCAGCCTGCAGCACAATCTGCACCAACCTCTTCAGTCCCTCGAGAACGGCCCCGATACCAACTCAAGCATGTTATCACGGGTCATACAAAATCGATCTCTGCTGTAAAGTTTAGTCCGGACGGAACATTACTGGCATCATGTGGTGCGTGAACCAACCTGGCGTAGAGGAATAGAAAGCATAACAAATCTTCTCTGTGCCCAGGCGCCGAAAATATCATTAAAATATGGAACCCATTCACGGCTGAACTTATCCGTAACCTGGCTGGTCATACTGCAGGGCTATCGGATCTTTCTTGGTCAAGCGATAGTGTATATCTTGCGTCAGCATCGGACGACACGACGGTGAGAATATGGGAAGTTGATACAGTACGTAGCCGCACATACCCTGTACCGTTGCACAATATATTCTGATGTCAATGCCAACGAAAGGGTGTATGTCAAAAAGTTCTAAGAGGTCATACGAAATGGGTCTTCTGCTTGAACTACAATTCGACTTCCAACCTGTTAGTTTCCGGAGCGTGTGACGGGGATGTGAAGATTTGGGATACGAAAAAAGGTTTGAACGTTGCAGTGGAAGAGAAAGAGTGTTTGCATTTCTGATGTTTCTCGATCTGGTAGGGAAATGCATAAAGACCTTGCATGCCCACCTCGACTACGTAACAGCGGTTCATTTCAACAGAGATTCCAGTCTAATCGTTTCTTGTGCTCTGGATGGACTCATGTACGTCCTCTACCCGTCAATCCAGATGTCAACTAACGCGACAGACCGTCACAGTCGGATATGGAACGCATCCAACGGACAATGCCTCAAAACGCTTGCGGAAGGTCATGATGCTATCTGGTGCGCTTGTAATCCCCGATCCTTCATCTTTTGACTCATTTTTCATCCCAGCCAACAAGTCCAATTCTCTCCCAACTCGAAATATATCCTATCAACTGCCCATGACAGCGCTATTCGACTGTGGGACTATCAAACTACCCGCTGCCTCAAAACCTATACCGGACATACCAACGCCAAATATTGCATATCGGCTTGCTTTAGTGTGACAGGAGGGAAATGGATCGTCGCCGGAAGCGAGGATCACAAAACGTACATCTGGGATCTCCAGACTAGAGAAATTGTACAAGTGTTGGAGGGACACCAAGGCAAGTGGACTATGCCGTGATCTTTGTAATTTTACTGGCCTGACATTGGCACAATGCGCTTTTCCTTTCCCAGACGTCGTTGTTGCGGTTGCCGTGCGCGTTTTTCGTGCATTCAAGCTTAATCGTGATCCACTCATTTTTCGTCTTCATAGACACATCCTTCGACAAATATGATTGCAACTGGTTCGATCGATGCCGACTTGACTATTCGGATTTGGGAAGATCGTCGAACGTCCGGTTGAGATACTGATCTCCTTTTTCTGCTGCTGTTCTGTCCTTTCTCTTGACGTTGTCGCTATCTGTCTTAATATCGTTCGCTGTCATGTAGCATTGTATCTCTTGAATCTTCCTCAATGTATATATGATACCCGATTTCTAATATTCCTGTTTTAAGCCTTTGTACAATCAACTTATTAGTGGGCCCTTCCGATATCCTAAATAGTATACATGATAATGCAAACGACCAGCAATCCATAGAGCAAAAGATGGATGATATGCGAAATCATTTGACAGGTTCCGCGTTCAGCAGGTCTGAAACAAAAAGGGGATGAGTTGACTTGTTCGAACAACATCATAAGGTAGCCGATCTTACCCTTGGCGATATCCTTGTCGGCATCCGTAAGGCCTGAATCGTGGGCTTCAAGGAAGGCATCCACCTGAGCATGGCATCAGTACAGCGCATTTGAGGAGATCTAGAAATGACACGAACCTCATCCATAACCTGGTCATCATTATCACCAGTATCATCCTCCAGCTCATCTTCGTCGTCTTGAGCATCATCAATGGTGAATGCCGTTCGTGTCATAAGGGCAGCATTCACAGCTTGCACTATAGGCATGGCGTTCAATTCCGTTGGGTCCGCGGGCGCCTTTGGTGGTACAGCAGGTGGTGTTGGAGATATAGCATCAACATTAAGGGTGGAAGACGATGATGGTTGTAATGACGCTGAACTGATCTCTGTCTTGAGACTCGATCTGGACGCCGAATGTCGCATGGACGGTGTGAGCAGCGATTCACGAGCTTTTGGCTCTTCAAGCTTGGTGATCCTACCAATCGAGGGTCGGTGGATAACCTAGGCATCTACAGGTCAGCAGTGGAGAAACAGGACACAATCCATATTGTCTTATACCTGATGTTTCCCAATGGTCTTTCCAATCTCGTCAGTGAACATGTTGAATATCTTCTTGTTGCTATCGGTAGCAATTTGCGACCAGATATCTCCTAGTAGACCACTATTCGATAATGGCAGTTCTAGCTCGGGGACAGGTTCTAGGCGGAACGATGCCGATAAGTCTGTCTCGAAGAACGATTCCAGGATCTCATCTGCCAATACGACCATCCGGAAGCTTTCGGTAACATCAGCCAATGAAGACGAGCGAGAAGGATACAAAGCATAAACATACGTCGCCAGGTTCAGGTATGGCTGGTTTGGAGGATGTGGAGGTGGTGACACGGGTTCCCCATCCGGTCCAGTCTCCGTAGTTTCCGGTTGAGGGAGCAAGGTGTCGCCATACTCAAAAGCGTTGGACATGAAACGGCTAACAGCGCCAAGGTATGCATCCCCAATTTCGTACCTGAATATAAACTTGCAAAGCAATTGGTGAGCAATTCTGCGACTCTGAACGAAACTCACCAAAAATGTCTCCGAAACGGTCAGAACCTCGTCTTTGGTGAGGTATCCATCCTTGTTCTTGTCATGCAAGTTGAAAAACCACTCGATATTCTCCATGAGATCGTTGAACATTACACCATCCAATCCAGATACCAGATCCTGCCAAAGCGTTAAATGAGCTAGAGATCCCCATATACAAATCTACCTGGAATGACAAGGCTCCTCTACATGAATTATCCCAGAAGTAAAAGAGCCGGTCGATAAATTCATGTTCCGCAACTTGTCGGTCAATCCGTTGCTAGAGGATGTCGTGTTCAGTGACTCAGTCGCTGTTCGGGTCGTGAGGAACACGCACCTGGAAGCCATTACTGATGATTTTCTCGTCCCGAGCCCAGGTAGCGATTTCGCTAAGGAAGTGCCGGAAGGTCTTCAGTCCGATCCTCGTTTCCACTCTGTCTTCGGTAACACTTCCATCTCCCGTCGTTAATAGTGATGGCGGAGGCAGTGTAGCAGGTGGAGGCGGCACTATACACATCGCTTGGTACAGAGCGTCGTATATCAATCCTGCTTGATCTTTGTTGAACCTGCCGAGGCTTCTGAGATTTCGTATAGCTGAACGTTTGGAGAAAGTTTCAATGCTGTGAATAATCTCGCCTCTGAACCGCTTCCGTTCGGACAAAATCATATCGTCTGTGATTATTGAGAATTCCCGGAACGAGACAAGGAGAAGTTCTTGGAAGCGTGTTATTGCACGAGCTCTGGGGTCATCTGAATTAGGATGTGCTGAGTCGCCCAATGAGGTGAAGTAATCGCGCATTAGACTGAAAGGAAATAGGTAAGGTGATAGTGGAACGCGATAACGGGACTCGTTGCATACTTCAGGAAGCCCCCGTCGTCTGTAATCTGCAGCAGTTTTTCTCCATTGATCTTCAAAATGGCTGGCGAGATGATCAGACCCGGGTGCATGTAATATTTGGGAGTACTAACCAAGCCTGGAAGCACAGGTCAGTATGGACAAGCGCAAGAACAGCAGGATAGGCTCACCCCACTTGGAACAGGACTTTGGGACCCATACAGAAGAAACAATCTACTATCCGGAATGCGAAGATCATCGGCATGCTGTTGATGAACCTGTAACGAAGCAGGGTTATCACTTGGACTTGCGAGGGATCGGCAATACCTACAGACTGAGGAACCATGGCAGAGAGGCCACTGATAGCTGAACGTCTACGTCTTGGAAATGATCATGAATCATTGGCAAGCAGCGTTGAACTAATGATTCGAAAACTCGCTGATCTAGCAAGGTGCCATGCATGGAAGGCCTACCAGAAGTTTCAGCGAGGAGTCAGACATACGAAGGGCGGACATACGCGTAATAACCAGGTAAGAGACGATCACACAGAACTTCGAGTAGCCAGAAAGCTTGTTCCTCTGACATGTATCTGCCCCATTGTGAACTCGAATACTGCCAATAACCGGTAGATGAGCTTACATTAGAATGGCAGCCGCCAAAATGTTCATGGCCTGGAACCACGTCATTAGAGATTACAAGGCAAGTCTTTGGGCACGCACCTGACAGTATCCCAGTTCAGGATTTTTGAATGAGTACGCTTGAAGTACTCTCCTTAATGCAGCTATTCCTTCTTCTGACTGGTATCCAGGGTATTCTGGCAGGCTTCGATGAAGATCTTTTTCAATATCGTCAGTGCTGGCCGTTGTTCTTCCTTTGTTTTCCTCCAGGATGCGGTCGTACAAGCCAGGATTGGAGTACCGAAGGAACATCGATCCGGAAAGCACCTCCCACATTTCTCCCCGCAGACGATTCGGTAAACCAACTTGTACAAGTCTCGTACATTGAGGATATCGAAGAAGTGTAAGATTCCGCCCGTGCGCTAAACATCATCAGTGTGCTTCCGGAAGTCATGGCGATATCGGCTCACTCTTGAGATACGCTGTCCAAAGCTTGACCTTGGAGGCCTCTCGAAGTCTATTGCGGATTAACAGGTGAATTCTAGAAGGAAAAGAATAACGGACTTCTTTGGGTCACCGGGGAACTTGAATCGAAGGCCGAGACCACCATGATACGTTGATTCCTCTGCATTATCCTTCTCTTCCGCTGCAGCATCTTTCTCTGTCTCCGTAGATGAGGATGATACTAAGACTTCTGAATAACATGTCTTCACAAATCCCTTGACTTGCTTCATCATCCCCCGTTGTAACTCCAGTTTCAACGCGTCACGGAGAAGAGAGCAGAAGAGGTCTGCTGTCGGCCGTAACGATGTCAATTGGACGATCTGCGTATACAAGTTAGGACTTTGGTTGAGTATCGAGAGTTGTTCACGTACTATCTTTCCTCCATTCCACATCGACAAACTAAGTGCGTAAATCCCTGCCCGAGCATTCAAGCGTTCGACGCGCCGCACCGTAGACAGAGGGATCGTAAACCGCACAGACTTCTTATCCAAGGAAGAAAACGCAAGATAGGGTGCCATCAAGTATAATTTTCCAGCCTAACCGAGCCCAAATCTGTCAGATTGAGCCAACCAAAATTCCAGTGAGGACGTACATAAGAATCTTCCTCTCCTTGAACTCCCAAGCTCAACACTGCATTAATGTCCATCTTTTCAACCTCTTCTCCAGATACGACATCTTGAGGGTTGCTCGACGGTGTAGATGGCAGAGAAAAGAAGTTCTGTGTGAGCTGTTCCTTAGTTGGCTCTTTGAAATTTCGTAGAGCTGTCGAAATCGTCGACATGATGGAGGACGCAAGGACAGTTTCTTGTCGATTACCGAGGTATTGTGTTGAAATGTAGTGCAAAGAAAAGGAGACAGTTGGAAGGGCAATGTTACTCAATTCCAGCGGCTACTTTGACCGTTCCGATGTGTAAGACAAACATCGGCACATACAGTAGGCTCGGCGTCACAGCCAGTACCTACTACCCGCGCACAACATTTATTGGTAACGAATTTTGTGATATTACAATGTTCACAAATGTAGAAGATGAGATAGTACAACCCAAAGCAAAACAAGAATCTGAAGCAGTGGCAAAGTACCACGTCTCAATCGAAGGCACCGCCTGCGGTATCAAAAGTTGATCTATGGGAAGAAATATATTGAGCGGTGTTGTAGATAGTGACGAGTAGATGCATACCTAGGAGAAGGACTCCTCACGTCGTAAGTGATACATAGAACACCGTCGATTTCCTCTCGCCTAATTACGATCCTCTTGAAGGCCCTTCTCTTCTCATGAAATTTCCTGTGATCTAGCTCCTTCAAATTCGGACAGAATTGTACGAGCTTCATAATTGCCACGTGCATCTTCTCGTCACTGAGTCCAACCGCTTTCCATATAGCGTCCCCTCTGAACACACGAAGGTTCCTAAGGGCCGACAAGTAGGCGAGGATATCGTCCTAGAGTGAAAGTTAAGTTGGCACATATCAGTTCGAGGCAAACAAACTAACCAGATCCATAAACGGGCACACTCCCACCGACAGCCACTCGAGATTTGGGAAAGACTTTGCATACGAAAGGAGCATGTGCGGCCAGGTGCGAAGACTTAGTTTCCGCAAGTTGGCGCAGTTCTTGCTCTTGAGAAACCTGTCTCCGAGCGTGCTCAACGGGAATACAGCGTCTACGCACTGGACTGCACACTCGTCGTCTTCTACTCCGAATTCTCCAAGTGCATTCAAATCAGTCTGCAGACATTTCAGGGCTCGAAGGCCCTTGACCGGAAGTGTTACTAGCAGCGGCGAGCACGACAACTCTTCGAGATCGGGGTGGTTAATCAGGAAGGTCGACCAAGCTCTTGAGCTGGCAGAACCTGCACCTGATTGAAGGAACAGTCGGAGGCCGCGAAGATGAGGGAAGAAGGAGTTCTCCAAAGAAGTCACTTCAAGCGGGATCTCCAGAAACTGAATCCCTGTTAGCACGAAAACAGCTACAAACTGAGAATACGCACCTTGATTAGTGGTGACCTCTTCAAAATCTCTCGCACAACTAGCCCCATAGACGGTAGTGCCCATGTCTCGCCCCGCAATGACACATGCTGCAAATACTTCATATTCCATACCTAAATATGAATCAACTAAAGATATTTTGGCTGCGAGGAATACTCACTCACCTGGTCAATCCTTACTAAAGGATCTGAAGTCCGAAGATCTACATATCCACTAAGGGCTAAGCGGCTCAGCCGTGTGGAAGTTCCCAGTGCATGGAGGATATCTCCTTCTCGACACGTCGAAAGGTATGCGACCGAATCCCGATCATCGGGATTCTCCAAAGTAAATTCCTCGAGCAAGTTCATGTGACGAAGTGCGCGGCAAATGTTAGTCATTCTAGCCACCTCAAGATCTTTGGGGTTCGAGGAGCTTGGAGGAACCAGAGTAGAAGGCCAGCAGTCCGAAGCTAACCGATTCTCTTTCATACACAGATTCACCCTCCTGACATTGCGAGCCAGATCGGAACGACGGGCTAGATGTGCCCAAACTCCTGCGAACCTGTGACGCGTACGAATGATACGATATTCGTTGTGTCTGGGAATGACTAGATGAGCGCATGTACGACTTGCTAGGGCCAGGGCTATGAGATCACTTCGTAGGTCGATTTCACTGAGAATGACGTCGAGAATTTCGAGTGGAAGGTTGAGCAAATGCGGGCCGCCGCTGGTACGGAAATTGTGGGGAAACACCGATGCCTCGATTACATGAGAATGAGGTGGTAGCGCAATTTCGGCAGGGAGGACAGGGGACGGCTTAGCGACTAGCATCTGGCTTCATGAGGGTTCTAAGTAAAATGTGCTCATAGACGCTATAGCATGTGTTCAGAAACAAGCCAAAAATGGTAAGTACCCGGGGTGCGGCCTGTTTGACGCTGATTGTGTGGGAGTTGATGAAAAGATATCGATCTAATCTTATCTTATCTCTTGGTTCTCCCCTTATTCCCCTTCGCTGTTGAACGCTGAAAGCCCGAGAAATTCGACAGAATCCAACCGTTCCTCTAAGGCCAGAACCATATCTACGCCAACTTATGTCTACGTAAAGACCAAGATCCGCTCTATGGCATTCATGGGAAGGTGTTAGACTTGACAACCCGAAATTCAAATGAGTGGATGTAACTGCAAACGTCTGAAGGTGAGACGTTTTCGTTAAGCGCTATGTTGATACTAGCAAGAGCAACTTCGCTTACTGCTATTACCGATTAAGGCAGCAATTGGAAGCCACTCAGCCCGTTTCGGGATTAATCAGTTCTTGTTCAACATGGTTCGCAACTGTCAATGACGATAACCTTTGTATCGACGAGAGGATTCTAGAGCTCACCGTGAGTTTTGAATTCCTTGAAACCATGCTCGATACTCGACCTAAAGCAGAACGTGCCTTGGTAGCTTGCCACCGTGTCTTCCCAATGCCGCGACCGCTATACGTTTTCGGCTCCGGTATTCAAGCAATCTCAAAGAGCAAGGGTAGACCGTCGTGAGAGATTGCGATGACATTGGGCTGTGTCCACGCCTTGCATGTAGCTCAGAAATGTTTCGACTGGCGCCGCCTGGAATTGAAAACACTGGCATGCCATAATGCCGCTTGACTCGTTGAGGACTATGGCGTTGCCTAGGCGTCAGTTTCCCCCAAGTCTTAAGCCCACATTGGGTGCAGATCACAGCTCTTTCTGTCAAATTGAAGATGGGATCTTTCGTGGTATTAAAGCCTCCCTTTCCTGGAAACTCCATGCAGTTAGATCAAAGTCCTGAAGTACACGGTGGACCCGATGGTCCTCCAGGAACGCGATCGTCTCCCTCTTCCTTTGCTCAGGTATATAATCCAGTCCCGTGCCATTTTATTCGGTATTTGAATTCCCTTTGTTTTATACAGCCATAACTACCTTTCTTCGTGCTGCTTATAACCTGGACGTAAATGAGCACTGCATGACTCTTTCTCCCCACCTCTTTGTTCAAAACCACTCGATGCAGGCCACCACCACCGTCCAGGGAGCATTGCACTCACCAACTGTTCAGCCCAATATTCATCGCGCTACCACCTCTGTTATCGAGAGTCGGAAGACTTGGAAAAGCTTAAAGGCGTCGAAGGAGTACGTTTGGCCTCCTCACGTAGAACGCGCGCTCATTGAAGGTTTGCCCGATTTTTTTTACTCTCATTTATGCTCTGACTAAAGGACGAGCATCTAGGACTGGAAAAATATAGGCCAACCTCGTCCGCGAATCCTAAAGCCCTAAAACGGTTCCCAAAACGCAACAGATGGATCGCAGATCACATCTTTCGGATAACTGGAGCATCGAGGACGGCGAAGCAGGTTGGCAGCCGGCTCCAGCAGCTAAGGGACACTTGTCAAGACGACAGAAGTAAGTTTTAGTTAGTGTACTTGAGTCGTCCTGTTTCTCAACCATTTCATGACAGTAAAGACGCTTCTCTCGAGGCGGGAATATTCGCCAGAGGCAGAGTCCATGGCGTCGTCGTCCGAGAAAAAAACCTTTTCGTCTCGGAGCTCAAGGATATCCTCGTCGTACTCAACGACGTTGACTTCCCGCGAAGTCACCACAGAGATGAAACTCGGCGCAGACCACCAGCAGGAGCAGAAATGCGTCCTCCATCCCCCAACTCGCACCTCGGTAACGATTGAGGTTCAATCCTCAGATGATGAAGAAATCAACACCCGCGGCGTCAGTCATTTACCTATCATTGATACCGACTCTTGCGAGGTTACGGTCTATGCCTCTCAACCACTCAAGCAAATTGCACCAATTATTTCATTCGCTACCTCTACTTTCATTTGCATCCGCGATTACCATTCGTCCTTTCGCGTCTTCCATGGGAACGAGCGCTTGTACTCAGAGTCAACAGAAATCTCTCTTGAGTCTAGCTCCTCCATGTCCTCGAAGGTTGGAACAGGAACTGTCGGTCATATGCATGTTTATCGATCTAAATTTATTCCCCGGTTTTGGGACAATCTCGGAAAGACTGTCGGTAAGCTGCATCCGGTCTTGTCTGCATCCATCAACTCGTTAACAATAACCCAAAGATATCTTTCAATGCATGATCCTCCACGAAATCGTTCGGAAATCTTCTCATACAAGTCAATCAGATGATGGATCCGGAATAGCCGACGTACTCTTCACTGTGGTCTACCAGTTCAGACCCGCTCCGGCCCCCTCGATATCGTGTCCCAATCGTGTCCTCTTGGAACACGCTGGAACGGGCGTTGGTCTATACAGTCTTGTAGACACACAGGTGGCAGCGCAGCCCTCTGCTGAAGCCTCATTTACCGCGAGCCTCGCTAACGCCCCGACTGCGTCACTGGAGGGTAGCGAGTACGTACGTGTTCCCGAGTCCATGGTCAGTGTCGAAGGCAATCAGCCTTCCCGTCCTCGCCCAGAATATAGAGCATATCCCGGGGACATTTCCGCTAGCCAGTCTACAAGCATGTCAACCTCCCCCCAGGAAGGTTCTATCCTTTCCTCTCAGCAGTCGCCGGAACCCGGGTTTCCTGACGGCTACCAAACCGCTTCACAAGACTTTGCCTTCCAGTCCGATGGGAATCATGATGGCATAATGTACCTCTTAAACGGCGCTGCCAACATCCCAATCTTTCAGGGAAGTCCCCAAAACGCCGATACTCTTGGTTTACCAGTGGATGTTAAGCAGCTCTGGACTAGTGTCTCCCCTCAGGATGGCGGTGCTGGCGACAGTTTAGGCGATCTTCCAAGAGACGATCCAAATTGTGTCTATTTTTGGGCAACCAATCCTTCCTACAGTACTGGTGGCATGGTGCATGCTTTCCAGTACAATACCGAGCCTCGCTTCTATCAATTACAAGTTGGCCACTGCGGAATCTCCGACGGTGGACACGGTTATTATCGGGTCCATAGTGCACCCTCGAACAACACTGCTACAGTTTCATACGGCCAATTCGCTTCAGCGGGGGGTCCAGATTTCGATTACTCTTCTTTTCAAGCGCAAATGCCTAGCGTTTGCTAGGAGCTTTCTCACAGCGGTAATCTATCCTTCATTTAAATATTTCACTCTTCGACGATTCATATTTCCTATCCTAGTGTCCAGCCCAATAATACCTCCAATTGTATTTGTTGTAATTTTACCACCGCATTTCTTCACAAGCACATACTTGTTATTTCTAGCATCCCACAATCTCAATGTATATACTGCTAATCTTCTCTGTTTTACTTTCACATTTCTAGGATAGATCGATGATAATACTCACGGTACAGGAACATAGTGAAGAATGAAGAACACGCTCAACATATGCGGCGTTATGATCATGATCATGGTGGGAGATTACTATAGAGAAGATGGAAACACTAGGCACAAACAAATTTCTTGGCTGAAATTAAGTTTGGGTTACGCAAATGGCCTATAGTCAAGTACTGACCCTGTGAATGTCCAGGACATCGACGAAGTGGTGTGGAGAGACGTTTGTCAGTTTAAACCGCCGGTACCCGGCGCCATCCTTCCGGGGGGTTCTCGTCTGTCTTCTAATCGGATGAAATGATGACACTTCGGTCTTGGTACACGCATACGGAGTCGACTAGATTCCAGAACCGGTCGATCACTGGCATAAGAAGAAGAAGAGGATGTCTACGTGAAGTCCTTTTATCTCCGAGTCCTGGGATACTGAAAGAGCCTAAGATTCAAAAGATAACGCTTACCCTTGAAATGAACCGGCAACGTGCCCCCAGCAGTACTTGAGGCGCCAAATGACGTTTTATTCCAGCTGCCACGGCTGCAAGAGTTTTCGGCTGAGCTGTTTCTCGGCCTTTGATACCTGCTCGAAGGGTTGGAGCTTTCGTAATGCCAGGGTACCATTCCATCAGACCACAAGGAGAAGAAACCCGTCTGACACCACTAACGCGTGCTGTACTATTCAGTAACAGCGTCAATCAGCGGCGATAATTCTCACTGTATAGTTGTACGAGCATCGTTGGCTATTGCTTTCCAGACCTTGGGAGGCGCACCTCACCTTCGTATTTTTAGAGGTGAGTACGGGTAGGTGAGAGCCCTGGAAGGGTATATTTAGGTCCGGTGTAAGGCGTGAAAACCGAAGCAGATGATCAACAGTCAATCCCACGACATTAATATTAGAAAATCTGCGATGCTGTCGAATCAATCAAGAAGTTATCGGTTAAACTGGATAGGGCCAATGTTACATGTCAGAATGGTAGTATCGTTATGTATAGGACAAGGTAAGATCACACCTGTAGTGCGCCTGCTGAATGAGGGCAGTGAGCCATGGCACATCATGCATCTCGAATACAAGGCTCTGGAAAAAAACTGCTGGTGATGGCGATTAGTTTGATGGGGGGCTGTAACAACCTTGTTGCCAATTGACAGGCGCGCCGTTCCGAACTATGGCGATCACGACAGCTGCAGCAGGGTCAAGACGATTATAAGCGAAGATCTCTGGGACATACGGGAATTGAAGCAATATGGGATAAACCATGAATGGCAAGTCGGAGTGGATCTGACTTTGAAAAATTCTCCTCTCAGATCGCGTTCACCGAATCTCGTTATGCATTACCTTTTTGCCTTCTGAAATCTCCGTTTTTGGCTATGTAGCAGTAGCGAAATGAGTACGAAGCACTCTGACGTCTCTCTATGAGGCTTTTTATAGAGTAATATACTAATAGCAGAGGTGAGGCCGTCTATATACTCTCACCTGCAGTACTTCTATCACTAATTCTCCACGTACGAAGAATCACCTCATGTTGCCATTATGCTTTCGATGCTTTCAAATTGGGGTTCCGGTCTCACGACAGCCAACAACTGGTCCACACAGCAAGCCACATGAGACTTCGGTATTCCGGCAGATCACCAATTCAGCTTTTTGCAACCTCTGTCATGAATCATGATTCCGTCAATCCGCAATTTCCATGTTGATGGGAACCTTCCTTCAGAACGCCGTGCTTCTTTTTTCCCATAACAGTGATTCACGTTGTCGCCATTCAACTCTTTAAGAACCACCGATGGTAACTGACGTCTCGAGTATGCACCCCCATCTTCCTCGTCAACCCTGAACGTATATCTACGGTAGTTTTGGCGATTTCAACATCCCCGAAAAAGATCAACCATGGCTGACAGTCCTCGACACTCTAGCAGCAGCGACGAGAAAAACTCCAACTCCCAACCACCATCTCCTGACACCTATACCGCAGACGAAAAGCATCCATCAAGCACTTCGTTTTGCCAGAGTCCATCAACTCTCGCAATCAACCGTCTTGGAAGGGATTACGTTGCGGATGAACACCACCTCGAGAATGGACCTTCAAATCCTACCCCACCGCAAATCACCTTCCCGGAAGGCGGATGGCAAGCCTGGTTAACTGTTCTCGGAGGGTCTGTTCTTTGTCTTCTTGACCATACTCTCATTGACGTGACGTTAGTTGGATGGTTATATTCTGTACAGCAGGATCAATGCAATCCTTTGGGGTGTATCAGAATTATTACACGCTCGTGTCGTTGACGGATCATCCACCGTCAGACATATCATGGATAGGCTCACTACAGGCGTGTCTTATGTTTGGTGGAGGAATCTTTAGTGGGAAGATGTTTGACCTGGGTCTCTTCAAGCACATGCTGGCTGGAGGAAGCCTTCTCTTTGTTTTTTCGTGAGTGCACTGTCGTGTCGAGTGATGCCCGCGGTATTTACCATCACCCCGCAAGGCAATTCATGTTGTCTTTGGTCAAGCCACATCATTTCTATCAGAACTTTCTGGCACAGGGCGTAGGCATGGGTCTGAGTATGGGTATTCTTTTCATGCCCACGTTGTCGATCGCCTCCCATTACTTTAAAAGAAAAAGAGCACTTGCCATGGGGATTATGTTAAGTGGTGCGTTGTTCTCCTCGGCATCGTCATACTGCACCCATGGGACGCAGTCTTGCGATGGTGACCTAAGCGACGATGACCCTGATTAGCATTCTGATTTACAGGTGGTTCGCTTGGGGCCGCAATTTATCCGATACTGCTCAATCCTCTTTTCAATGGCAAAGTTGGTTTTGCCTGGGGCGTTCGTGCCGCTGCATTCCTCAACCTTGGCTTCCTTATCATCGCAAATATCACTATGAAGACCCGTTTGCCTCCCCGCCCCAGCTCCGCACCAATTGACATGAAGGGGATTGTGACCGATGTGCCGTATCTCATTTGCAACGCGGGGTAATGAGGTTGAGTTTGTCCTTTGCACATGGACTAATTCATTTGGCAGATCCTTTTTTGTATTCTGGGGATTGTTCGTGCCTTGTAAGTAACTCCAACCGTTCGTGTGAAATGACGCCTCAGATATGTTCTTAGACTTTTATCTCCAACTCTTTGCTGCAAAACATGGAATGTCCGAAGGCGTCGTAACTTATGGCGTTCGTACAATATCTACGCATGCCATACCCGCTATCCTAACCGTCAGCAATTAGATTACCGTCCTCAATATTGTTGGCATCTTCGGTCGGACCGTACCGAATCTGTTCGCAGATATGTGGGGTCCATTCAACGGTGCGCATGATCTTCGGCCAATATCACGTCGGGAATAGCTCTTGATATGCCTTTTATAGTCATCATCACAATGGCTGTCATCACGGGCTCTGTAGTCTTCGCACTCTTGGGAGCCACTTCGGGCAGCGGTCTGATACCATTCGCTGTCATATACGGTTTCACATCTGGCGGCTGTAAGTAGTTTTTTTCCCAGCTACATCAATCAAAAGCTAATGTCATTTCTTCCCTTGCGCCTTTTCTAGTCGTATCCGTCTTGGGACCGGTCGCAGCTACCTTTGCTCGTGACATAAATGAAGTGGGGTGAGATTATCTCTGATTCCAAGTTGTTAAACCTTATAGTTGACCGGTTTTGGGTTTCTATGTAGGACGAGGATGGGCCTAGTCACTTTTGTGTTTAGCTTTGCTATGCTGACAGGAAGTCCTATTTCTGGTGTATTATTACATCCACCGGAATATACGTGGTATCGTCCCGTAGTATTCAGTGGGGTAAGTCGATATAAAAACAGCTGCTATTGCAGAAGCTAATCAAGCTTTGTAACGCAGGTCACTGTTCTTAGCGGGGCTGCCCTCCTTGCGGTATCAAGATCGATGCAAGCAAAAAAGAAGCAGACTTGGAGAGTGTAAAGATAATCATACCGGATGACTTGACATTTGCTGATGTCAACGGGCCAACGATTTTTTAGCTGTTCATAATGGAGCTTATGACGATGTATAGACGATGCTGACGCTGAGAACCTACCCATATTACGCATTGTATTTTTATCATACATATACCACCTGCTTTCACAATCAGCTTCTTGTCGCGTAATGCTCGATCATATGGTTTTCAACAGCACTTCGCAACTGAACAAGGACGTTGGCACATACTCTCTGTTTGCTTCTCTCAACTCTCAGGCGTGTCTAACGACCATCAGTCTGATACCAAAAAAGAAAAAGACACTACATACATACCGGGGGGGGCCCTTGATTTAAGCTTTGACAACAGACTAACGCAGTACAAGTTACATGAACTAAGATTTCACTTTGCGATACCAGACAACAGACTCGACAAATAATATACACCCGGGGAACAGTATAAATACAGAACATAACCACGACAACTAATAAATAAGAATCTTATTCTGAGATGCAATTATCCTTTGAAAGGATGTAGCATCCAAGATCCATCTTGAACGAAGCTCGACGGACCAAACACATCAGCATCATTAAAACGTCCTTGAGACCCAAAGTTACCGCCCATTTGACCATACACATCGCCTCCCGGTATTGACGGATTTGGTGGGGCATTACCCGCAGCCATTTGACCTGAATTTCCATTACGAGGATATTGGAAATTGAAAGTCGGTCCAAACTCGAAGAGACTCTGAAGTTCTTGAAGTCCAACGGGATCGACAGTAAAGTCGAGGTCATTGAATGAGTTGGGATCAAACTGCATGATCGAGGGTTGGTAGTTGTTGGTTTGGCTCCCTCCTGTTCCTGGGTCTGTGGATGACCAGTTTGGCGTCGTGGTGGCGTTGGGGTTTCCCGCAGGCATGCTAGGGTTGGACGTCTCTCTGTTGGCGTCCGTTCCGATGGTCATGAAAGTTTGAATCCAAGGATCAAATGCTGCGGGTCCCGATCCAGAATAAGGTGGCGTGGAAGAAGAAAATAGGCCTAACGAGTCTAATGTCCCTTGCTGGTTCTGTGAAAGGGTCTGTCCAGGCGAGGGATGACCAACTTCCAGCTGACTTGGAGGATTGGAGATGGGGGAAGCTGACGCTGAAGTTCCAGTGCTTCCAGTCCGTCTCTCAAGATCCGGTGACTGTAGCCTGACTAGTTTCGTTGACGTACCCAGCCACTCTTCTGGGCCTCGTCGAATATAAGATTCAGGGAAACGCGCTGAGGATGCCAAGGCTGCCGCTACGCCTGTCGATGGTGCGTCCGAGTTCACAGAACTGGCATTCGGCACATCTGGCTTACACCTCGATTTATGAAACGAGGAGGATAGGTATCTGTCCATGGCTGCTGAAGCTTTCTCAGCCAAGTTCTTCACACGGTTCCTGGCCAACATCGCACGTTGTCCTTCAGCGCGCTCAAAGAGCTGGATAGCAGCCTGTAAGCTCTTGAAAGCCTGGGGTGCCAATGGATGGAATGGTGCGACGGCGACAAAGACGGCTTGACAGACAGCGGCAGTGAAAACATGGAAAAGCCAGTACCAGACGCGGGATGTGTGTGCTACAGGGACGTGTTCAGAACAATCGTGTTACCAAGAAAGCGTACCACGTACCGGGATGTGCAACATACATTCCCCTAGTTATGTTGATGATCGTGGTGGCGGCCTGAACTTTGATGAGTAACAATTCAATACCTGAATGAAAAGAAACGCACGGAGGCGACGCGAGAGACACTAGACTCATAAGGCGATCGAACAAGTTTCTGCGGCTCTAACATCAACGCCCGGCAAAATGGAGCCCGATGCAGCAATAATATTGCAATAAACATGTTGTTGGCCAGTGTATAAGCCTGGGCGTCCGCTCGCAGATCTTCTACCCTTCCAAGACCGATGTCTGGGCTGTAACCGTTAACATGAGGACGGGAAGTGCACACTCGTTTCCATACGGTATCCTCGATGGGTCGAGTGACAGCTGGACAATGCATCCAAGAGGGAAGAGAGAAATAGAAATCGTTGATCTCTCGGTCGACCTCGGTGATGATAGCATACGTAAGCTGTCTTACTGAGAATGCGCGATCCACAATGCGGCCAACGAGTGTCGACCAACGGAACTTGTACTGATGCCAGATGGTGTGCGAGAACTTGTTCGATCCATCTGTATCAGAAGGCAGGGGGACATCGGATGACGACGGCATTTCGCAGTCGCTATGTGCGTCGATAAGAGCATATGGACGACCCAATGTAAAGGATTGCTAAGTGACGTTGCCGTCAATGGTTGCAGATAGAAGTAAGATGGGATCATTCTCACCAGACGGTCGAACGTGTATGTTTCCCAGAAAACTCTCCTTCTCTCCTCAAGTTCCTTCGGAGGTAGACCCCAGCGAGAACCGTCCCTATGCAATCCCTGAGAGAGCAAAGATCGGCACGCCATTCCGAGTAACTGCCAGCCAGCTTCGGCGCCTCCTTCTCCTCTCACACTCAGCTGATAAAGTGCCATAAGGTTGAGAGCTTGTACACCCTCGATAGTGCTAGTAGTCACCCCTCCGTTGATGCTGTTATTGATATTTACAGCAAAGACGGCAATTTCGAAGAACTCCGATGAGCGAGGCTTCACAGATTCAACGGATTGAGTGAGGTCGTAATATATGCCTATCGCGAGAACCATGCTGACGACGGCCAGCATATCAGGATCGATATGTTTCCCCGGTGTGCTGTAGGCTTCGTATATCGCAGTTATATGGTCCTTCATGAAGATCTCCTCCTGAACTATTTCATACATGTATGCAGCGTTGAAGAAATAGAGCTTGGCCAGCCGCAAAGCTTCATCGTACGGAGGTAAAGCAGACATCTTGGACAGCAGCCTGAGTTGAATGTCAGAAGATAGGGCGTCTTCTGTGAGAGAAATGAGTATGAAAATCGATGAAATGAGAGAATTACTTTCCTAGACTAGCATCCTGAAGGTCGGTCAGCGATGGATCACATAGTAAGAGTCGATATTCTCACCTCAGACTCTACCTGTTTTCTGTGTTCCGGGGGGCAATTCCAAACTTCAGATGAAAGGTAGGCCGATGCACCTGAAAGCCCAATATATTTCGCTCGATTCTGAGGATCGATAGTCAATGTTCCGAAACCGATCGTGACGTCTTCTCCAATGGTGGAAACGGCGTTGTTGTTCATCTGGGTCGGAGAGGCGGCCGGACGTTCAGAGCTTGGAGATGTGTTGTGCGCCTCTTCGTCTTCTTCTATAGATGAAGGCGAACTTCGTGTCCTTTTGTGGCTGGTGTTCGCCCTCTTCGCGAGCGAGTGGGGCAAGCCTGGGACTTGGATTCCAGCACTGAGTTTTGAGGTTAGATACCTGGGACTGCGTAAGAATATCGAGTACGAACTTTATCAGAGCTGCTTCCAATTCTTGTATTCTCTTCGACATCGCAGCGTCCCTCGCAATGAACATCGCTACCTCCGTCGTACCTTCACCAGACTGCGGATCTCCAGGATTTCTGTGAGCATTCGAAGGTAGGGATTGCTCCAATCTCTTCAAAAATCCCCGTCTGCCTTTCTCCAGGGTTCCATTAGGGCACAGATTTGCGCATCCCCTTCTGATACACGAAGAACAAGGGAAAACTCTGTCGCATCTGAAGCAGATAGATTAGCAAGAAAAACACCACATCAAAGTGCAGAACAAACTTTAACTTGAGTCGTCGGCATTCTGCGCAAGAAGTAGCATGAGATTTCTTTTGCTGATTGGACGATGAGGTTTCAGATGAAGCAGTTTCAGCCATGACTCAATTCGCTTGCATGAGGTCCTGGTCCGTTTGCAAAACGGCGGCACTGCCACGTCCTCTTTCTCACTCAGCGTTGAACGCGGGTCCATCTAAAATTATCGAGCGGCGGCTTATTTTCTTTCAAAACATTTATACGAAGGACTTGGTATTAGGACAGACGCTACAGGTAGCGACCAATTGTATGTACTACAGCTGCGCAAAGGCTCAACAGAGCACCCCAGCCCTTGATTTCCCGTCAAACTGACACGGGTATCTCGGCCCACTTTCCCAGACCCGGTTGACCACTATAAGAGATTTTCGCTGTCGTCCTGCCAGTAAAATCTAGCTCAATTCCCGGTTCATCGGCCTTGAAAATCATCGTGCTGGTCGTAAATTCTGTTGAGAACCAAACCTTGATCGTATTGATTGGCTTTAGGGTTGCCGTGCCAATCACGACTGTAGGCGAGATGAAGATCGGAGTCGAGCTTCCAGCTTGACCATTAACCCCCATTCTACCGTTAACGCCAATGTGGATCAGGCCATAGTTGTTGTCGACTCTGAAAAGGCCCGACACAGTCGGGGTTCCGACAGCTGCCTCCATCACACCAGCACTGTTGAGCGTGCTCTTTTGGCCGAAGAGAATATCTTGGGAATTAGTTTCGGCCATTGCAAGGGCGCCGACCTGGTCCCTCCTCGTCAGCAGGGAAAACACTTGAGTTGTGAATTTTCGGACTCACTTCAAAAGTGTTAGTCGCGAACACTTGATATTGTTCTTTCCACTGGAAGGTGTTATCGACGAGATACTCCTGGTCGCCCTGCCAGACAACAGTGTAGACGCCGTTAACCTTCTTCGCGACACAGAGATTAAAGTTCAAACTCTTCATAGTTTGAAGTTGGTTCGGGTCGATGTGAACTTTGAGTGTGTACGTAGCCATTTCTCTGCTATCCCAGCTGGCTCAGTTAAATATGATTGGAAGCGTAAGAGATGGACGAACCGATAGGGAAGTGCCGATCTACCTGAGGTTGAGGTTGAATACTTGGTCGCTTAGGTCTGGGAAGAGCAATAGTTAGCGTCTAGTCTTTTATACCACGAATTTGAACAGCTCACTACACCTTGTCGTAGAGTTGTTTCGCCCAAGTCAGAACGCCTTTTGGTACCTAAAGACATGGTTCCGCTGAATACGGAACCTGTTTTCGCGATTCTCCTTGCTGTCGTCGGTCGTAGAGTTCACCGTAAGGCTCAGCTGCTGTCATGACCCTGTCAAGCCTCTAAGGTTTTGACTCTTTTCGTGCTAGGAGATGGTGCGCTAAGCAGAACGAAGATTCAGGTATTGGTGAAGCCCCGGCGTCAAAATTGAAATCGTAGGTACATACTTCAATAGAGTTGCGTGCCAAGGTTCCGTGAAGGGCGCAGGTGAAGTCGATATCGTGGGTATTCTATAAGATGTACCTGAGGCGTCGCCGTCAGCCATGGAAGATGAAACCAACCAAAGCATCCGAGGAGCCCATACCAAGTATCAACCAACCTGTCAGTCATTGTTCTTCAGACAGATTAAAAGTCTACCCCTTTGACCACCTCCGATTCACGAGGATGAAAAATGAATATATTCGATTCGGTCGGAAGACGTCGGGGTGGTTAAATGTTACGCTGTAAAAGAATTACTGATCAGCTTTCAGCTTCAGCAGGGAGCACACGGATACCAGCTAAACGAACCATACTCGCAATTCCATTTCTTCACGCCTGTTTTGACAATGCACCTGCACAGGCCCAAAATCTGACTACTTGGACTCCTTGGCAGGACCTGTAATTTTTGCCTCCCCAGTCAAACCCATTGTCTGTGGAACTTGGATTGAGAACTCCAAAGTGGTGGATGGTGGAAGGTTCGAGACAAAAGGAAAGGTCCCGCAGCCCCGACGCGTCGTTTCGATTATGACTTTCATCATCAACACATCAACATCCAACAATTCCTGACTCTTCTATCCTTCGCTAAAATGCGAGCAAGATCTTGAAAACAAAATAAAAACATAGTAATCGGTATCTAAATCTCACTCTGATCTGATTCCAGTACTGACTTAAAGAAGCAATAGTTTTACTCAATTCGCAACATAGGAATACAAGCTTGATACTGCACAAGCACTAGGGTTAGAATCTCTGGCAGAGAAGATTAGATGCTGCTCACCGATATGGGGGATATATTCATGAGGGCGGCAGCTTATAAGGTATGTCTAGTTGCTGTCTTTACGCCGATGTTAAAGGCTAGGTCACGACTCTTAGCTATGGCGAGCTCTACGGAAATTGAAGATGGGTGCCTTAGAACATCGCCCGCACAGTACAGCAGTCTTGGCTTTCTTCTCCAATCAACTAAAAAGATCGATCTCGGGCGCAGAATATGACATGCAAAAGCCACCGTTTCAATTTTGAATTTCATCTGAACGCCCAACGTTAAATGACATTGATTGGACGGGTTTTGCTTAGATAGTCATCCGGCGTAACACTGGCTCTGCGCAAATCTTTGGGTGGGTCAAGGTAAGCACAACGCTTTTTTTCGACATATCAAACACTAGCTTTGAATATGTTCAGAAATCGGCTCCTTGAAGTAGCGAAGGGCTGTGTCTAATAAAATCTTCCGTAACTCGAAGGATTTGGCAGCTTGAAATAGAGGATACGGGACTCTTTGGTCGAGTTACTGCTGCAAGAGGGGTAAATAGTACCTTGCTTCATTCATCTTCCGGATACATATAAGGCTAACCGAATTTTCCTTTCAGATTCAACCTCATACTCCTCAGTAATCTCCAAACAGTGCGTCTCTGTTACTCAGGATCTGAGACCTCAATTTTTATCAGCACCCTGCAGCACGATGGCCACCTACACCCTCAATGTCTTCATCGACACCAACCAACTGCAGCTCATGAAAGATTTGGGCTACAACCTTTGTGTTGCCAAATTATTCAATGATTCATACACTGTGGTCTGGAAAGGCGACATGAAGTACCTCCAGAATAACAGATTCCAGTGGAAAGATGAATACGAAGTTTTTGCTTCGAACTCCTACACAGTAAGCGAATGCTCAAGCTGGTTTTTTTCATATCCTCGGCACTGATGACTTGCATAGGTTGGACTTCTAGTCGAAGCTGTTAGCAACGCCGAGCGTATCAAATTTGGCCAGAAGTGCATCCTCGATGCTAGCGGTGTGATGGGAAGCGCGGGAGGTACACCCAATGATTCGGGAAACTTCAGGGTCGATAACGAGTACGGCTCGATCCACATCGGAGTCAACGCGAAACTCGGAAACCAATTCCTGCCCATCTTCAATTCGCCCACCGAGGTCGTTGGCACTGCTTACCTCACCCCGGTGAATACAGTCAAAGTGTGGTTCTCGCAGGAATATCAGACTGGCTCGATGATCTTTCAGGAGAATGAGTCGGGAATCGAGGTTGACATGACTGGAAAGACGGTTGCGACGATCGAATACAAAGGATCAAATGGGATGGGAAAGTGGACAGTTCGCAATTGACCCTTTCTCACTTCCTTCATTCTTATACAACGTTTAAGGGAACAGTTGACCTCTGGTTTCTGGTCTTGATGTGCACGAACGGTACAGGTAGTGTTTTCGTCCGTTTGAGTCGTTCACGAAGTATCATGGTGATGTTGGATAAACAATACACGTTTTGAAATGGGACTTGAAAGACATCGCCATTGAATCCAACAAGAACATGTAAGAAGTTAACACACAAAGGGAAGTGGAGTCCGCTGAAGCCATAGTGAGGAGTCACGGGGTGCGAAGAACGAAGGGACTCAGACTCTAACCTTTTCCCTCTCAACCATCACAAATACGCATACCTTGCCAGTATCCGAGACCCTAGGATGGACAAGGAAAAGGTGTGTTGTCAGTCAACTTGAGGGTCCTTTGCATCCCTGATTTTGCTGCTATTCGAAAGATTGGATCGACTCATGTGCCGAACACAAACTACGCGACCTCCGGGCTTGAGGTTGAGCAAATTAGCGATCTCCTTATGAATCCGGAAGAAGAACTTCGAATCATCAATGAAGAGCTATTGCGATTGCAAGCTCGTCGCGATTACCTTCAGAAATTCGTCAATGAGCATCGAGCGTTAAAGTCGCCTTTTCGGAGACTTCCGCGAGACATCCATCCTTTCCGAAATATTCCTCCACTGTCTTCCATCAGACCGCCTTCCCGTACGAAGAGTCAGTGAAGCTCCTTTACTGATCAGAGAAATCGCCATCACAACACCTCGCCTCTGGAGAGCAATCCACATGGTCCTTCCTGCACCGGCTGAATTCCCTATACATTTCGTTCTAGAATGCACTCACAAAATGAGGGTCTGGAGCTATGGCTGAAAAGGTCGTGATCTGTACCCATCACACTATCATTTTCGTTCTACTCGAAATGCTACAGTTGTCACAGAATCGTGGCTCTTCAGGAGTTGTGCTTGATTTATTTGAAGATCATGCAAATCATTATATCTCATTCTCGTCGATGGAAGTCGCTCTATCTTAATACTCCCTATGCCATAATGCTGCCGTTCAGTCGCCTCAAGCCAGGAGACGTGCCTTTACTCGAGACAGTTATAATTAATGGCATCCCCCCCTTAACCATTACTTCCTAATCCACGCGAAGTCTCTTTAAATGTGCTTCCTCTGCCCTGCAAATACTTCATCTTGGACATGCAGTCGAGAGTCCGCTTTCTATTCCAGTGCATTGGAACGGTCTGACAGAGATCGACCTCAACTTCTTTTCTTCCGCATCATCTCCTTCCGAAATTATACGTCATCTTGCCCAAATATGCCGTTCCGTGAACAGTTGCACTGTTCGCCTCCACCTATCGCCGGCAATGGCAAGTGTAGCAGCTCAATCGCGTTTGCGGGTGGAATGGACGCCGATACGCTCCCTTACAATCATCCTCGTCGATGATCAACACAATGGTTTTTACCCCACTGATGACGAGCGCTTATTTCAAGTTAGAGGTGGCAGTTGACACCCCAGCGTTGGAGCATCTATCATTCCATTATGACCCTTACGGTTATCGTTCATGACGACCGAGATCCCGTTCACCAGACTCGTTCAACATTCGAACTGCCGACTTTTATCCCTTGGATTGCGACTCTACGTTAAGGATGAAGCCCTTTTAGCGTTCTTACGGCTAACACCGTCCCTTTTACGACTCGGATTGACGGAAATTGGAGGCGGACATAGACAAATCCTGACGGAGCGTCTTTTTCACGGGCTGATGACACCCTGCTACGATTCGGACTCCATCATCTGCCCTAATCTCGTTAGCGTCGAGTTTACAGACAGTCAAGGTGCGGTTCTACGGTTTCGAGACTCCAGCGATGCCGGAGATGGAAAGGTTATTACAGGAAGGCATGGAGATTGAGTGGCAAATGTTTGGAGTACATCTGGAACTTGATTTTAGCCCCCCTACTATATAGCATGGATAGTCAGATAGTACCAGATAGAACTGGAGCTCACTTTGGCCGGCAATGCAAAGGACATTGGAAATTCAGTGTACTATATAGTAGACGACGGTACTGGTCAAATATCGATCAAGGTGACGACCATGCAGCGGATCTCGGAACCAATTTTACACTCCGAGCCGCATGTTCTCTCCTTGACATCTGGAACTTGAAGCCCGACAAACGCGAAATCTGGTCCAGGCCTCAACATAAAATCGTATAATGAAGCATGTTGGATTCTAGATTCCGGCTTTGTTGTATGATCTTGAAAACTCTTGTAGATCTTGCGCAATCCCATACCTGCCGATGCTGACACTACTCCAGCAATTGCATCAATGCTTTCCATTGTCGATGTATTACTCTCCGGTGATACGCAGGTGAGTGACGCGGGCAGTTTCAGTTCGGTCAAAATGGCTACACTTTGACATTCAGAGATACTAGCATACAAATGTTTAGAATACTACTAGATCTACTTTCTTCAAGTCCAACGAATTCCATACACCATCATTGCGCAACCAGTAGACCAGATGCACGTCGCAATGCACCAATGCTTTCGATCTGGAGCTCACGAACGACGTCCTGCATAATTGTGATCGTCAGTATCCCATATAGTCTCAGGATAAGACCATGATGCACCTCTGCAGGTTTAATAGAATCAGAAAGCCCAACGCCAACTCCAGCCCAGACAATCAACCTCTCCGTCTCTCCCTTCATCTTCCCTTCATCAAACTTCTTCAACCTCTCCTCAAGCCCCAATCCATCCCTCGCATCCTTCATAATATCATTGTTCAGTGCCCTCCCATCGTGTTTCGCCGGCCAGCCCATCGTCCTACCCACTTCATCAAACGCCAGTGTCCGAACTGTCGAATCAACCAAACCGGCGTTGATGAGGGCGTCTTTTTGTGGGGGACTGTAGATACACTCGTTTGTGAAGAGGAAACGTGTTCCGAGAGCGACGCCAGACGCGCCAGCTGTTAACAGGGCAGCGATTTGTGATCCAGTTGAGATACCTCCTGCTGCGACGATCAGAGGGCCAGAGCCAGGTGGTATAGCTCTGTTCAGAGCCTCGAGAACTGTGAGAAGGGGAGGAGCATCTGCATGGCCGTGGCCCCCGGCTTCTATGCCTGCAAAACATCAAATTGTCCAGCAAATCATCGAATGAGACATAGCAGGGATCACGATCTACCTTGAGCAACAAGTACATCCGCCCCCCACTCATTCGCCGCCTTCAGAGCGTCCTCAACCGTGCTCACGATCACAAACACAACCGTTTTGTGCTCCCGCTTCGAATCATACACTCGTACTCTCTTGATATACTTCCCCAAATCGTCACCAAAGGCGAACCAAAGCGCTACCGGCTTTTCTTCAAGGACAGCTTCCAGCCTGGGGTCGTCTGATACTTCAGTTTTATCGAGAATCCATCCGATAAACCCGATCCCGACGGGAACTGGCTCGTCTTGCGCGGTAGAGAGTATCTTGCGTGCTTTATTGAGTTCTTGTTTGAGTTCGGCCGAGGAGTGGAAGCCTTTAGGAAAATCAGATGTGATATAGGAATGGTAGAAGCGCACATACTAGCAGGAATAAACCCAAACGCTCCGGCCTTAGTTACGGCACTGGCAAGGTCTGCACTAGCGGCAAACGCCATTGGCGCCAGTATTATAGGAATTTGAACATCTACAAGTCTACTATCAGCGAGAACCTGCCAAAAGATACTCAAAGAGAACAAGCATACTGAGAAGCTTAGTCAACGGGGTGTTGATAGTATTGGTGGGCATTTTTCGGTGTCACTGAATGAAGAATTCGATGTTCGTATTTAGCACTTGTAAGAGGACTTCGGTGGACCCGGTAACACCAGAAGATCTTGTGAGATCCTGTGAACAGGTTCGGCCTGGCTAGCCCACTGAGGCTTCTTTTTGGAGAATAGCCTAGTTCCGTGGTCTCCTGCGATAATAGGAAATTGGTCAGGCTTAATATAGATGATGACAAAAGAGTAACAGGCACGCGCGGCTTGATTCTATTGTCATGTCCAAATACGGTACATCCAATCCTGGATCTCTAACCTCCAGAATACCCCCTTCGCGCCATACTCTTCATTTCTGAGAAGTCGAACCCGACGAAATGCTCGTCTTTTTATCTTCTATATCGTCTCCTTTGACTTTCTTCGCCTCCCGCACCACCTCAGTAATGGTACTGATCACTTCGACCTCGCATTCAGTTGTTCGAGTTATGCTCGCCTTCGAGAACAAACCCACATTAGCATCGTAGTTTAGTTTCGAAAAATGGTCTGACCTGCAGAGATCTTCTTGTCTCCTCAAGCACCCTATTCTGCCTTTGCGATCTCAACAGATTCTTCACTTGAGCACCCAAATCTTGCCCTGGTATCGCACCTGCGTAACTATGATGCTTTTGGGCCTTTGCAGGTTGTGAAATATCAGGAAAATGATCTATTCTTTCGTGGCACATTGACGCTGACAAGCTGATTATGGGTCGACGGGACTCGATATCCAGGGTTGGCTCCGGAGTGTTATGGAGGGAGTCATCGGTTGATTTTGTTACCCAGAAAAGGGCAAGGGCGTTTAAAATTACCTGTTTGGCGTTTAAAGTGTGTTCGAATGAGAGGAAGAGTAGGGAAGGCGCGTACGTCGGACGAACAGCTCCCAAGACAAACCCAACCTAGCTCCTTTCCATGCAGATGCGTTAGAATAGCGATGTTGATGGTGGATGTTGTCAGAGCAACAAACGCGGCACTACCAAAGGTTAAAAACAAGCGTGGTTGTAAGTTGCGAGCGACCTCACGCTAAGTTACGTATGGCTACTGATCTATTGCGTGGGTTGGATACGGATACTTTTGATCGGAAGAGAGGCCAAAGGAAGAGGGCGGTGAGGAATACATTGATATACCTGCGAGCGAGATGCATAAAGGAAGGGTGTTAGTACTTTGGCTTCGGTGGAAGTAAGGGATGTACAAGTCATATGTTAGAAGTGTGACGGAGGAGTATGTTTTGAGTCCGATTACACAGGCGCCATCATGCCGGAGTAGATGTACGCGGCCTGAAGAAAGAAAGTTCAATAAGCGGAACCTCCTCATGAGAAGGAAATGTCCACCGATTAACGTTACGCAGATCACAACGGTGTAGAGTCCGACAGTCGTGACTCCAAGCATGTATATCGGTGATTGTGCTTTTTTGAGTGAGCCCATGGAAGGTGACCAGACCAGATGAACTTTCTCGACTATAGACCAGTAAGTACACGTCCATAGGAATCAAATAATTTGGGACACACGAAGGAAGAGGTATACGAAGACCTTTGATGTGCAATAGAATACCGCGCAAAGGTATATTGCCGTAGCACAAACGACCAACGAGGTCTCAAGGCCAATGCCGAAGATAACCAATGCACCTAAGGGTAGTAATGTGAGCTGGGGTAGCAGGCTACAAGTTACGACACGCACTTGAAAACAGAAAGAACCACGAGTCCACAAACACTAACACGATACATAGCCGTGGCCAAGGAATTTCAGTGAAAGCCTTCCACGAGTTCAACCCGACCGACAGAATGCGTCTAGATAGGCAATGTGACAGGACTGATAGGCCTGGACAGGCAAGTCAGTCAAAATGCCGCTAGGAGGAGGAAAAGGAAGTTGAATACTCACCACAAAGATAGATCATGCAAGTGAGAACTTGCAACCCCGCTGAGGGAAATATTATCGAACCCATCTTAAACGCCTTGGGTTTGAATGGAAGTAAAAGGTCCGAATGAAGGGACACCTTGCCTTAATAATGATTGCCAACGAACTCAGGAGGACGAGCGAGAGCGTGGAATCGGGCTCTGGGATGCACCCTATGAGAGGGGTCGAAAGACCCCATCTTTCCGGATCCCGTCTTCTTGGCTGCACATTGAACTGTAGAGAGAATCGTTCATGATCGACCTGACACGATGGCCCGCTTCGGTTAATTGTCGATGGGTTTGAGTTACTCCTTGTCCGCAAAGTGAAGCCGATTATCAGGGGGAGAGGTGGAAAACCAAACGAATTGCTTTGACAAACCAAAACATGATCGCAAGTGCTCTCCGAGGACGGTGTTGAAAGCCAGGAGACAAGCCCGAAGGAGCACTGCCACAGTGCCAGCGAGTCCAGACCCGACGCGGTCACGGGACTTGACGAAATCAAATCTGGTTGGTTCGAGTTTTCACCTTGGTCCTTGTGACGAACCACCACCCATGGCGTCTCGGCTACCTCGCTTGCGAAGTTCTTCACCAACGATGCCAGCAACGGCCAGCACATCGCTCAAGAGAAAGGCAATCCCTGAAGAAGACGAAGAACAAGATGTTTCACAACCCAGAAAAGTCGCAGCAGTCGGCACAAATGGTCCTATCCGCCCACCGAAACCCCCACTTCAACCATCACGGACGGCAGCAAATCAATCCAAATCATCCTCAAACGGACCAAAACCGCTCACGAAACCCCGGGCACCCAATCTAACTACCAGTAGATCTGGTGTACGGGGAACAAGTGCACCACCATCACAGCCCAGTACATCGACTCGTGCCGGACCATCATCAAAACCACTTTCTACTACATCACGCAACGTCTCAGGCCCCAGTCGTACTGCTGCGGGTCGTTCTTCGGATGATCGGCGGTTCAACGATATCCAAAGCAAACTCAACTCCATGGAAGCTGCTCGAGCCGCCGATGCTGCACGAGTAGCAGCGGAACTCGACACAGAACGTGCCAAAATGGTTGAGTTGCAGGAGAATCAACAACTCCTCTCCCAGCAACTGGCCGCGGCAAAGGACCTTGAACTCACACGCAGAGCAGAGCTCAACATCGCCAGCGACGAGATCGACAATTTGAAGAAGAAGCATGCGAGGGAAATAACAGATTTGGAGTTGGATCTCCAGAAGAAGGATAGGTTGTTGAGGGAGACGAGTGAGGACCTGAGATTATGTCGGAGTGATTTGGAAAGGGAGCGGGAGACGGTGTCGTCTCTAAAGTCGACAATCTCACATCAGTCCAATGCACAGCTGACGCTATCCACGGAAAACCACTCGCTACAAGTACAGAACGCTTCTCTGCAGGCAGAGATTGATGCGTACTCACGCAAGGTTGCCGAGTTGAACCTCAAGCTCGAGTCGGCGGAGAAGACGATGGCGGAGATGAAGGCAGAGGCGACGGAGAGTGAATCGGTGCGGAGAAAGCTGCACAATATGGTTCAGGAACTCAAGGGCAATATTCGGGTGTTCTGTCGAGTTCGACCAGTTCTGCCTTCGGATCTACCCGCACCAACCGATGACTTTGCGTCTGCCAAAGCCGATTTACAGGCAAATATGGCATTCCCTGACCGACGGGATCACAGGGAAATTGTTCTCACCTCCACAAGCGAGAGCGCGACAGGTCAGGAGCGTATCGAAAACTATAACTTTGCGTTCGACAGGGTACGTTATTCTAACACGTCCTTCTTATTTCTTCTGATACATTTTAGGTCTTCGAACCTGATTCTACACAAGCCGAGGTCTTCGAAGAGATCTCTATGCTCGCACAGAGTTGTATCGACGGATACAACGTCTGTATATTTGCTTACGGCCAAACAGGGTCAGGCAAATCATTCACGATGGAGGGTGGTTCTGTACGTATCTCTCATCGCCCCCCATCACCCTTTGCTGACGTTCCGCTATCTCAGAGTGAAGTCACCCAAGGTATGATCCCTCGAGCAGTCGAGCAAGTCTTCCGCGTGTCGCAAGACCTCAAGAGTAAAGGCTGGGAATATACCATGGAAGGGCAGTTCCTCGAAATTGTGTGTCGTCACTCTCTTCCTTTAACCTACGTACATGAAACTAAATCTTTCAATAGTACAATGAAACCATCAACGACCTCCTCGGCAAGGGCGATTTCGACAAGAAAAAGCACGACATTAAGCATGACCCCAAGACTGGTTCAACGCGCGTAACCGACTTGACTGTCATACCGCTCCAATCGCCTACTCAAGTTCGCACCCTCCTTGCACAAGCAGCATCCCGAAGATCAGTGGCTGCAACACTGATGAACGAACGCTCGTCTCGCTCCCATTCAGTGTTCACGCTGCGCATTAGCGGGGTGAATACACGAACCGGAGAGACATGTGAAGGATGTTTGAACCTGGTTGATCTGGCTGGGAGTGAGAGGATTAACGTCAGCTTTGGAAATAGTTTTGGTACGGGTGCAAATGCAGCGGGGGACAAGGAGAGGTTGAGAGAGACCCAGAGTATTAATAGGAGTTTGAGCGCGTTGGGGGATGTTATTGCTGCGCTTGGGGAGAAAGGTGAGAGAGGAGATAAGCATATCCCGTATAGAAACTCAAAGGTTCGTTCATATTGTATTGTCGATGCGTGGGTTACTGAACACTCGTTCCAGCTCACATATCTGCTACAAAATTCACTGAGTGGTAATTCAAAAACTCTAGTGCGTCTGAATCGTTATTTTGGGTTTGGAGGTGCTGACATTCATACGTAGATGGTTCTCAACCTGTCACCTCTGGCTGCCCACCTGAACGAGTCACTAACGTCGCTTCGATTTGCCACCAAGGTAAAAATTTCTATCTTACGAATTGATGACTTGGCGAACTGAGACGATTTTTTCAGGTGAATAACACGACGATAGGTACCGCGAAAAAACAGGCCCGTAGCTCTTAGATTTGGAGCGAGTTATTCATCTATCTTATCCACGGTTACTACTATTACCTGCACCCCACAAATGCTGTCGTTGGACTGTGTATACTCTTGTATTTATCAACATCATCGTTTGAGACTGTTTTATTACCTCCACCTTCTGTAAACCAAGTATACATAGGTCTACATATTCCATTCAGTCTTTATGCCGATACTCAGATTACCTCGGTAGATTCGTACCCCTCCGCTGCTTCCATCATCCTCGCCCACCGTCCACCATTCCAGCTGGCCAGGTTCTTCCATTCTTCGCTGAATTCTCCAAAGAGAGGCTTAGCGACATAGAAAATTGGAATCAAGGAGAAATCCGCGTAGATAGGCCTTTCTCCGGCAAGGAAGGCATTCTCCTCCTTATACCACTTGGCAATTTCATTCAGACCACCTTTCACAGCTACCCACGCACCCGCCTTCTCCTCCGCACTCAATTTCGGTGCAGGCCCATAGGCTTTCTCGATGCCCTTGACAAACTCGGGATCGTTCGGACCCTCCATGAGAGGTCGTAATAGCGCCATAATAGCGATTATCTTTCCAAGAATCATATCTGCAAACGCCCATTGTAACGCCTCTGTGCCCTGTGGAACCAACCTCGGTGTGTCGGGGTAGGTTCTGTCGAGGTATTCAGCGATACGGTATGAATCAGATACCACGGCGCCAGTGGAAGAGTCCACAATGAATGGGACGGTGTATTTGGGTGAACCGTCTGCGCGAACACCGGTTGGGGCGGCACCGACACGTTTGGCGATTTCCTCGAGGGTGAAGAAGTTTACCCAGGAGACGGTGTAAGGAATGCGTTTATAGTTGAGGGTGTACCTTGAAGCACGAGTTATAAAAACAAGTCGCGGCTGCAGATGTGAAAGACCTTACCTGGCCTTTCTGACATGAGGCGAAAGGGAAGGCATCTTGGGGTCCTGGGTTGGGCCGACGTCGTAGAGAGTGATCATGGTTATGAGAGTGGTCGATGGATTCTGTGAACTGGTTTCTTGCTTCCACAATTACCTGTATTTATACCACCTGGAGGAATTGCAGACCAACTCTATCAAGTAGCACTCAACAAGTTTCAAACGGGCGCTGAAGTGGCCACTCAGCTGGTTCCCGCGCTGCGGTTGTCAGCAACTCTCATCAACCCAAGGGTTATGGAGCTGCGGACGCGTTTCATATCGAGGACCTGAACGCGCTAATGACGAGTTCCATCGGCATACTTTACTTCGTAATCCGAGTAAGCGCTGCCGGAGGACGTACGTCTCTCTGGCAGCAGAAATATAGGTAATACTAGGATCCAACGTTCCATGACGATTTGAAAGAAAGAAACAGGCTTAGAAACCAGCCCGAGGGAAGGCCGCATAATAAGCTTTATCTGTCCATTTAAACTCTAAACCTTGTTCAGCCAGGAAGGGTTAGATTAACAAATCTACTTGCCTCAACTCAACAGCCTGCATCTTCTAGAAGTCTCGGCCCCGCACTTGATACAAGCCTTGTCCAAGCCCGTTCGAAATCCTGGGAAACGTCCTGGATGTTTACTGGCACGGTTTTTTCTGCGAAAGTCGCCTAACGTTGCATTCCATTAGCTGGGGAGTAGTAGAGGTATGGATGAACTTCGTGTCAAAAATCACTTCATTACCGTGTCGGCACGACTTGCTTCTCGATTCATGACGACTTGAACGGAAGAATAGATTTACTTGGTACGGATACTATCAGACATTCTTGTGATTATCAAGAGCTCTACAAATTCGTTTGGACTCTAGATGTTTTTGTTCAGCAAGCAAGAGGGACAAAACGAACAAATATGCCCACCTCGAACTCAATGACCAGCATGTAGCTCAACCAGCCTAGGCCTTCAGTTCCCAATGAACCCTGATACGACCAACGGCAAGCGGTGCAAGCAGCTGGAAGGCTCCTTCGGAGAGATTGATATCGTTGGGACCACAGCCCGGGCACAGATCAACCACAGTAACATCAATGCTTTTGCCCTGATCTGTGGTTATTCCGCTCAATTATTTGAGTTATTTGGGTAGAGCCTTGTCACGTACAGTGAACATTAAGATGTCTCCAACATTTACTACCATTCGCGTAATGTCCGGGAGGAAGACCCGCGACGAGGTCATAATTCGCACTGTCGGCAGAAACAATTCAGGATCTTTGCAAAGCAGCAAAATATAGAAAGTTTTCCCTAACCTCGGCGCATTGCATGCACCATATGCACCGTTTGGCTGGTACCATGTCGCTGTGAGGGCCACCGTAAGTGGAATATCGAACAAAGTGAAAAGAGTATCAAACCATCGCCAGTCATCCCGGCATCGACAGGTATGTTGCCCCTATTATTATCCAAGACTGGAAGATCGCCCTCGAAATTCCAGTTGACTTTGATACGCCCGGCGTCGAGGCCAGTAAGTTGCTTGAAGGCACTCTCAGAAAGATCGACGTCGTTGGGTCCACAGCCTGCGCACAAATCCGCTACGACCACATTCACGGATTTTGATTGATCTATGAGAACAGTGAGCATCAGATTGAGGAGAAAGGATAGTATGGCCTACAGTGCACATTGATGCGCTGCCGGCACTTGCTACCGTTCGCATATGTGCTACTAGGAAGTGCAGCTATCATGTCAGAGTTAGAGAGCCTCCAGCCACATGCTCCAAAGCCGCCGTTAGGCTGGTACCAGGTACCTGTAAGTGTCGATGTCAGCGCAGAAATGAGAATTAGAGACTGTACAGCAGTGCTGACCGTCGCCATTGAGAGCGTTGACCAATCCGATAGAGGCGAAGAGAGTAGAAAGGAGTACTGTGTTGAAATGCATCCTGAGGAAACTCGTGAACTGCTGAAGAAAAAAGTGGAGGTAGAGCTCACCTTTATACAAATCAGGTTGCTGTAGGATCCTGCATCTTCGGGGAAACGCGTAATGCTCTTGCAAGGCTCTCGGAGGATGCATAATCCATGGTATTCAAAGACGCACGTAGATATGTAGGATTGACGGCAAGAATCCAAGGCTGGAATGGAATTTGGCTTCGTCGAACTAGCGAATGACCTTGTCAGCTCACATAGTCCACGCCGCCCAAGTACGGGTCAAAAAGGCCAACAAATTATGATCGACTGGTTTTTGTAGATATTTCTTCCAAAAATTCCACGGAGCAAATCTTAGTGGAGACGCGCTTCATATGTGGGTCCAGAGGCTCAACCATCGTCGAGGCTCGAGGCCGCTTGTAACGACCGTGACACTATATTCCAACATCCAGCAAGTGCCGATAGTGGCCGGATGGGGTGCAAGCAGCAACTTCCATATCTCCCTCGCAGGCGGACGCGCCCATGGCTTCCTTGTCGGACCTTAAGGCTGTGGTCGATGTAGAGTAAGCAAAAATTAGAAAGTATGGGAAGGAAGTATACTCACTGTCAACCCACTGTAAGTAATACATCTCCGAAATTCCGTTAGTGCTGTCTATGCCTCCCGAATCGGGAAGGTGCAGCATCTTTAGGGATAGAGCAGGCATCGGCAAAATTCGCGAAGTGCTATGACAGGCTGGCAGAGGAAATAACACCTGAAGCGTATCATCTACGAGTCGATTAGTATTGTAACCGTGCATGAGAATATGATGGGAATATAACCTTTCATCATGGCCATTAATAGAAGTCATAATCGTAAAAACAACCCTAGTTACAACCCTTCATCATATAAACGGAGGAGTATAACGGGGATGCCAGATCTATACTTGTATAACACCCAAGTCCCGTTTCGAAGTCTCGCAGCGGTTGTTGTGGAATGTATCTGGTACGTATCAAGTTTTATACCCCAGTGACCCACATACCCTATTTACCAGCAAATTTGCACTTCTTCCGACTGACTTGCCTTGAAATCGAGTTCGTGTGAGCCCGTCATGAATTCAAATTGGATCCAAAGCCTGACGAGATGGAAGATCCTAGATTGCGCAGGAAGATCTTCAGATACGTTGAGGTTCTGGTGAGAAGTATACTGATACCTGTGGTTGCTGAATGTTGCCGCCCCAAGTTGGATCACGTGGAATCGGTGATTCGGATCCAGTTGCCGAGACTCCTCGGAGTTGAAAGACGCGGCATCGCTTTTGACAATGACTGGCTTTCGCTCACCTCCAACACTGTTCAAGCACTCAACGGCGACAAACTCAAGAACCACGTATCCAAACACCTCAACTCCCACCTACCCTAAACTGGTCCGTGCGCGCTCTGAATCCTCACATAAAGACTACTCCAGAATCCCAACGCCTTTCTTCAGTCCAATTTTTGCACATACATACTGGTTTACTGGGAATAGAGAAGGGATGGGTAGGGATAAGGTTTAAAACGCATTTGATGAGAAGAATTACTAGCCCATCCCGGTCTATTTTAGCGTATCTCGACATTGTCCCTACCTATCCTGCACCATCCCGATTTTTGTTCAAATGTCTATGGCATATGCCGGAATGCATACATATATCTGGCAGCAGAAATGTAGATAATATGTTTACTGGCACGACTTTCCCGATGAAATTTATCTAGCGTTGCATTGAGAAGCAGTAGAGGTATGGGTAAATTTGGCGTCAAAAATCACTTCACCGGTCGTGTCGGCATGGGTTACTTTTTTGATTGCTGGCTAAACGAGTCCTGCGTACATTCTCCGGCCGCACGTTTGAGTAAGCGTCCCGAATCAGGACCAATGTTCCACACTCCATGATTTGAACGGAAGAAAAGATTTATTTAGTACGTTTATTATGTATCAAACATTCTTGTAATTATTAAAAACGCTATGAATTCGTTTAGAAACTAAACGCTTTTGTTCAGCGAGCAAGAGTGACAAAATGAACAGATACACCTACCTCGACCTCAATAATCATTGTCTTGCTCAATCAGCCTCAATCCACCGTTCACTTCCCAAGTAACTTTGATGCGGCCAACGTCAAGCCCAGCAAGCCTCTGGAAAGCGCCTTCGGAAAGATCAATGTCATTAGGTCCACAGCCGGGGCACAAGTCGACGACTGTCACATCGACATATTTGTCACGATCTAGAAAAGCACCATCGGCGGGTTTGTTCTATATCTACCGTGAAGAAGGGTGGACTTACAGTGAACGCCGAGGTGTTTCCAGCATTTGCTGCCATTCGCGTAATGTCCTTGAGGAAGCGCGACAACGAGATCAGAGTTCGAGCTGTCGGGAGAAACAAATCAGGAATCCTTGCGGTATAGCAAAATATAGACAGCTCACGAGCGCGCGCCGCATGCTCCGAAACCGCCGTTCGGCTGATACCATGTCGCTGTGAGAGTCACCGTAAGTGAGATATTGAACAAATTGGAAAAAAAAGTCATCGTACCATCGCCGGTGGTCTTGGCATCGACAGGCATGTCGTCCTCATCATCGTCCAAGAGTTGAAGTCCGCCGCTGAAATCCCAGTTGACTTTCATACGTCCGACGTCGAGGCCAGCAAGTTTCTTGAAGGCACCCTCAGAAAGATCGACGTCGTTGGGTCCACAGCCTGGGCACAAGTCTGCTACGACCACGTTCACAGATTTTGATTTATCTATGAGAACAGTGAGCATCAGATTGAGGAGGAAGGACAGTATGGCCTACAGTGTACATTGATGTGCTTCCGGCATTTGCTACCGTTCGCGTATTTGCCACTAGGAAGCGCAACTACCATATCGGAGTTGGAGAGTTTCCAGCCACACGCTCCGAAACCGCCGTTCGGCTGATACCATGTAGCTTGGGAAGGACACCATGTTAGTGAGGGTAAGGGAGTACTGGTGCCAGATCAAACACACCATCTCCGGTAAAGGAACTGGTATGAGGGAAGCCGACAGCATAAGCTTCCTCAGCATCTTCTTGCTCTTCAACAGCAAATTCCGTGTCGTCCAAGAGCTGAATGCCGCCCTGAACATTCCAAGTAACCTTGATCCTGCCAGTGCCAAGGCTCGCGAGCTTCTTGAAAGCACCTTCGGAGAGGTCAATGTCGTTAGGTCCACAACCTGGGCACAAATCAACAACTGTCACGTCGACGTATTTGTCCTGCGAAGGAGAATTTTCTGAGCTTAGACCCCGTTTTTAATCCTCATCAGTATCTTTAAAGTTACCTTGTCTACAAAAGCACCGTAAGTGAGCTTATTCTATACCGATCATGGAGAAGAGTTGACTTACAGTGAACGCCGAGGTGCTTCCAGCATTTCTTCCCACTATCATACTGTCCTTGGGGTAGAGCTACAACGAGGTCCGAGTTTTTACTGGTAGGAGAAGGGAGTCAGGATTATTTGCAAAGCAGCAAAATATAGAAAGTTTCCCCTAACCTCGGAGCCCCACATGCACCATATCCACCGTTTGGCTGGTACCATGTCGCTGTGAGAGTCACCGTAAGTGGGATATTGAACAAATTGGAAAAGATCATCGTACCATCGCCAGTTATCTTGGCATCGACAGGCATGTCATCCTCATCGTCCAAGAGTTGAAGTCCACCGCTGAAATCCCAGTTAACTTTCATACGTCCGACGTCGAGGCCAGCAAGTTTCTTGAAGGCACCCTCAGAAAGATCGACGTCGTTGGGTCCACAACCTGGGCACAAGTCTGCTACGACCACGTTCACGGATTTTGATTTATCTATGAGAACAGTGAGCATCAGATTGAGGAGAAAGGATAGTATGGCCTACAGTGTACATTGATGTGCTTCCGGCACTTGCTACCGTTCGCGTATTTGCCACTAGGAAGTGCAACTACCATGTCGGAGTTGGAGAGTTTCCAGCCACACGCTCCATAGTTTCCGTTAGGTTGGTACCAGGTAGCTGTGAACGACGATGTCAGCGCAAAGGTGACGATTAGAGACTACGGAGCCAGTTCTGACCATCGCCGTTGAAAGCGTTGACCAATTCGATGGAGGCGAGGAGAGTAGAAAGGAGTACTGTGCTGAGATGCATCCTGAGGAAAACTCGTGAACTGCTGAAGAAAAAAGTGGAGGTAGAGCTCACCTTTATACTCGTCGGGTTGCTGTACATCCTGGCCCTTCGGGGCAACGTGTAACGCTCTTGCAGGCCTCTCGGAGAATGGATAAGCCTAAAAATACAAAGACGCGCAGAGATATGTAAGGTTCGCGGCAAAAATCCGAGTCTTGAATGGAATATAGCTTCGTCGAACTAGTGAATGACCTTGAATTCGCACCGCCCAAGCACGGAGCAAAAAGCAAAACATTTAGACAATCTGATCGGGTTTTAAGGCGTTATAGTCGTTCTGAAAAGTCCACTGAGCAAATCCTAGTACTAGTAGTACTACGGATTCACTTCATTTGGAGTCCAGAAACTCATCCGTCGTCGAGACCGCCTAGAGCGATCATGACGCCGTGTTCTAGTATCCAGCAAATGCCGACAATGTCCAGATAGAATGCAAGCAGCCAAACTCCGTATCTGCTTTACAGTAAGATGCGCCCATGCCAGCTTCCCGGTCTAGTCTGAACAAGGCTGTGGTCGATGTAGAATGAAGGAATCCGGGGAACCCATTCAGACATTCATTCTCGTCATAATTCCTTCCTGCAAAGTCGGATCTCGGAGCTCGTCCTAATCTGCTCATTGAAAAGTGAGAAAGAATTGGAAAGTACCATGGGAGGAAATTTACTCTAATACAACAATTCATACCGCTACCGCCGCGACCCGATCTTGACAGAAACAGCATCCCACAAAGTCGGTGTCCTCGGCGTTCTCTCTTTTGGTCCAGTTTTGGACCCCAGCTTCTGCGTCGGGTTTGACGTCGTGGGTCGATGAGAACATCATGGCAAGAAGACAAGAACGGCCGACCGTCACCGGACCGTCCGATGCTTATTCTGCGCCCTGGTTGATCGCCATTGTTCACACCCTCATGATGAGCCCGACACCAAACGATTCTTTTCCAACGCCGACCTCGCAAGTTCAGGCAGAAACAGAAGATGTTCTCGCAAAACATGTGCCTCTATCAGATGAGACTGTAAAACCAATTCTTCAACGGAATAATCATCTCAGATTTCTTATCCGGAACCTCACCCAAGGGTTTCCTTCTCGATATGTCTCCCAGGATGCCAGTCAGCCCTGGCTGGTGTTTTGGACCCTGCAAGCATTCAGTGTTTTGCAAGTAGGAATGGATCCAGGACATAAAAGGCGCGCAATCGATAGAATCTTGTCTTGCCAACATCCAGAAGGAGGATTCGGTGGTGGTCCGAGTCATGAAGCGCATTTGCTGCCTACATATGCTGCTGTTTGTTCGCTGGCAATAGTCGGAAGTCCAGGCGAAAATGGAGGATGGGATCAAATCGACAGGTATGTGAACCCCGATCTTAATTGGACGGCTGCGTAACAGCGCTTTTTAGGAAGAAGCTCTATGACTTCTTCATGTCACTCAAGCAACCGGATGGTTCTTTTACCGTCTCACGGCAGGGAGAGGTTGATGTCCGGTGAGTGCCCCAGAGTCACAAATTAACGTTTGACTGACCCCCTGTTCAGAGGAATATACTGTCTGCTCGCGGTAGCAACACTATTGAATATCCTGACCCCCGAACTCGTTGCTAGAACTCCAGAATTCATTGCATCCTGTCAAACATACGAAGGCGGGTTCGCTTCAGCATCACACCCATTCTTCACACCATCCGGCACCCTTCTTTCCTCACCGCGACCTCAACTAGGTGAAGCTCACGGCGGCTACACGTTCTGTGCCGTTGCGTCATGGGTGCTACTACAACCTTTCGTCCAAAACGCTCTCAAGATCAACATGCGGAACCTTGTTCGATGGCTCGTACAGATGCAAGGTTCCCGAATTGAAATTGGAGGCTTCCGGGGGCGAACAAACAAGCTTGTCGATGGATGTTACGCTTGGTGGGTTGGTGGATGCTTTGCTCTTCTGGAAGGGTTGGACGATGGTGCCGCGCATTACCACCCTGAAGAAATCGTTCAAGCAGAAGGCAAAGCAAACGGCGACGAGTGGCAAGATGAAGGTAAGGAGCTTCCTATCCTATTTCGACCTGGTCCTCACAATCTCCGCCAGAAGTCGATACCGATGTTTGGAACCCAGAAGCGCTGCAAGAGTACATTCTTTACGCTGGACAGCATCCGGCAGGCGGACTTCGAGATAAACCACCCAAGTGAGTACAATGCTTAACTTTCTCTTCTTCGAATTGGTGCTGACCATCGTTCGCAGGAGCCCTGATTCTTATCACACACTGTATTGTCTAGCCGGCCTCTCTGCTGCCCAGCATAAAACAGCACCAGACAGCGCCCACCAGAAAGCGTTAGAGGCGCTCTGGGAGCCTGACCAGACGACTGAATCTACATTGGATGACAATTTACGACGACACATATACACCCGTGCGTTATCATGGAGTGAAGTTGAGGCACACTCTTCGAGTAAACACAAGGGCACGGCGAAGAGGGTGATCGTGGGCGGTGATGAGAATCGCTTGGTACGTAATCACTTTCTTGATACGGACCGATATTCTAATCAACATATCATAGAACGCGACCCATCCTCTTTTCAACCTCACTGTAACCCATACGGATGCTATTATGGCATATTTCTATAGGCAACCTACGTCTCCGCCTAGAACGGCGCCGAAGAAGAGAGCTGGTGGGCAGACGTGATATCAGAGTGGGCGTTAATTCATGTACGATCATTGTAATCTGTATAGGAAAGGAGAATCTTCATCTGAGACTCCACCGGATGTTTTATAGCTGTTTCTTTTGGTAAAACACCGGGATTGGGCGACTGCCATTATTTTTGCAAACAGGTTACAAGTAGTACCGCCCAGGATTGGACTAGCCGAATATCAGGCTTTTTGGAGTTTATATTGAAATCGTAACGCGCTAGGAGGCGCATCTCCTTGGGTTCTAATGGCAATTACCGCAAGCCACCAGTATATTGTAATACACGCCAGAATAGCGAGACAATAAAGTAGTACCGATGTCATGAGCACTCTTCAGGCGTCGTTCATTTGGACATCCATTTGGATGGTTACTTCGCCATCTTCTACATCAGTCAACACTGAAATCACGTCGTCTTCTACGTCGGAGGAAGCCTGCGTCGTGCGCAAGTGTTCAGCCGTCAAGGCGTTATCGTGTCTTCGCACCAGGGGGGAGATGGACCTCGTGCAACTGCTTTGCCTTTGTTATTTGTGCGGGGTTTCGAGGCTGCCTTTGTACACGGTGGATACTCATTCTTTGGATTAATCGTTATGTGTCTTGTGTTTAAAAAAATCTGTCATTCGTGCGAGCGAGATGGGGGGAAAGCACAGAGAGTATGATCAATCTCATTGTCAGCCTCTAAAGTTTTTGTTTTGATCGGACGGGTATTTTGAAAGATCGGGTGGACCCTCCCCTGAGTTAGGAGTCGGGGACAGGCCTGTGACAAGCCCCTACGTGACGAGCAAACTGAGTACTAAGGGGCCTGTCGAATTTGGCTGGAGACATTTTAGGGATTTGATGTGTCAAATGTGATGACACAATTGCAAGCCCAATTTCCTTCGACAGTGAATTTTTCGAGCTCTTCGGACTATACAGCGACTAAAATACACAAATATGTTTAGGATTGATACATGCACTCTTCTATTAACCCGTAGATGTAGAATTCAGACCCCAAATGCCCAAAACACAGTATCACAACGCACCTGTATATATTCATCAGACCTGGGCCATTAACACCAAAGATATAACATCCAACTTCATAAGTTGACTCCCAGGGCAATCAAATCTAGATCTGAGGCTGCATAGACGGGATATGATTGATGAGAAAGGCTGAACATGGAGGGAAAGGAAAATGGTAGGACTGGCTGACGAGAAAGAGATGACAGATGACGTGAAAAAAGATGACATGGTCAACCATAAAAGGATTGTTGAGGCTTCGGCAAACTCCTTAAAATGTCTCCAGCCAATTCAAACCCAGATCGACAGCTGCAGGTCCCTAGTACTAAGCTTGCTCGTCACTAGGGGCCGGTTACAGGTCTAGCAAAAGATAAAAAAAAGTTCTCAGTCTCACCTGTGTGTTGGCGACTAGTACAGATTACGATCAAGAAATTTTTCTTATTAGAGTTTATTTGATGGCATATATACAGGGTTTGAGGAATTTTTTACAGGGCCAAATCCTTTGTCAAAACTTTGTATATACCATCAAATACACTTTATTTTCTAAGAGTCTCGACAATTATGAAGGTGGCAATAAATAATGAATGAATGAATGAATGAATGCAAGTATTGGTAATGTATATGCACCACAGATAAATCCAAAAGAGACGTAGTCCTGATCTAGCTATACCACTCCGTTCGACGTAAAATCACTTTTCAGTTCTAGGGAAAAGGTCGACGGTCGAAGACTTGGGAGAATCCTTGAGATCGAGATTCTCCTTGAGGTCATGATTCTCCTTAGTCGTGGCCCAGCCGCCAGTTCCAGGCTCCGCCAATTCTGCGTTCAATCCGGTCAGCCAAGGGAATCCCAATCATCTCTGGGGGTGCACTAACCAATGTCATCCTTGACGGTAAACTGTTGCTTGTTAACTTGTACCTGCACTCCCATCGAAGTAGTCTGGAAATGTGTATTGTTCGACACCATGCCCTTATTTGAATCGTCTTCGTCCAACATGATACCTAGCATCAATTTGGATCAGAAACCGATATCACTCCAGGATGTAAAAAAGCCTCACCAGTGTCTTTCGCAACCTTTGTGATTAAATTACCCATAGCCATTTCGATATTCAGCTTGACGGTGTAAGCCACGGGATGCTATACAGGACAAAATCAGTGGGGCAGAGGAGAAGAAAAAAGCAGACTCACGAATTGCATGTAGACGAAGTCGTTCCGGAGAGACATCATGCCTGAAATCACCGTCAGTAAGAAGTTCAAGCCTGAAGGAAAGGGAAACGAACCGACGATGAGGGCGTCCATAGACAGGGATATCCAGATAATCTGGGTGTTGAATCGAACGAGCTTCTTGTACTTCTTCAACTATTCTAGGAATTAATAAGGGTCTTCGTGCCGATAATGGTATACCACGTACGCCACCATGAACGATAAGACGTTGCTTGACAGTATGGATGAAGTACCAATTGAGAAGACCATCCACGATAAGGTAGATGATTTTCTAAAAAAAAATCCCGTTAGCGGGACGCCAGGAGATCTGGAGCGCACATCGACACACCTCACACCGGTCCCACCAGATATTGATATCGTGATATTCCTGGCTGATTTGGAGTTTTGCTGGGATCCAGATATTGTATACCGATATGTTGATGGCCGTGATGATCGCAGCAATTCCCCAGCGAAGCCAGTTCTGTTGTATTCGCGTAAGTCAGTTGGCACGGGACGACGGAGGGGGAATCTGTACCCTTTTCTTGTTACTGGGCAGAAGAATGCAAAGTCGATTCACGATAATTTGTAGAAGGAATTGTACTTGGAGAGCCCATGTACTTTGTTGAGATGAGTATCCAATGTTTTTTTCTCGTACGAAAGCACGTACGTCAAGATCATGAAGAAGAACCAAAATGAAGGTGGGATATCTTTGGTCAAGTAAAGCCAACAGATGACAGCAAATACAAGGCACCTGCAAATACAGAGTGAGCACGAGTACTGAACCGACTGAAATTAGCCAACTTACACAATAAGTTCGCCCCAGATGAGGATAACGTAGGTATTTATCCTACGGGTACGGCGCGTCTCGCGAATTGCGTGGCAGGTTGTAAAATACCCAAAGCCCAGCGTCCAACCGAATGCGAGGGAGGCAACTAGCGGCGTGCCATTCAGAAGGGTAAGTGAAAGCCAGGAATAGCGGGACATACTTTTGATATCTCCCGGGGTGACCTCGAGCAGCGCATACGGCTTTTCAGTGGGCCAGTACATCATCGGCAGCGTAGGTGCGACAGGCATCTTGGGACAAATGGGTAACCACAGATGCGTAGATAGAGCCTTGACGGGTTGAGAAAGGACATATTCATGGCTGCATTTATAAAGACATGCTTCTGTTGCCCGGATCGGGAGCACGTCCGATTGAGAAGTGATAGGAGAGTTTCAAGTTTGCTTCTGGGTGTTCGGGAAGTAAATCGACCACTGGTTTAAGGAGCCAGATTAAATCCTGCATACTCGTTTGAATCTCCAATCGCTTTGCGCCATTTTTGTTGACTTTGGACTCTGGGATCAGAGCAAACCAGCAAAGTGAAAGGCCAGAATACTAGAACCCAATTCCATATGTTTGGGTTCTAGTAATCTGGCCTTTCACTTGTTTGCTCTGATCCCAGAGTCCAGGGTCACCGAAAACGACAGTTTGATACTCAGGAGCACCTCGCTTAGCCGTAGCGGACCAGCTATAAACCAAGCCCCGGAGCCCGATCCTTGTCAGAAGCTCGATCGTACGCATTTTTTAATGGTTTAGGCAGTAATCGGGCTGAAATTGGAGCATCTGAGACGTCTGGCCAGCCAGATCGGAGGTCGAGGCCGTGGCTCTTACACTCGCGGTTAGGGATTTGTCACGATGACTAAGCTAATTCCCACGATTTTGCGGCATAAGTTCTGTCGCGTGTCGCGTTAGTTTGCACCTCCTCCGAGTGCGATTGGCTTTGACACCAGAATAGACAATGCACTCACTGTCAACGTCTACTACACACCCAAAATCCCTAAAGCTGATAAGGGCACTGTGACGGCCTGGCCGGTGCTGAGATCTGAGAGCCCCTTTGGAACATACTGATTCAAGTGGACAAGACAGATTTTTTGACAAGCCACGGTGAGGCCCAAAATGGCACATTTTCCTGATTTACGCGTCAAGACGCGGCTGTGACGCGATTTATTCAAAAGCCGTCTCGTACAAGTATACCAATTCTGGCCAGGTCTCTCAGCCAAAACTAGTCAATAAAGTGCCATGCTGACTCTCTTGAATGAGACGCGGATTGGGTGGCCGCTGGCAGATGGGAACTTTCTGTTTGAATTGGGACATACCACATGAAATTTTCTTGACGGCTCCCAATCGTTTGAGGGATGAGTTTTCTCTCTCGCGTAAAGAATGTAGCCAAGTCCGGGTCACAGGCCCAAGAATATGTTACACATTCGGAGCGCCATGTACGGATGGTGCCTACGAATAGGCAGTGTCACTCTATTCGAGTGTGAGTTGGAGTAAAGCATAGGGGGTACAAGGGTGAAGACACGACTACCCTTGTGTAAACTCCTCGTTTAAATCCTAGTCACGCATACCCTCTCTCTGCCTCATCTAGTGGGCTAGATACGACGAGATCAATGGAATTGCATCTCCGTACTGGTATCACGTTTCTCCTGAAAGCGGCCCCGACGTCGTTCGATCCCACAAGATACTGACTTGCAACAATAAGCTTTCTCGGCACTGGCAACGTCGGAGTAGCGATGTCACAAAGCTGTTGTGCTCGCTGCTGACATTGTTCCTCTCTTCATGACCATCACTATGACCTACTTACATCCCCCACAATACTCTGGGCACAATGGAGGGCAAGGTGCAGTCAAAATGAAAAGGTCGCGGCTACAAGGTGAGTCACATCTGCTATGTATCCTGCACCTCCTGAATATCTCCCCAAGCAGACGTCCGAGCAAGCTTGGTATATACGAAAAAGTTACCCAATTACATTTTTGCCATCGACACTAGGAATGCGAGTTTTTTTTTTTTTTTTTTTTAACGACCGCAGAACCTCCCGCCATGGAATATAGCACAAGACGCCGTACATGCTGAGTTCGTGTTCATTTTTATCTGTGCTCCCCAGTCAATTCTAAGTCTCCAGATCATTGATGGATCTGTTTGAGGGTTTCATCAGGACGCTGGTATGGTAAGGTGCTGGTGTGGGTCGAAATCGGATTGGCATATCGAGCCAGAGCGAAGCAGGTAGGGCCGAGGTGGCATAGGCATACCGAGGCAGGTAAAGGCAGGTGGATTTCCAGTGCAGTCCTAGCCATATCGTGTCGTATGAGTCGAGTCGAGTCGTTTTTAGAAATATCACAATCTTTTTATCGTCATCATATCCAGTGAAAATGAGCGATATCGAGAAAATTGTACGACATTAAATTCGAGCCATCCCAAATTCTGAGCGAGTCCCCAAAGTCTTGCCCAAAGTCCTCACTTTACCAGCGCTGGCCGGATAATTACAAAAAGAGTGGTTCGGTTCAAAACGGCGCGCGCGTCGACTCTGCGGTCCTACGTCCGCATCGTCACGTGTCTGTGCTTTTCAGCGGCTGTGCTGCAAGGTTAATTTTCTTCTGCCATTCGCTATGGGTCGTCTGCGTCGTTCTCGAGTTCATAATGCACGCCGTGATGTACACAGGGCGACTCGCACCAGGGTATGTGCTTTGATTCCTTTCCTTGGATTCTTCGCTGACCACGAACCCAGGCTCGAGCGAAAGACATTGATCAAATTCAACTGATAGACCTTGACCCCAAAGTATGCACTCATCATATACTTCACGTTGAACCATAATGATACATGAGCCTCAGAATCGCGCGGCTTTAGAAGCTCAACCTATCGATTTTGAAAAACCTGGTCTGGCCCAACATTATTGCGTCGAATGTGCAAAGTATGTCTTCTGAGTTTACGTTCGTAGTAGTGATTTTTAACCCAAATCTCCAGATATTACGAGTCGGACTCTGCTTTGCGTTCCCACTGGAGAAGCAAAGTGCATAAGCGAAGATGCAAACAACTCAAGGAACCGGCATATACGATTGAAGAAGCTGAGCGTGCGGCGGGTTTAGGGAGGGAGGAGAAAAGGCCAACAACTATTTCGTCTTCGACAGAAGAGGATGTGACGATGTAAAAAACTATTTTCGTGAGTAAATTACGTCTCATTTCAAACTCCAATAACCTTGTGCTTCAAGTTCTGCCGCTCTTTCATGCTACCTGTGCATATGAAGAGCAGCTTGCTTGCTCGTCGCCCTAATCAACATTCTCTGCTTCGGCGATGTGTATCCCCGAGTTGCTTTGCACAGCTCTGGCCTTAACAAGGGTGCGGGCTTCCGATACACGACATCGTTCTATGGGTCCTTGTCCTTGTCACTATGGTCGCATACCCCGCCAGTTGTTCCTGATACCTTGCGTTTATATAGCGCTTTACGTGGTCTTCGTGAAGTTGTATTCTATGGAATGGTATACGAATTACAGCTCCGCTGCATCATGCTCTTGCTCTTGAGGAGGTAACTTAAAACCACCCAACCAAGTGTTCCTTAGAACGCCATTTGGATCATACCGTTCCTGCGTTGCTTTCATTCTCGTTATACTCACCTCTCGCGCAGTGCGCCCGAGCACTGCCTGACTACCAGTCGCATAATTCATATACGCGAAGGGGTGGAATAGCCCACGTCGTTTTGCTTCGGTTTCTGCCCAATGCAATAGTGTCTGGGAACTCGCCTTCATAGATGCGTCATCTGACTGGTCAAGCCAAGCTGTGGTGATAATCATGACTGGAATCAACCGAAATCAGCGAACGCAAAAAAGGGCAGCTTCAAGACATACTCCAGAGCTCGCCGTCTTCAGTCGATAGGGAAGCCGGGTTACCACCCTTCCTTGATGCCGCTGCCGATAGGCTACGAGGAACTGGCTGGACGCCTACAGCCCAGTGAACTCCAGGTCGATGGTGGTAGGGCTGGAACAATTCGATTCCTTTCGCGTGGATATCGAGGTGAAATTGGGCGTTGGCCTTGAACGTCATGGTGAGCCACTGACTACGTGCTTTCTTCCCAGGATCAGCCTCCTGGAACTCCTCGGTGATGTCTATCAGGTTCTTGATACCCATCACGTCTACTAGTGGTTTTGTATCGACGAAATCGGACCAGAGAGGGGGATATGCAACAGGTTCTAGGTATGTCTGCAGCGTCCAAATGATGTAATCCTGCTGAGCTGGATTCCAGGCGATAGTTAGGCCGTAGAAGCCCTTTGGTTCTTCTGCCAGTTTCTTGGTGAACACGACCAACTTCTCGAGTAATGCCGGGGCATCTGTAATCGCAAAAAACTGTGAACCGCCCCAGACCTGTCCCTGAGGAAAAGTCGTCATGTCGAACCGAGTCACAACGCCGAAGTTGGTGCTTCCCAGCTTCAGGGCCCAGTAAAGATCATGGTGTTCGTCCTTGTTGGCATTTACGACAGTGCCGTCTGCCAGCACAATTTCATAGTTGATGATATTGTCACTGCCGAAGCCATGTTCGGCGGACAAGAAACCAATTCCACCTGGAGAAATAGAATCAGGGGGCAAGTTACGACGTAGTCGACAGGGGACGCACGGACGTACCTCCCAGTAAAAATCCCCCTACTCCGACATCGCCTACCCGACCGCCCACTGTGGTCAAGTTGTATGGCGCCAACTCTCTATACACGTCTCTCCACCGCGATCCCGAGCCGAAGGAGACCATCTTTCGGTCTTCCGAGAGTGATACGCTATTCAATTCTTGCATATCAATGGTAAATCCCGAGGCATCGACATTCGATGCGCCACCCCAAGCCATATGACCTCCACCTCTAACTGCGAATTGGCATCTGTTGCTAGTAGCGGCTTTCAAGATTTGCGAGACATCGGACGTGGTTGTCGGTGTCACCCTGCATCGTGGGCCTAGCGACGCCTGCTGTCCGGAATAGTAGGAGGATTGTTGGGCTTCGTAACTTGGCTGACCAGGCCAATAGACTTTTCCGGGGAGTATGTCAGCGATCATGTCGCACTACGGCAGAAGAAACGGGGAGAGAACATCAGGAAGGCGCGTTCAGGGCGATGGAGTGGCACTTACACATTGGTGAGAAGCGGTCCCGAGGGGTGCCTGTTTTGCGAGAGCAGAACCTGAAACGGCGGGAGATATCAGTGCGCCTGCGAGGACGACTGAAGGGAGCATGATTAAGATGGTGGAGTAAGGGACCGGTCATCAGGAGCTTCATGGCCTTTTATACCTTCTTGTGCACCTAAGAGAACAAATGCAAGCGCGTTCCAATCAAGCCCGGGGTGGTGCGAAGGTAGATTGATCAACGGTTTTCTCATTAGATTCGTGATAGATGGCAGTACCCTACATAGCGAATTCCAGCAAATTTAATATCTCCGCTAGAACTCCTCATGTCTTGCAGGGTCAGATTGACAGTTAGGTAAACCGAAACAAAGGTTTCAGAACCTGATTTTCGCAAGCAGTGTGTGGACATAAAAAGGTGATTACTTTGTTCGCGTACGTATCGGAAGCTCACAGTACCAAACATAGCAGTTACAAGTTTGCTGTAGCTGTCTCTGAGAATTTGAAATGAGAGCTGGAAGGGTTAGTTTAGGAACTGCTGTTAAAAAAAGTTTTCGAAAACATCGGGACACGCGCCTCGTTCTCCGGACACGAGTCGTGATACGGAGATTGTGTCAGAGATTTCAGGAGATTTCAGTCTTGATATGGTTTTTTGATTATGAATGGCGTGACATTTGGGAATATGTGGATACACATTTACATACAAGGACATACCAAAATATCCAAGAAGACGGGGAGATTTCAACATACGGGGAAGCAAATCGAGATCGCGCTAGAACGAGGCAGGATGCAGGATGGGCCGCTGACTGCCGTCGAGCGCGTCACAAAGTCGTGGTGAGACCAAGGATGGACCTCTAGCGACCACGCATTCCATCGGATCCTAAGGCGATAGTAACCGCTGACAACCGGAGACCGTGACCACGAGCCAGTGTCAATTACTAGCCATGAACATGCCGGCCCTTGCACGATGCAACACTCGAACGAACCTTTTAGGTCATATTTTTCGGTACCGTCATCACTTCCCGGTTATAAGTCCTAATCTTGACTCGAGGACATGTCAACCGGCTCATCGTATCGTCGCACCCACAGCAGACCGCCACCAGGCACAGATGGATCCATTGCACATGAATAGTGCGTGCACTCGTTTAGCACTGGCTTCACCTCCAACCAGCCCACGACGTCCTTTGATGTTAAGCGTGATCCACTTTGTCGATTCCAGGAAGAGCATACACAACCCTTGCGTTCAATACTGTCGGTTACAAGGTCACGGGTACCAGTGAGACCAGCATCGCCCTCAACGTGTCTTTGTTTCCCGATCAATCTATCCCATGTTTCCGAACTCCAGCTTTCCATCTCCACGTCGTGATTTGTGACCGCAAGGAATGTATTCGAGGTGTGGATAACTGAGCTTTTGAGGCCCCTTTCAATGACGATGATGGTATCAGGTGTGCAGAACGTAAGGTAGCATGGAGAGCCGGGGAAGCTGGTCAGCTCGGTTTCGAGGGCCGACAGAGATGCGGGAGACGGATTGGGAGATAAAAGTAGATTTCGTAAGAGGCTAGAATTCGATGGTCGTCGTCCCAACAACAGCAGAAGATAATGGGATAAAAGTGAAAATTTAGATGACGTTGACGCCAGAGTTGGACGGTAGTTGAGGGAAATGGAAAGACCTTCTCTGACAGTGCTGCTTGAGCGGTTCAGTAGTTTTTGTGTATTGGCCAACTCACCTTACACCGGTCAAAACGCCAATATAACCTGCGTATGTTATGCCTCTGATCCATGACCCGTCAGAAACTTTAGTAAAAGGTGAGTTTGAATACACGCACCTCGCGATAACCACATCGCCTCGCACATACTCCACACAGATTGTCAAACTGCGAAGAACGTCCATCCCCCAGTCTAGATTACGAAAATGCACAATGCCAGTTGTTGTACCCGTCGGCCCTGTGTCTACGACCCTTGCTCCTCCACTGACGCACCCCGAGAACAGATCCAAAAAAGTGTTCAGCGCAATGACCAAATGCTTGGGGATGCCAGTAGCTTCCGAAATTCCCTCGATTTCTTCGCTCTCTTCCTTGGAGTATACATGTCGCAGCAGCAACTTTGCTGCTGCCTTGAAGAGACGAGGAAAGGGTGTGATATCGAGGATCTCATCGTACAGTGGAGCCAGTTGAAGCAGTTCTGTCCTATAGTCGTTACAGACCTCGGCATATCTTTCCTTTGGTGGTAACGAGAGGTCGATCCGATACAAAGGTGGTTGTAATGGGTCTGGTATCCTGAATATCGGCTTCGGGAGTCTACTTCGAGATCGGGTCTGTGAAGCCATTGTAATGGTATAAGTGGCTGAATTACTACTGCCATGAGGACTCTGAGGAGCGTGTGAGGAATGTTGCCAGTGGAGGAGCGCAACCGCCGCGAGCGGACTTTTGTTTGCACATGTTGTGAACCTCAAAGAAACTTGTCCCAAAAAACCATAGCATTCTCCTCAACCGGGTTTGGACCAGCTTGGTGCTGAGGAGCCTGAAATGAGCACTAGGAAAAAAGTATTCAACTTTTTTTCTCGAAAATTTTGGACTAAGATGGTGAAACAGCGTCTCGGAGACAACTATGAGGTCCTTTGCAGTGTCTATGGTGATATTTTACCCAAAAAGAGTTGAAGACTTTGATCTTGTGTGCTAAATCCGTCTGGTGGAATACTTGATTAGGGGACACGGTCAGCGTGGAAGAATGCGAAATTTTTGAAGGCGCCCAGGCACCGATGAGATGTGACACACGCGTGACAGCTCGCGCCAGACGCGTTATTCGTTTACTACCACCTTGTTCAATATTCATCCCTATTTCTCAGGCATAAGTCAGGACATTTTATGCTTTTTATGCGCTAGGCTGTTATAGATCAAATTCTATCCCGTTCCCATTTCTATGGAAGGACTCGGAGGAAATCAATCAAACGACCCGGATACATGGATTTCTATTTCTGGATATCTCAATCTCAAGAGCATAGAACGAGTCACATAAAGCATATGTAAAGATAATATAGTGATATATCTTTGAACAGAGGGATTTGAGACAGCTAGATGAACAAGAACATGGTAGTTGAGTGCAAAGAAGCATTGGGGACGGGGAATTGGGCGCTTATGCTTATATAAGCTGGACAGTTGCGCACCTCCAATGTTGGCCGGGCTTCAAAGCCGTGTTGTGGCTGTGTATTCCTCTTCGCTCTGACGCGCTTTGCGCAGGGACCAACGTCGATATCTGCCATCTCTTCTTTGCGGGTATATCATACGTCGAATCAAAGGTCAAAGCTGAAAAGGCCTCCAACGAGAAAAGGCCTCCAACGGGAAAAGGCCTCCAATGACGAAAACGTATCTTCCTCCGGCCACTCTCTGTAAAACAGTCTTGTGGCTTTGGTCAAACTGCACTTGCGATCAAATGATTTGCTCACATAAATGGCCACAGAATATGGGGATTTCTTTTCTGGGGGGTGTATCGTACAGATTGAATAAACTGTCAAAGCTGAGCGGGCCTTCAACAACGAAAACGTATCGTTCCCCGATCACTCTCTAAAACAGTCTTGTGACTTTGGTTAAACTTGCAGTATATAAGCCCCTGATTTATCTTCTTGCCCCAATAACCACGACTCCCCCTCAGCTCTCTTCTCAAGATGTCGTCTTCAGAAGGTGTGTTTTATAGCTCTCTGAAACCTCTCACTGTCTCAGTACTGTCTTCTAGCAATTGCGGAACATCGAACGGTGCCTCTCCAACTGCCTTCCGAACTGCTTGATTTGATCATTGATCACAACCACGATGACAAGAATACCTTGCGCACCCTCTCTGTCTGCTCGCGTGCTTTTCGTTCTGCTGCTGCTAAGCATCTCTATGACAGAGTCACTTTCTCAACAGAACAAGACCATCAACGGTGGGTGCGTTTTTTGAACGAGTTTCCCAATGTCGCAATAGGTTTTCTAAAAATTTTGATCATTAACGCTGAGCGCAATAACACTTATGTGAGCGGAAGCCTCTACAACCATACTCGCGTCCTCGACTTACCCCCTGAAATCCTGAACTTGCCGAGTCCACCAATCAACAACGTCGATACTCTCATTTGGACACCTTCCCAAACCTGGATGCCCTACAACACCCCTACAATTTTCCACATCCTTTCCTCTCTCCATTCGCTAAAAAATCTATACATTATCAAATACGGCTTTGCAGATGTCAGTCAGTTTCGATCATTCCTTAGCATGTGTCGGCCGATTCGCTTTTTGGACATGCAACGAGTCCGACTTCAGGACACGAATGGAGGACCCGGACAGCGTGATTCCGGCCCTGTCGACAGTCTTTCCACCCTGAACACTCTCAGGCTCAACTCCAGCACATCGATGGACTGGTTCATTTTCGGGATGTTATTGCCATCGTCACCTCCCAACCTGGAACACCTGTCCATGGAAAGCTCCTCCTTGCTTTCAGGGGCTGCATTTGCTCGAATGCTGGAATTATCTGCTCACAGTCTTCGATCTCTTGTTGTCGCGTCAGATTCAGTGACATGCAAAGGCGAGTTCCGTTAAGATTTTGATTGGGCATCGATTAACTGAACTCTTATATGTATAATAGAATTTGCTGATTTTGAACGACTCAGTTTCCGACCGAGGGTTCTACAATCACTCCGGGAGTTAACGGTTACTTTGGACTTCTCCTTCAACGCCTCTCCAGTGGAGCAATTTCGTTGGTGCTATACCTTCATCGGTCGCTTCCCACAGGCCTACAGATTGCATACAGTGACGTTTGTCCTGCAGTCAGATTCCAGAGAGACGATAAACAAGATTATGGAGGAGTACAGTTACGGCTGGAGTCATCTTTTGAGGGACGTCCTTCCGCAGAAATTTCCAAGTCTTGGCGGAATTGTGGTTCATCTTGTTTTCGACCAGCCTCCCCATAGTAGGGAGAGGGAGCAGATTGAGGGATTGTTGGGAAACGACGTTGCAAGGCTGCGAGATTTATCAATCAGATTGGATTTCACTTGGGGTGAGTTGTTTTCTATCAAATTACATTTCATTGATTGACAAGTGTCGCCTTAGGGTACATGCCTGACACCACCGCTCGTTATGCAGAATATCTGCCTGGGTATCTGCCTGATGCAACTGCTCTGGCGATCCGGACGCCCTTCAATCAAGCCGAAAGAATGTACTTATAACTTACGAGAATTGGCTTGCGATAACCTGTTGCTAGTATGTATTGATAATAAAAAGGCATAGATGCTCTAATGGACGAAGAATTCGATTGCCGAGGTCACCGAGGTCGAGCTCTCCAAGTCAATGAGAATAACTTTCCTTTCCTAGAACTTGAAACTTCGGCCCGCACGGTCTCCTCCACACAAAAACGACCACTCGGCCGAAAAAACTCGTCATACATCCCATAACTCAGCCTTTTTCCCAGCAAAATCAAGGCATTGCTCTGATGAAGAGTATAACATCTGTCGTTGTGCAGGGTAGCGAGCGAACCTGGTCTCCGTAGCGCGTAAACCCGTACATTATTCGGGTGCAGCGGTGACTGAGCGCTGAGTGGTGATCGGCTGACGCCGTCGTAGGTGTTTCAAGCAATGTGAATTTACGCTTTCGAATCCGAATAGCTCAAAGTGCGATAGATGGGATGGCACTATATCTCAATGACTCGCTGGCAGAATACGGTAGTGCGTGTATCTTTCTACTGTCATCTCTACGAGAATCTCACTAGGGAATAAGCACTAGTTTTTGGCCGTCTGCGAACATGTTCTCAACTATGGCGAATTCGGACTATATCGTTACACGTCTTGCGACTTGCGAGAGGCAGAGACCGACCTTTATGATCGAAAGCATCCACGGTTCGGTGAAAGCGTCTGTTGAGTCAACGATATGGGCGACCCGTGTGGTTCGAAGGTGGACAGGACTCAAAAATTCGCAACTTCGTCTACGCATCCCAAACAAACACTACTTCTAGCACGACCTTATCTCCTGGTTGACTGCCAAACACTTGTAGGTCGATGCTATCCCAGTCCGGTCTCGAATGGTAGGATGGCGTATTCAAACCTGGCCGGTATCCACACAGATGTCTACCATGTAGGGACCGTGTGGTCACAATCTGAATAGGATTCGTATCTGGACCTCTGGCCCTGGTGTCTCAGGTAGTACACAAGCATCGGTACATTACAACCGTTTTCATCTGCTCGTCGTTTCATTTATCAAAACAACACGAAAAATCTGACGAGTAGAGACGACGTTTGGCATCGACAATCCGAATTTTGTCCGAAAGGTCTAGATAGCTTCATAGATTCTCAGAATAGATTATCAGCTGTTTTCTTCCCTAGAGTGGGGAAAGACCTGCTTGAGAATGCGAACTGGGCCGTGATGCTGTCGTTGATACTTGATGACGCGCTTGAACTTGTACCATTACCTTCGGAGGTTCAAACTCATTTTCCTCGTCAATCCTCAGCTCTGCCTCACTCAGATTATACCCATCGTGTATGGACATGGACATATGAATCGTGGAGTCCGAAGAAGAGAAATCCCGTGGAAAGCTGATACTTTATCCGCCATCTCTTGGTGCGTTTCTGATTTCTATTTTCCAGCTTGTGTTGACTCTTCTGGATTTCTTCATGCCGTCTCCGTTTCTACAGGATCATTTGTCTCCTCACAAACAAAACTTTTCTTACGTCGACAGCCGGACAAATGTCGGATTTCCCCCTCGAGCTCCAATCAAGTGCGATGCTCTACGGTCCGCCACTGTTCAGAATAGAAAGAACTTCTTAGCACCCATGGTTGGAACGGTCAGCTGGCTGCACGCCAACTAGGAAAGAGTACGGTATAACAGTGTGTTCCATATGGCTTTTTCTTATATATTTGCGCACTCATTCCCGCCCTTGTCCCTGAAGGATATTTAAGTAATACCCATAGAGCTTGAAAGCCTGCTCGACAAACCCTGATGTGGCTTCTCTACGCGCTCTTTCTCGCACCGGCGGTGCTGGGGTCTTCTCTGGAAACCCGAAAGTTTCCGCTTGAAGCAAGACAGACCAACACGGATGGCTCGTTACCGACATACAAAAATCCTCAAGCAGCTATTGAGGATCGAGTCGAAGATTTGTTGGCGAGGATGACGCTGGAAGAAAAGGTTGCCCAGTTGTGCGTAGTATGCATCTCGTTTCACTACCCTGAGCTTAGTCGAGTACAGGATTCAAGGAGACATCAACGGCTGGATGGACATGGACGACCCCTTGGATAACACTTTGACATACAATCAGACTGGCCTGGTACGGGCTCTACCTTCCAATCCAATATCGATGCACTCATTAGATGATACAGGAAGAAATGATGCGACTCAAGGGTGGTTCTATATGGGGTGGTTACCTCGTACCATACGAGAAGTTTGTTTACGGAGTCGAAGTTGGACAACGATACCTGATGGAAAACACAACTCTGGGAATACCTGCCTTGATTCAAAGTGAAGGTCAGCGGCTTATTACAATAACTGATGAACTTCTAATCACGTTCTCAGGATTGCACGGTTTCACGAATAATGGCACTATCTTCCCTTCACCAATCGGGCTCGCCGCCTCGTTTAATCGAGACCTTATCACTGCTGTCGCCGGAGTCGTCTCTGATGAGGCTGAGGGACTCGGAATTAATCACATTTTTGCTCCTGTTCTTGACCTAGGCCGTGAACTTCGATTCGGTCGTGTAGAAGAGGGTTTTGGAGAAGACCATTTCCTCACTGGAGAGATGGGTTTTGCTTTCGTGAAAGGTATACAAGATGGAGCTAGAAGAAACGTTACTGCAGAAGGAAGTAAGCGGATGGCAGCTACTTGCAAGCATTTCGCTGCATTCGGCAGTCCCATAACTGGATTGTACGTTGTATCATTTTGATTAGCGGTCGACGTGCACTCAAAACGTGCTTTCAGAAATCTCGCCCCTGTGGTCGGAGGTGAACGCGACCTCCGTATGCAGTATCTTCCTCCGTTCCAACGGGCTTGTCTGGAGAGCTTGAGTATCATGACCGCGTACTCGTGTTATGATGGCATTCCAGCAGTCGCTAATAAACGTTCGTATTCCTCGTTATAGTAGCTGAGCAACGACTAACGTCATCACGTCACGTAGACCTTCTCACCGATATTGTGAATCTCTTGCTACAATACGTTACTACCATCAATGCTGATGAAACGCCCTTAGCTCAGAAATGAATGGAAATACCCGTACTGGGTTACTAGGTAAGGAAGCTCACCCGCATTCTTAGAATAGGATGCTCAATAGTTGATTAGTGATGCTGGAGGCGTCGACCTGCTACAAAACCAACACTTCGTTTGCGAAACGCGTGAATGCTCTGCAAAAACGGCTGTCGAAAATTACAGTGGTGAAATGGGCGGCGGAACTTATACATACCTGACGCTAGTTGGTAAGGACATTTATCGTTTCAGTTCCGGATTCTTGCTGATTGTGCTTTAGATCAAGTCAATGCTGGAAAGGTTGACATAAAGTACATTGGTAAGAGCGTTGAGTCTACCCAATCTGAATTCTTCCTGACTCTTTGTCTAGATGAGACCGTCAAGTCACTGCTGAGAACCAAATTCACGCTCGGCTTATTTGAAAGTTAGTTTCACATGCTGGAGCACTCGCGGATGATGTTTATTCCCCGACAGATCCTTATCCATACGCGGATTACCAGGATACCATCCGTACTCCCAAGTCCCGGGAAGTCCTCCACACCGCAGATTCGGAAACTATCGTACTCCTTGAGAATCATGACAACACGCTACCGCTAAGCAAGGACATTGGAAGCGTTGCTTTAATTGGCCCTCAGGCTAACCGAGTCACTGTAAGTGTTACTTCCGGTTTTCGGAACGGTAGCTGAACTATTCATAGTTTGGTGACTATGTCTTCTTCAATGCTTCCTTGAATGGCATCACTCCACTGGAAGGTTTCAAGCAATTCCTCCGCAACGCTTCTAGCTCGACTACAATAAATTATGCTGAGGGGTGCAAGCTATGGTCTAATGACGAAAGCGGGTTTGGAGAGGCAGTTAATGCTGCAAAGTCCTCGGACGTGGCCATCGTGATGGTACGTCATTTCTCCTCTAAGTATGCTCGATTGCTAACGAAAGTTCACTTCAGGTTGGAACGTGGTCTCGAGATCAGACCGAACTCTGGGCTGGTCTCAATGCCACGACTGGAGAGCACGTCGATGTCCATGATCTAGGCCTAGTAGGAGCTCAATTGAGATTGGTGCAAGCCGTAAAGGCTGCTGGAAAACCTACAATCGTTGTTTTTGTCAGTGGTCGCCCTGTTGCAGAGCCATGGATTCAGGACCGTATGTCCGAACACATTTCCCCCATTGCAGTATTCTTATTTCTCGGTGTCCTATTTAGATGCGGACGCAGTGATCCAACAATTCTATCCTGGAGAACTCGGAGGTCTCGCGCTCGCTGAAATCGTGTTTGGAGCCGTGAACCCATCTGGTATGTATTGTATTTTCGATTTGATTAGCTCGCGTTTCTCAACGTACCTGCCTAGGAAAACTTCCAGTTTCTTATCCTCGGGATGTCGGAACAACGCCCATATTCTACAACTACCTGAAAGGAAGTCGCCCTATCGACGCTGGAGCTGTGCTTGATGATGGGACTATGATATTCGGGCATCAGGTAAGCCTTGCTGGGAACTCCAGTGAGCTCTTACTAAGTGGCGTCCCACCCAGTACGTTCTGAACAGTCCAGTACCACTTTGGAGCTTTGGTCACGGGTTAAGTTACACAACCTTCAATTAGTTAGTGGTTCTTACCTCGGATCCCTCCCGTACCTGACCGAATTTGCCCTTCAGCACTGATCTAACCTTGTCTTCTTCGTCAATTGGAACAAGCGATGATTTCTCTGTCACTGTCACCGTCCATAACACAGGTTCCGTGGATGGCCAGGAGGTTGTCCAGGCAAGACACCTACCAGAGTCAGAGACAACATTGCTAAATTTTTGAAGTAGGTGTATGTCACGGATGTAGTCAGTTCCGCCGTTGTTCCTAATCAGCAACTGGCGGGATTCGAGAAGATTCACATTGCGTAAGCTTCTATCCTCGGCGGCATCCATAAGCGTTTAGCTGAAATACATTTTCATAGGGCTGGAGCATCTCAAACAGTCACTGTGGACGTCAAGTCATCGCAGGTGGCGTTGTGGTCAGTGGAGAACAAATGGGTAGTCGAACCCGGAACATTCATCGTCAAAGTTGGGACAAGCGACCAAACCTTTGCTCGGACCAATCTTATTGTCACGGCTTGAAGTTGATAATCAATTCATTTTTGTGTGGTATGTCCTTAGATTGGGCATCAATTTACTCGGGATGCGGTCATGACATGAAACGGTGCTGAACAGCCCGTAGCTACAGCTATCGCGTAAGCCTAAATTTGCGGGGCGTGCCCTTTTTGAAACAGATCCATTCAGAGTAAGTACCCTGGGGGTGCAAAAGCGCCAAGGTAGTGGCCTCAGCGGATCTCCATACTTACCTCCGGGAGTAAAGGCACAAAGATGGACGCTTATCGACGCCGAACCATCCGATCCTGACGGCTTATTTACAGATCTTTGGCGAAATGATTTCATACAGCACACGGCTGGTTTACCCGATCCTTTAAAAAGCTCGTCTGGATTCGAGATATTGGACGAGGTAGCGAGCTCTGAATATGTCTACAACACCTCTCAGGGCTGCAAGTCTTAACAGTGCGCTTGACGAATCAGACGATGCGTCGGTCAAATTTGAGGTACAAACCCTGTCAGTCGTGTTTCATTCTTACTGTTCGCCCTGAATACTAAGTCTCCTTCAGGCGACGCGTCGACAGAAGGCTTCTGCCAATTTTAGGACTCATGTACGCAGTCGCCGTCATCGATGGCGGCAATCTGGGACTTGCACGCACCGCTGGGATGGGTGAAGACTTGGTAAGCTATTCCACAGCATAGTGTATATTATCTAACAGGACCTTGAACGACAGGGGCTCGATATAGGCTCTCGGTATAGCATAGTATCGACATTCTTTTTTATTCCTTATATTTTGCTGTGAGTTCCACCTTGATATGACTTCCTTTCCTGTTATTCAATATCGTTTCAAAAATGGTCTATAGTCAACTACCAAGTAATCTTATACTACGATATGTAGGGGCACGAACTTGTATTGCCTTCTATGTCATCAGCTGGGGAGCTGTACAGCTAGGCATGGGGTTCGTTCCGAGCTGGGGCTGGCTGGTAGTATGCCGGACTCTGTTGGGGGTGTTTGAGGTGAGTATGCTTCTACCTCAAGTGCTGACTGTGCTAATCGCTTACAAAGGCCGGCTTCTTCTCTGCCGTGACATTTATCATTACTACATGGTACGCTTGCTAGCGCCGCTTACCAGGAGTTCTCTTACTGATTCTCACGAAAGGTATCGGAGACACGAGGTTCAGACGAGGTGAGAACTCTGGAATGTTGCCGTGAGAATGGTGATGATTAATTTAGATACTTAAGGCTTGCTTTCTTCTACCTTTTAACGCAAGCGATTGCAGGCTTCAGCGCCATATTAGGTAGGCCTTTCATTTATGCGTAACCGTAGCTCTCTTCCGAGCCCTTCCAGCCTACGCCATTAGTCTTCTAAAAGGGAAATGTGGTCTCAACGGATGGCGGTGGATTTTCGTGAGTCACAACTTGTATAGAACTTCTTGCTGGCCAAGTCTTTTGACAAGACTTGCGCAGATAATTGAAGGGGCTGGTACCATCGCTTTTGGGATCGTCTCGTGCGCCTTCCTGCCTGATTTTCCGGATCGTAACACATTCCTAACAAAAGAAGAAACTAAGGTATGTACTACTCTTTGTCGGTCAAGGTACCTTAGGTGTGTGAACTAAAGCTTGATTTCAAGCTTATCTTGGACCGCATAGAGCAGGATCGTGGAGATGCTCTTCCAGATAAAGTGACTACGGCCAAAGTCCTGCGTCATATGGGTGACCCTATGCTCTGGGCGTACGGTAAGTACGACTCTGCAACGCGTAATGAAAGAGGCTTTACATTCTTTTCAGCGCTTATGTTCATGGCCGCCACAATGCCTGCATATGCAATAAGTAACAAAGTGTTCGATGATTCAATTTCTATATTTTATTCATACGTTTTGCGACAGGTTTCTTCTCTACAATCATCATATCTGGCATGGGTTGGGATGTTGGCTCATCCCTTCTGTTGACTGCACCTCCGTACATCTTTGCAGTGGGTCTCAAGTATCAATTGGGGGTATATTTCTGTTGGTGGCTGATAATCGGGGTCCACAGGTTATTGTGGCTTTCTGCTTTTCCTGGATCTCAGACAAGTCAAAACAGCGTGGCCTTTTCCTTGCGATACAAACAATCATCACAATCATTGGAGCTGCCATTACGGGGTTCGCAGAACCCAATGGGGTGCGATATTTTGGTCAGTCTTGTTCAGATCCATGTCTTCAAATTACCTGACTCGGACCCGGACCGCAGGTCTCTTCCTTGCCACAGCAGGATGTATTGGATGCATCCCGAGTATTTTGGCCTATGTAAATGCCCTATTGTCTTTTAGATGCTTACTGCTGAACCGTGACTGCCGTAGAGCGCGAATAATGTGGTCGGCCACTCCAAGGTGTGTCAATTTGCTCAAACCATTGGTCCCTTCGTCCCTCTGATAGTAATGGTAAATCATAGAGGTCTGTAACAACCGCAGTGGTCGCCAGTTCCAGAGGAATTGGAGGCATAATTGCATCCACAGTGTATGTATACTTTTTGCCTACTACACTAGTACTGTGCCCGATGCTTACTTTTGCGAGATATGCAGTTTTCGTCAGCAAGATTATCCTCGGTAAGCTTACCGTTTCATTATTCGATGGCCTTCTCCTGAACCAGCACGATTGAACAGATATATCAATGGAATTTGGACGATGATTGGCTTACAACTTGGACTACTGGCTGTGCTTGGAATCACCACCTTCGTTTTCATGCGACGGAATAGGCTTTCGCGGAAAGGGAAGCTGTCGGCTCCGTTAGAAGGACAGCCTGGGTTTTTCTACACGTTGTAGTTTCGTATCAAAGAATCAAAATCAGTGGAATCAGCTCGTGACGGGGTTACCGCAACAGTTCTGTCCCGAGTCGGGGCCGCCATGCACGGATTCCTCGTGTATGGGTCTAGACAGAGCAGACGAAGCTTATTCAAAAACTACAAAAATATAACATGTCCGACGGGCTCTCACAGATTTACATTCCCATCAAACGTAATGCTAGCGCTCCCCCACTAATTCCATGACTCAAGAATTGCAAAAGTCGATCAATATCTCATTCAGCGCTGTCATACTGCAATGTACAATAGCAACCGTAAAAGAACCGTCCAAACTCCGGATTGTCGCCCTAGTTTGCATCGACTGCCGAAACCAAAACGTCCAGCGCAGCAAGCTGACCCCATGTTGTGAAACCTTGTGGTGGGCCGGCCCAAGCTGATGAGTACGAATTACCATTTGCCGCAAGGTCCAATAATGCATTATACTGATCGTAAAACGTCAGCGAGATTAGTGATATGTGTACTACAAACTTGCCTGAACATCGATATAGCTATGAATCAGAATCTTCAGATCGTTGTTGGAACTTCTGGCGAAAGCTTCGTGCAGACCGCGAATGAAAATAGCTAGTATGGACCCTGTCAGACGTCTAAACCGCAGCATGAGGCAAGATGAGGCACCTTTGAAACCAACACCGTCGTTGTTCTGTGATGGACTGGCGCCTTCTGTAATGATACCGTTACTTCCTGCCCAATGATTAGTCTTCATAGCTGAATTGGCTATGTTGGTGTACCTATAGAGGAATTCAGTCCAAATTCCGGTGCGAACATACGAATTACGTACAGTGAGGTCCACTGGGCATCTCCCGTTATCGAAGCCAAGACGCTTAGCCCTTCGACGTATTTGCCGCTGTTGTACGTGAACAGCCAATCCGCAGGCGACCTGCTACAGTCGTGACCGTTGACAGTGTCAAGAACGATATTATCGCTGTTGATGTTGTGATTCTTGATCCAATTGGCGCTGAGAATTGCGGCATCTTGGTATTTCTTGTCTCCTGTGATCTCAGCCAGGTAAGCAGAGAGGCTGTTTCAAGGTCCAGATGATTTAGAACTGGCATCGAGGATGCAGTACGTCAAAAACGCACGTTAAGTAAAGGCTGCAGTAAAATGTAAATATAAGGTTAACACGATGAGTAATTGAGAAAATGGTAATACCCCGTAGTCACCGAATTGATGGATTGATCATCTGTCACAGGGCGCTAGACAGCAGATATGTGTGAGAGAGAAGTAGCTATACTGGACAGCGTCTTACCCAGAAGACACCTCCAGCCATGGTGACTAGAATCGACTAACACATCAGTGCTCTCCTTCGCCTAAAGAGGAAGGCACACGAACCTCCATCACATGTGCCAGCTAATCCAAAATTTTTCACAGGTGTACTTCCCGAGCTAGCTTGCGCTGCCGTGACCACACTAGAGCAAGATGAGAATCCATTCTTCGCCCGGAATAGGGAGGACGCACTATTGAGAAACGTGATTCCAGGTTGCAATAGCATGCGCGAGCAAGTTGTTATCCTGTAATGGCGTCAAAGAAACGTCAGATGTGAAATGGAAGAACACGTACACCATAAGCCCTATGAGCGTATACTGCACTCGTGGCCCACCATCTGCGATCGGCATCGTGATACCATGTGATAAGCGCAATCTCAATAATACCAGACCACATACAACGCATCATCGTTGAACTGCAATCTAAGGTGTCAATATGTTGCTCTCACGGCCCGTCCGTGTGGCTCACCCTAGATAGCAATCAGTTTTGAACACCGAAACTGGGATGGGTGGGATATGCTCACTCAAATTTATCATAATTAGCATGTAAATTGAATGCCGTGTTGAGATTGTTGACGACCCGAGCTTGGTTGGTATTAGTGCCCGTGATATGATCAAGGTTCGCCATCGCAGAGAACACATTGCCCGACTGCCAATATCCAATGCCTGGGACGGGAGCGGGAGCGTGAGTCAAGACTGAACGGACTGCAGATCTCGCATTCCGTACCATTGAATTCGGCCGTACTGGAGTCCAACTGAGGCAGAATCTCGTTAATGCCATTCTGTGCTATGGATATGCGTTCTTCGAGAGGTCGATCATTGCTGAATTTCTAGAGCATAATCCATCTGAATACAAGTGGAACACGAAACTGGACTGCATTCAACGCACCCTCCAAGATAACGGTACTCCCAAGTCTTGCGAATACGCAATCGAGATGAATGCAAAGACTGCGTATACCTGAAGCATCATCATTGAAGGGTGAGCGGGAAGAAAACAACGAATATCCAATTACGACTCACATTCGTTCTTTATTAATAAAAAAGTAGCCGATCCTTGTGAACGCACCGCTTCTGCCAACTTCTGAGCGTTTCATAAGGTTAAATGCGATCGCAACCACGGGACGAACGTTTCCCATACAACGCAGCGCCTTCCCGCTGAATATCGATGTAGGTGGTAAATGACCTCGTGGCCCATATGGGAGGCTTCATGAGACAGCGAGGCCCGAAGCACATTTTTGCAGTGACCTTAGTGCATCATTGGAGCTATGACGAGTTTTATACTCGTTTTGATAAAGAAGCTTGGTCCACGGGATCGTTAGTCAAAGCCTCAAGCCTTACTAGAGCTGAACACACCATTCCCTTCACGATCCCGCGGTGATACATCCGAATTATGACTGGATTGAATTGAATACGCATGTGCCATGAAACGAATTTACTGCACGTACATGTGTGACTAACATCTTATGTGCAAAAGAGCAACGCAATGTAAGCATCATGAGCCGCAAGTGCCATTTTCAGAAGATATCAAGAGAATTTAGATACTTACCGCAGTGGGCCATCGGGGTCCGATGACAAGTACGAGTCCATCTTCTGGTGTTGTAACTTCCTGGGCAGACGATGAGAGCGAGCGGCGGAACGAACCAAACAAAATGATCTATCGACATCTATCAGATCACAACTTTCCGACCCACTTATACCAGAAGAAGACGAATCCTCGTAAACTCGGACTCGTAAAAGCGTTCAACTTGAACGCTTCGGAACAGCAAGCACAAAACAGCCGAGGCCCCGAGGTGAGGTCGGAACCCAATGACTGTGAGAATAATCACGTGTAGATAATGTTTTTCCCACCGTCGCGATCCGTTTGTCGCTGCGCAGTATCCTTCCCTGCACTTGAGCTTTTTCAAAAAGTGTCGCAAAGATTTGTGTCTGTGAGCTGGAGCTCCTAATACCGTCAATTCCTCTATCTCCATCCGAATCCGCCGTCGACTCTACTCCAGTGATTCATTGGGCATCGATGGATCACGATGCGCCGCGCCACATCAAGTAATACCACAACCAGCCGACGGAACTCTAGAGAGCCTCCCTCGCTACTGACTTGAGGCAGGAACTCCGTTCGATCGTTCAATCATCAAGGTTTACCAGTGGCATCACTGCCTCTTCCCAAAATTACACCTCACTCCCAGCCAGAAGATGTTCATTTCTGTTCAAAAGGTCTAAAAGCAGAGATATCGAAAGATGATCACCGGTGATAGATGCGCTTCCAACACTATACAAAGTTTTGGTGCCTGTTAGACGTTCCCACTTACCCTTGGGCTTCTTATCCCATCGTTGTCTGCTTGCATCCCTCCTTCCGCTCATTTATACTTCCATACACTCGTTTCGACTTTCGCTCCTTATGCCACCTACACTCGATTATCCTTTTGATTCTCTCGGCGTCGATGGTGCTCTCGGTGCCCTTCTCATTGGTTATGCGTGCTCTTGCGTGTAAGACTTCGCTGCTGATTTAGCCTTGAAGGTTTGTCCTTATCCGTTTTCCCAGCGCTTTAGGTTTCTTCGTGGCCCAGATATTGCAGTACTGGAGCATGTATCCGGAGGATAAATTCCTGTACAAGCTTCTGGTGAGTGTCAGAGTTGTATACTTGCTGCAATCAATGCTCATCTACATTTGAAGGTCCTCATTATCGCGTAACATTTCACTTTCACCGTCAATTGCCATAACAATCTGAACGGTATTCTGCAGGACGCTCGAGTTCGTGGATCAGGGTTTAATTTCTCATGCTTTATACTTCTACGTGATCTCGTGAGCCTAAATTTTATCCCATTTGATCATCGCAAGGCTAACGCTTCTCCTACGGTGCAGTAACTACAATAATTCACTTGTTTTCGGTGAGTGGGCCACTCATAATCAGCAACGAGTTGCACTTCTGATGTTTTGTCAGTTTTGAAGAGGGCAGTCTGGTGCGTGTGTCTGTCTTGAATGGCTATGTCACTGATTGACACTTGATGACGTCGCGTTAGGACGATCATTGTGGGTAATTACTTTCTACGTATCGTAAGTGACGAATCTCACTTGTTGTCAGGTTCACGCGCAAGTCGGGGTAAGCTTCGTCGCCCTGGTTGAGGGCAGAAACGCTCACCCTTTTTAGACAGTAATCGGGACAACCGTCAAGCTGTAAGTCCAATCCTTCTCGCTTGCTTCCCGTTCTCTGATTACCTTTACACAGCTGTTTTGCGGTTCGAGTTTGGAGATGTGAAATTCTCTGCTTCTGTGCGAGTCTCCATATCTAGACTGATCTTGTTATTTACAGTCAGCAAGCATAACTTTTGGGTCACAGGCCTCATTGTGAGTCGTTGGTGATTCTGCTACTCTGTAAGGTCTAAAGCGGTCTTCCAGGTTGTCTTTACACTTAGTGAGCTAGGTAGGTCACGTCTAGACTTCAGAGACTATTTAGTCACTATAACATACAACTCCGTTCAGGACTCGCCACAAGTAGGCCACATTCCTGAATTTGTGTTGTTCAAGTCTAATCAATTATAAACACTTGCTTAGCATATGCTGTCCGATGGTCAGTGACTTTATATAGAACCTCCTCCACTCAGTCTCAATAGTCTTCCTTTCAGCTTCCAGCTGGGATATTTTCACTTTCTTCCAAATCTCAAGGTTGTGTCAGCCCCTGTCCTGATTCAGGGGAGCTAACGCAATTGTATAGGTTCTCGCGACTTCTTCGCTAGGTTGTGGGGTCTTCATTGACCTACTCGTTGCCTCGACGCTCGTTTACTACTTACAACGCCTCAAAGCTGGGTTTAGAACGTGAGTGTAGGTCAACTACCCATAGTACTTACTATATCCACGGAGACAATTCCTTTAGAGCTACGAATCTCATCATGAAGCTCAGTATCTATGCAGTCAGTACCGGCCTAGTAACAAGGTGAGTTTCCTTGGATAATTCTAAAACTTGGTCTCATCGTTAGTATTATAGTGGGATAGGTCTTGCCATTCTCATTACCGTGAGTTGTACAGTCTTCAACTCATGATGATGTGCTAGAAATGTTTTTTTTTCAGTATTACTTCATGCCCACGAATTTCATCTTCATGGGCCTCTCGTTTCTTCTAAGCAAATGTGAGCACCATTATTTCTGCTATTGTGTTTACACTGACGTACCATTATTCAGTCTACGGGATATCGTTGCTGGCCGCGTATGTCACGCCCTTCTTCACCTATACGTATGTTTCACCTTCATGACACAGGCTCAATACTCGGGCAAGCGTTAATAGGAACGGGAGCACGGCTAATCAAGGCAACAATGAACCGGCCGCCTCTTCAATCTCATTTACACGCCTCCCCTCTCGAACGAGCAGTGCCCGTCGGCTCTTTCGAAATGATGATAACCAAAGAATGAGGACGACGTTGTATTCTGCTTATTCTGCTACTAGTGAAGGGGTCACCATGTACCGCATTCCCTCCATGTCGCCAATTCCAAACTTTAGCCTGCCGCTGATTGAACCGGTGAGGTACAAAGAAAGTTCTAGTACAGTGAATTTGGAACCTGGTAGCAGATTCTCGACGTGAGTCTCGGTTCTTAGATATTCTTCTGCTTGGTCACTGACTACCCTCACGTTAGTACGTCTACGTGAGCGGTGGTTGGACCTTAATTTATTTATTGGCTCGACGATTTTGGACGTTTGTACTACAGAATATCCTGTAACTTTCGCTCGTTGTATTTATAATATATATTTGGGATGTTGGCGATGACTTTAGATAGCTTTAGATGTTACTGTCATAATGGGAAAGCGCAATCCTTTGTTTCACCTGCGCGTGTGGTCATGTCGTCACAGATCATAGTAGCTAGGCTGAATGACTGCGAATTCAATGACATTGTCAAGCTCTTTCATGACGGTGACAGGCAAGACAAAGAGTTTGGATAATGTCCTCGGGGTTGCCTCGATGAGACGCGTTCCCGTGATGTGATGTCAGCGACACCGAGTCGAGCCTGTTTTGGCAGCTTCAGGAGTTTCTTCCACCGCGACATGTCCTGATTTCCCAGCACCACGGCCAGCAGTCCCCACTTTGATTTGCTGTTCATTCTCTATTTAAAAGGCCTTCGTTGGCAAGAAGCTCCCACCAATTATGGCTTCTCCCCCAGAACAGCACGATTCTCTACAAGATTCCACAGTGAATATCGACATTGAAACGGCCGAACCCATTCCATTCCCATCTCTAACTCAGGCTTCTGAGGCTGCGCAGTCGATATCTCCAGGTAAGCGCCAACTTTGACATCTCGAGTGTTCATTCTGATCAGAAACATCTCTCTGTCAGGAGCTTCTGATACTTCCGCATTCACATCTTCCGACAAACTGTCGGCCTTGCCTCAGAATATGAATAGTCCAAACTTGAATCGGTCGGGTCGCTCATCGGGTCATCAATCTCCTCGTTTGTTCAGACATAGCATGGATGCATCACGGTCGTGGCCGAGTATAGCGACGGAAGGACAAGGTCAGGGATGGAATGCATTCAACAATCCTGGACGTGAGGTGCCTAAACCAAGTGACTCTGAAGGGTCGGTTGAGGGAGGTACAAAAGGAAGGAACTCGTTGGAAAGCGACCGTGGGTCTTTCTCTGGAGTGCACAGCGTCAGACGAGGTGTGTTACTTGCTGTTCTCACGGGAATTCCCGTTGATTTTTTTTTTTTTTCAATCCCAGCGTTCCGAAGACTCAGTCGTACCAGTGACCCAACGGTTCCGTCACCAGCCTTAAGAGGTTCTCCACTTCCTCCAGATACAGTGGACAAGGAAGCTGTTGTATCAGACTCTGCATCCCACTCCCGTTCTCGTGCCGTCTCTCCGATCCGCATCCTTCAGCAATGGTCTGCCAATTTGACTTCTCTGGCTCATGGAGGTCATCACGACAATGAAGAACCTTTTATTCCAATCGATCCCTTTCATTTCGATTTTCGCCTCATTCCCTCATTCCTCTCATCGCTCCTCTCATCATCTGGGCAAAAACCGGAGGAACCGGCTCATTCGCTCGCTGTTTTCCAGTCTGCACCTGCTGTAGAATCCCAGCTTCCACCGACACCAGACGGAACATGTACCCAGTACTTCTACCCAGACCGTATGCACCGCATCCAAACATCAAGTTGGAGCTTCTTCACGGATTCTCTCCCACGAATGGTGTATCTCCATCTCCTTCTCCGACTTCCGTCCATGTACTTTTCTCGCGTTGCAAGGATCTTTGAAGACGCAGAAGTCAGCAAGCCAGACATACAGAGAATGATGGAAGGCTGCTTTGGCGGAGCTGCTGTCTATACAGATGCTCCAAATGATCGAAATAACCGGAGCCGTACTACTACGTTTGGCGCTGGGAACGGCAATCTGAACCAAGGTGGTCGAGTGGACGTTGCAGAATCTGCGCCTCCGCTACCTGCCTATACGTCCGAAGAATGGCCCGTGCCTCGGGTCACACCTGCTCTGAGAAAGTTCAAGCATTCATGGGAGGACTTTGTTGACTCGTTACTACGGGAATGGAAAACGTTGAATGTGGTATCCGCTTTGCTTTTGTCGTACGTTCACCCGTTACTTTTTTTTTTTTTTTTTTGAATTCCCCAGTTGTTCGAATGTTGATTCCATCTCTCTCTCATCTGACAGCGCTATTCTTACAATGTTTCAAGTACCCGACGCGGCTTACGATCCAATCACTAGAACTGCTGCATTGCTATCGTTAGTTTGTGCTATCATGAGTTTGTCATATGGGTGTATGTATATTGTACGCTTTGGAACGATGAGAAGTATGTATAGGGCTTCAAGGTGGGCTGAGGTATGTGATAACGTTCTTCTCTCTCTGACTTTGTTGTCCTTATGGATTGGGGATAATAGGAAGCGCAAAAGTCAAAAACTTTCCTGTTATGGAACGTATGGGTGTTGCTTGCTATGCCGGCTGTATGGATGTCATGGTACGTCTCTATCCTTACTTGTCAACAGTACGAGATTCTTGCTCACATTTCAGACTTTTGTAGGTCAATGATCCTATTCGTCGTCTCCATCCTTTCATTCGTCTGGCGTACGGGTGCTGTTGACGATCCACAACAACGAGAAGGCCTAAGCCCCACAGGTATCCTCGGACCCAGGATTGCGATCACGACGGTTTTTGCTATTGGATTGCTATACTTAATCGCTATCATTCGAACGCTAAAGAGCTATGGACGAATCGAGTCAATCGAGGAACGGAAAGGATCACGGTTTTACGCTCATCATCACCAGCCGCCATCTAGGATGAATCCGCCTTCTCGTCGTGGTGCTGGTGCTGGTGATGATAGGAGAGGTAGAGGGATGGAAGGAGGGACGATACCTTTACGCAGGAGTATAGAGCAAGGGCGTGGTAATACGGCGGAACGTGCGCGGGGGAGAAGTCATAGTGTCAGTAAACGGGGTGCTGGTACGGGTACAGACCCCACTGATTCAGTGAAGACTACGCCAAAGGGAGCGCCGGTAGGCTTAGGTCTATCTGGTATGAATGCGAACAACGGTAATGTAAACTCTATCGTTGGCTCGGGCACTGTGAGGGGTTCAGCGGAGAATCGGAAGATGGATGGATAGGAAAGCAAAGGATTAATACGTTTATTAGATTAATTTATTGTCACAAGGATCAGGAATAGCATGTATGTTACTTTTGGATTTACAAGAGATTCGTCATCACGATAGATTAGATTAGTTCTGGCATATCATCATAATAGACCATCTGACCACGATAATCTATGATATCGTTTACTATTAGTCATTCGGAGAAGACATGACCCTGACTGGGCGTAAATGTCGAAACGGTACCAATGCTCGCGCTCGCCAGTTTGAATTCCTAAAGGTATGATTGCTTCTCAACAACTTGAACCAGTACAGATTTAGATACCAACTGTGTAAATTCCACACACAAATACAGTATCAGACATGAAGTTGATCCACAATCTCATCAGACAACCACCAATCACACCGCTCGACCTGTGGTCTCCCTGCTATCTGAACAGACGTTCCGGTAAGTGCATCCTCCGCACTTGAAGAAAACATAAAAGCAGGTACGAGATGTACCGGTGACTCTTTGTTCAAAGAATGATACGTTGGCCAGTAACGCGCCATGTCGAGTTTCTCCTTGTTGGGACTTGTGTGTGTGTTGTTCAATACGCCAAAACACAGATACGTGGACTAAGGACGTAAAAATGGGGGGGGGGAAAAAAGGACTTACTTTCCGGTACGAATAAAGCTCCCAATGTAAGAACGCCATTCAGCAGCAACGCTTTTTTCAAAGTCGGTCATTACAGCAGTAGCATTCTGAAAGACGATTAGGAGTGAATACCGGAGGGGGGACCAGTAGTCTACTTACTTGGAGGTAGCTGTTATCTGCCGAGTGAACGACATATGCCAAAGGGTACGTAGCATCACCGTAATCGGTTCCAACAGTAGGTGCCGCGAACCTAAAGGCCCATGTCTGGTCGCAGTTACCACGAGCGCACATTGAAGCGCTTACAAGTCGCTCCTAAAGGAAACCTATATTCAATTCATTTTCCTCACTAGTAAGCCCCAAGCACTACTACAAACTCACGCTGCAAGTAGCACCACCTTCACCCAAGCCTGCGTTCGCCAGTACGGCAGCACGAAAATTATCCGACTGAAAGGCACCATTTCCGTATGGCTCGCCCCATGAGGCGTTGACGGGGTATATACTCAGGATTTTTTGTATAGAAGCGTCGGAAAGGTTGTATCCGCCTGAAAAAGGAAGCATAAGTATCCTGAACAATGGTCGAGCCGACGACTGACCGATCGAGTCAGCGATGAGGGTTGCATTACGAGCCATGGAGCCGGCGCTTTCATGGGATACATATCCACCAATGAAAGGTACCTTGGCGAATTTTCCATTCTTCCACAGTTTAGTAACGGTATCGCTGAGTGTTACACCATCAATCGATGGAAGAAAGTCACCAAAAGGGAGACTTGAGGGCAAAAAAAAAAAAGATATCAGCGATTCTGCTGAAGCTGTCAGCACAAGGAAAAATACAGACCCGTTAGCATCCTTGAATGAACCAAGAGCTCGAGTGGCGTTCACAAAGTCTTCTACGGATGCATCACGGAAACACTGAAGCTGCGATACCGAGGAATTGCAGTTGAGAATCTCTGCAAGCTTATTGTTACGAGCCTAGGGCAGTGAGATGAATAAGTATGACCGAACAAAGAATCTGGTACGAGTTGTGACCTTGTGCTGTTCGATACTGAACTGGGGAGAGCGTTGGATTGATCGAGCTATTGCTTGAGAGAATGGTAATTCGCCTTGTCCATCGTACAATGCGAGCTGGGAAACGACAGCAAAGCCACCTCCTGATTGTCCCATGATCGTGATCTTGGTGGGATCCCCTCCAAACCTGCGAGAGAAATCAGTAACTAGGATAATGACATGGGTTTCCAACGCACTTGCTGATGTGTTTTTGTACCCACTCCATGCCCATTCGTTGATCTAGAAGGCCAGCATTTGCAGGTTGACCCTCAGCCTCTAGATCTTCCGATGCCATGAATCCGAAACCACCGAGTCGGTACCCAACGTTGACGGCAATGAAATTTTGCGCTTGCCCGACCCCTTTGCGTTTGTTTTAGCGAATTGAGACATGCTAGTGAGAAACACAAGGACTCGCAATCGGAAAAGTCATTGTTTGGTGCAGCGGAAAACTAGCAGTAGCTGAGCAAATGACTTTACCGAGGCGTATAAGAGTAATAAAGGGCACACCTGAAGTCCACCTCCATGAATGTAGAACATCACTGGCAAATTATCTCCTTCTTTTGCGTTGATCGGCTTCCACACCCACAGTTTGAGGCAATCCCTGAGGATGACGCGTGAGTTGGCCGGGTTTTTCCATGTAGTAGCAAAACCGTACTCTTGACCAGGACCTGATTTTACACCGACAATATTCGACGGGGCACCGAACTGAACACAGCGGAGAGCATCATCGCTGACATCCATTACGACACCTTGACGACTTTCCAAGGGTATGGGAGCCCTAAAACGAAGGTCTCCAACTGGAGGCGTTGCATAAGGGATACCTTTCCATCTATTTGCACTGACCGCGTCAGTAACGTGAAAAAGTTGATCGACATGTTTCCTTCTCACGATTCGACTGTCCCGTTGTTTTGAAGAATACCCACATACGTGCCCGCGTCACCGAGATCAATGGTGGGAGACTCGACTGGTGTCGATGCTGAGAAAACGGGAAGAGCAAAGGCCAAGAACGCGAAATACTTCATGCTAGTGATATTGTGTCGTCTTTCTTGGATGTAGGGCTATTTATGTGGACCATTCTTCTGGTGTACAATGTGGGGGTGAGCCACGGGTGAAGTTACGATGACTGAAATCCTGCGGCGAGAAGTCAGCAGGCCTGGTAGCGGATTAAGTGCTCTCCGTGAGATGTACGGTACAAGGCTCCCGTTTTTGACAACGACCACTGGTTATGACGATGCTGGCTGGACACATGACAGAGCAACTCGTAAGGCATTGAGGAAAGAATCACGACGGTTAAGAACAAGTTTTTTCATCGTTCCCACGGTAAACTGCATCCATAAGCAACTCTTGACCTGAAAACATACTTTGGGAACACCAAAGCAAACAGCTGGAATATCGAAATTCCAATGTTGGCCCGGGGCTGAATATTGGCGCCAGCAAAGCAGTGCTTTCAAAGTTCATAACTTGGTAATCGTCCAGCCACCCAAGAAAGTCGCCGAAATTTCGAGTGACTTTTTTCAGAGCAATGGCCTTGTGGAATCGACAGAAGGAGAATCTCCAGAGCACACGTACTATGCATCGAGATTCGACTCTCTCTGGGCAAATCCGGCCATTACCTCCGGAGATTCGATATTCTAGTCGTTACAGCCGGTTTGGGCGTTGGAGCCAATTGCAATAGTGGAACTGCCGCTTTGATCTATGACCGGGACAGGGACAGGCCACTTGTTCAAGTTACATATAAACAAGAAACAAGAAACGCGCGCCTCCTGTTGCCGGACCCAGGCCTGCTCCGAAACGCAGGGAAAACTCGATGAGATGATGTATGAAATGACTGGCAGGAAATGTCATAGGTACAGTAGTAACTATTACAGTAAAAACGAAACAGCAGTCGTTTCAGAGTGATATCATCGCAAAGTGTTTTAGGAGGCAAGTTACCCTTTCATCCGCTCTAACAGTTACTGAAGCAGCGCTACTGACAGACCTGTTGGTTGCATGTACTGAGGCTTGCCCTAACAGTTCCTGATCGATCTCAACGGAGATAGTTCCACGTGCAAGGCGCTACGTCAATCATCGTGATCATCTAGGGCCAGAGTACGCCGCATATCGCAGAGACCACAGACCGATCATTCCATGACAGAGACGGGAGAGCGATTCTGGATGACAACTCCGAGGGCTACCGAGTCGTGGTAAAAGGTCTTGTAATTTTCAGGTGAGTTCCAAATTATACGCGAGGACAAATTTCTTGCTTTTAGAACCGGCGCCTGCTCCAAGTAATTCATGAATCCGGTTTCATCACCTGGGCATGGAAAAAAAAAAAAAAGCAAAGTGAATCACATTACAACGTTCAACATTCAACCCTTAAGCTATCCAATCCTAGCTATAAAGTTGGCCAGAAAAGACTTGTATGCACCACCTCGTGCTGCCTCTGTGCAAGATCTGCAAGATCGCCTCCATCTCTTTGCTTTTGGTCGTCGCATCTTTCATCGCGGGCACCTTTTCTCTTCAGTCATGTCGCTACGCATGTTCTGATCTTGACGGTGCCATCATTGTACTTCGCGACACTGATGAATACCTCCATTGCGTGTACGTCTTCTCCTTCGTACCACATCTCTAGTCTCACATCCTGCTCCAGATACACCTTTGAGCGTAATGATCACGTCTATGCCGTCTGTTATTACGAATTGTAGTCTAGTGCAGGGATCTCCAACGAACCGGGATGTCCCTACAGAGCAGAATCGAACCCTTATTGTCTCGAGGAGAGCCTCCTTCCCCCGGAACTCCTTGCTGTCTATTCTTTCGAGGAAGTTATGGATATGGTCACCCCGACCGAAATCATATTGAGGCCTACAAGACTATTCCCTCGTGGTGGTGACATATTTAATGCTCACATGTCCCCCCTTGTTTGGAATCCTACCGGGCACAGAGAGCAGTGGCGGTGGCTTGTCGTGCCCGTTTCTATTGTTGAGTCTCTACTCACTCTGACATTTGGCATAGGTACTCGATTCCTTTCACCAGGTTCATTTTGACCTGCAATTATGGCGGGTCGACGAACGTTGTATGGTGATTACACTGCTAATGACGATTACGACCGGAGTCTTTATATCGATCAACGCCCGTCGCGACGCGGCTGCAAAAGAGATTTACTCCAGAAGCGTGCGCCTCTTCCTACTCCTGGGCATACATCTGGTTGGAAGTCGCGTGAAGAAATGGTGTATGCAATGGGTAAAGAACTGAGCCATGGAGCGCTATAATCAGGGATACTCGTATCGTTCTAGATCTCTTTCGGCGTCTCTGTAGCTATTACTACGATACCTCGACGTTAGTGCTTCATTCTGGCTCTAACTGTCTCTAAAATTATATGCTCCAAGAAGGACTGGGTGAAAATATACATTTAGCACCCGCCTATGTACTAGACCCCACTCTGGTGGCGTCAGTGATTGACATGGCGAATTGTCGAGAACCTGAGAAGCACTCGCCGAATTTGGGTGTCACGGTGATATGCAGCCAAGTCAGCGTCTCTTTCTTAACTCCTGTCGTCATCTGCTACAAAATACCTCGAGAAATCTCTGCCATAGCAGCCAGCTGCGGAGATTTTATACCTGATTGGCAATAATTGTCGTTCATTCTTATCGAGGGCCGGCCAAGGCCACATAAAACAAAATTGCCAATATGGCCGGCGGTACGCTCTGGTTCAAGCTGGTCCTGTGTTTTATATTGACACCACCCGTTTTATAGCCAGTTCTATTGCTTTTCCTTCGTCTGATATCTCCAGTGATATCCCTGGATCTCTCTATCCCCCTCCAGTAGTAAAATCAACCGCAAAACCTCCGCATCTTCCATTCCGACGAATATCTCTTCCGACGCCACCCTCTTTGATTCACAGAGAGTCAGTTGTATCGGTAGCATCGTTCGACTCTCTACCGGAAGAAGGCTCATCGCCAGCTTCTGTGTCTTCCTTGAACCAGCATCATTCGCAGATGAACAAAAACGCAAATACAACAAGTAATCTTGTAACGGGGGCGCAGCAAGCGAAGAGAACCAAGAGACCATCCTTCGTGCACAGGAAGGGCCAACCTGTTGGTCTTGGGAGTCGGGTGGTCGTAGATGAAGCAATGGAAGCAAAGAGGAGCAAAGTTATTAACGAGTTTTATGCTACGGAACGAGCGTACGTTGATGGGCTTGAACTCATATACTCGGTGGGGGTCGCAGTGTCGTCCAGACAGTTCTAGTACTGATGATGCCGAATTTCAGCATTTCCTGACACCCATCATTGCCTCCTTGGATACCCCAACGCCACTCCTCGATCGTTCAATAATGACAGCCGTTTTCAGCAACTTTATCGACATTTGGAACCTTCATCGCTCCTTCTTCTCATCACTCAATTCACTCTTATTCAGACACAACCACGTCCCGGAATCTGGGGATTCTACATCAGAAGCTCCCGTACCGATCACGTCTACAGTTACGCTCATCACCAATATACCCCTCTCGCCACTGCTTCTATCCCATTTCCCTTACCTGTCTCTCTACACGCCCTTTATAACGTCCTTTCCAATGACATTGTCAACATTAACAACTCTTATCACCCCACCATCTTCATTCTCGTCGTCATCAGCCTCTAGCAAATCAGGTGTGGAATACAACCCCCAGTTTGCTGCCTTTGTCAAACAACAAGAGTCGGACCCGCGATGTGGCAAACTCAAGTTGCGGGACTGGCTATTGACAATTGTCCAAAGGTGCCCAAGGTATCTCCTACTCCTCAAGGACCTCATCTCGTGCACGAGTCCAGACGACCCAGAACGGGTTCAACTGGAGAATGTGAGAACGCTCGTAGCGAAAAGTGAGTTTATCCTATCGGTGTCTCTGGGTCCACCACTTGTTGACTGTTCTGTATCCTTAGTAACCACGTCTTTGAATACATCGCTTCAGATGCACGCTCAGACGTTATCACTACTGGCACTTCAGCGCGCTACACCCAATCTACCATTCCAACTCATATCCCCTGGTAGAACACTCTTGAAACGAGGACCGTTGATTCAGGTATGTGTATATCCCATCTCCTCTAATTCCTATACCAACGCAAAACCTTTTAGGTCGAACGCTCCGAAGTGCCACATGAACGCGAGTTCCTCCTATTCTCTGATTGCTTGGTGTGGCTCGTCAGGGAAGAAGACGAGCGTGCTGAAAAGGGTGAAAAAGTATGGGGTGCCATTGGAGGTATCGCAGGCAACCTCGGTTTCTGGGGCGGCGAAAAATGGGGTTCGAGGAACAATAGCAGAACCAGTTTTAGTGGAACCCCAGATGATTCAAGCAAAAGCCCTGTTTTGACGACACCGACTACGCCCTCGAATAGTCGCACAACCGTACCGAGGAGACCTAGCATGGTCCGCTCGAGGAGTAAAAGTGAGGCAGAGTTGACGATATTACAGGCTAGAGCTGCTTCTGCAAAGATGGTTGCTGTTGTTGAGGCCGAGGTTCGTGCTGAGGTTGGAGCGGAACCTGAACCTGAACCAGTGCCGGGTGTGGATGTGGATGGGGATAATGAAGTTCAGCCTCAGTCAAGGGAAAAGTCGAATGGTACACCTCCATCTGAACCGACTGGTAATCCCTTACCTTCTCATGTACAGAAGAGAAGGTCTTTTGCGGGTGTCGCGTCTGTTTTGGGTGGTGGTGGTGGTGGTGAGCGAGTTCGGGTATGTTTTTTTTTTTTTCCTTGGCTGAACGTGCGCAAGTTGCTAATCTTGTCTTTTACGGGCCAGACGAAATCTATTATTCCGCGCCTCAACAAGATCAAGAGACACGCATCTTCAGTTGATGATGGGCTTTCCGGTAAAGAGAAGTGGGTGTTCAAAGGTCGTGCAGAGTTGGTTGACCTGGAAGTAGTTGTCCCGGTCAAAGTCAGACGGAGCAGACCAAGTAGTGCGAATTTGGGTGACGGAGGTGAGGTACCGAGTTTTGTGGAGGATGACAATGGTGACGATGAGAGTGAGAGGAGATGGGAAGTCTTGAGTCCAGAAGGGAGTTTTGTGCTTTATGCCGGTGCGTATTCGTTCACTTTTTTTTTTTTTGTTTTGACTTTTTTGAACGCTGATGATGTGGTGGTAAGCAGATACGGGAAACGATCGAGATGAATGGACTTCTCAGATTCGGCATGCAAAGGCGCAGCTACTCGTTTCGTTGAACGTGACACATCCCAATTCTACGCTTACTTCGTCTTCGTCTACGCACCATCTACGACGGACACTGCAGGCGTTACCGTTCTTGCCTGACGATGAACGTCTTGGTGCTATTGATGAGTTGGGCGAGATGCCGAACAAGAGTGGGAAAGAGAAGAAGGCGGCGAAAAAGAAGGGTGGAGAGAGGAGAGGCAGAGTGGAGCATTGGGTTCCTGCCATTTGGATCCCGGACGAGAAGGCTGAGGGGTGTATGAGATGTGGAAAATCATTTGGGTGGAGAAGGAGAAGACATCATTGCAGGTTGTGCGGAAGATGTGTATGCGCATCCTGTTCGGAGAGGGTAAGTCCATGGAACTTTTTTTTTTTTTTTTGGTTGATGCGACATGTGTAATTTACTTTGCTTTTTCAGACATTCTTTATATCAGACCCGAACGCGCCCTCGACAGATTTGAGCAATAATAAGCCTGCACGAGCTTGTAACGCATGCTACGAAACTGTGTTTCCTTTATTGGATCCACGGTCTGATAATGACGACGACGACCACCACGATATTGATATGACGCACGAGGTTACGACTACGAACGGTCTTGGAGCGAATTTCCCTTCATGGCTATCGATGCCTACGTTGCCGCTCTCTTCGTTCGCGGCTGAACCACCATCAGACCAAGGAGAAAGAAGGAGATCGCAAGCGAGAGATGGTGATTACGATGAGCAACTATCACAATCACAAACCCAACAAAAGGTTTACGATCTTGATTCGGACGATGACCAGCCCAACCGAATGATGCAAAGGAGAGTTAAAGCTGTACTTCCACATAGCAACAGGCCCCGGAGCTATCACCAGATCCTAGAAGATTTTGCTTCAGATCAGCGAAAATTGGAGGAGTTGGTTGAAGAGGACGATGCTACGACCAATACTATGGCAAATGCTTGTCGTTCGACGGTAGAGACATCTGGATATCTTGCTGTGTATGGAAGCCCGACAAAGGGTTTGAAAAGGGAGGTGTCATTTGCACCATCGTTAGCGCCTTCTGTTGCCTCATCAAAGAGACATACAGTAGTGCATTTGGATGGTGCAAGTTCGACGACGACGATGTTACTTGGAGATGGGAAGAGGAAGGAAGATACGGCGAGGAGGAATAAGCGGTTCTCGATGCCTGCTGTCGCGTTGCAGACGACAAGTGTTACTACGAGGACACAGACTGGTGCCGGTGGTGCTAGTGGCGAGTCGTATGATGCGCCAATGTCGGAGACGGTGGAAATGGACGTAAGCATGGATAGTGGAGGCGCGTCGATGACAACAGGAGTACCGAGTGGAGTGGGTGCCTCGACGTTGGTTTTTTCTGAAAGCGGCCACTCGGGGGCGATAGAAGACAGTGGGCTTCCCGTGAGGACGAGGCACAAGGGTTCGTCCTCGATGGTGTTTGGGAGGAATCAGCACCTGCATTTTATTGGAGTTGATTCTGTGGGCAGCAAGCTAAAAAGTCATTTGCATTTGAAGAAGGATAAGGGAAGCGGGAAGATCAACGAGGAGAAAGAGCAAGATGGAGGTGAATTGTCGCCACCCTTGTCGCCAACCGCTGCTCTGCCTTCGAAAGCGATAAGCTCGAAGCATCATGATTTGGGGAAAGGTGTGGCTGCGGGAAAGCTGAGTGAGCTGTTAACGCGGAAGAAGTCCAAATTGATTGGATAAAGTAGACGGGTCTGGAACGGAGCATGCACGACGGAATGGGATAATTTTATCAATGGACGGTCGGATGCACATACGTTTTCCATCATACTACCCTATACATATTTTATTAGATTCCATTTATTCTAGATACATAATGTGTACAACACTACTTTCCTGCTCTTGCATCCATCTTGTGTACCAAGTAATACCACACTACGTTCCAAATGTGTTGCTAACGTGTCACCCTCCGGCCGCCGGGGTTGGTATATGTTGTCTGGCGTTTTGTTTTCGCTTGATGAAATTCGTTCCTGCTCCCGGACCCCACGTAGCCCGCAGCTTTCCGCCAGAATCATCGCCATTACACGCTGTAGACCTTTTCGTCTGCCATTATTCCGAAGACGAATGGGGTTCTTGGACATTGTGGAGTCTCAAGTTGATATCCTGACAACCCGGTTATCTAGGAAGCGAGTAGCCTCAGTGGCTGATATCACCCCAAAATTCGAATAGGGGGCCTAGATTTACAAGCTGGAAGGAAGGAAGAAGGTAGGTGACCAATTGATGGTTTCGAGGTACTCCCAAAAAGCTCATAGCCATCGTCCCTCTCAAGCTTCGCCTGTACCGACTAGTCGCACTGCTCGCGATCGAGTTCTATTAATGCATACTAGCCGTTGGAGCAAGGTTGGTAGGTGACATCGCTTTTGTACTGCAGCGCCGCCCCGCGACGGCAGAATTTTTGCGGTCATGACGGAAAGGAACCATTCAAACTGCTGGGACGGGTATGGTTTGGGTGGAGTATACTCGCAGGAACTGTCACAGCACGGAGTGGCATCGCGCAAGACGTCAATGGGTCGCGTGGGAATTAAGCACAGGGGGGTTTTGGCCATGGGCACCCTCAAAAGTTTCTCTCCGTTCCTTCGCCTTCCAGACTCCTCCTCGATGATTCCCAGGTTGCTTCAGCCAGCAAAGTCTTCGTATCCCCCGATTCTACCCTCACAAGCGCCCTTGTCGGATAGGCTTCGGTCGTTTCAATGCTGCGGTCTCAACATCTTGACAAGTAAACGATACTCGAGGATCCTATTGGTCAGTATCTTTTGCTTCGCCACCGTGGTCGTTCTGTGGCACGTCGAACCGGCGGAAAGAATCGAATTCGGGTCGGTGCAGTACAGCGTCCTTCCAGCTCAGGATCCCTTAGGAGATGGGAGTTTGCCACCATTGTACGAACAATACCATGAATACGAGAGAAATCTTCCTCAACATGATATGGAATTGCCAGCACCTGATGGGAAGTCGGCTCGATTTATCTTCAGTGCCAACCATGCATGGGGTGCGTCGTATGGACTATCTTGCTTTCGACTGTCTCATTCTGAACAGGTAGTGGCTGGGGAAACACATTGCAAGAAATGATCATGAATGCTCACCTCGCCTATGCTACGAAGCGAGCGTACGTCTTGGGCACTTTTATGACAACCGGTCAACTCATTTTTAACCTCAAAGTTTCGTGTTTTATAACTATACATGGGACCGCCACGAAGACGCCTTTTCAGATTTCAATGGAAAAGTCATCCCTTCTCGTGTCCCAGTCTCGACGATGCTGTCAGGTCTGTTCGTCGTTTACTTCCTGGCATCTGTACTGCACTCATACATGTCGTTCCTGCAGGGCCAATAGTTGGCGGAAGCTGGACTCCAGAACTGGCACCTTATATACCCCGCGCCGTCTCCAGCGAATATTTCTACAAAGTCTGCCAGGAACGAACAGTCATTCACACGGAAGATGTGAAGTCTGCACTTACTACAGGAGATGGCGTTACAATTTTACAGACATGGGTCGACAAGATAAACTCCATAGAGGACAGATGCATCGAAATCTACCACGATTCAAACCACATATTCGATTTCTGGTGGGTCGAGCAGTTTGAACTGTCCTCTCGAACCCCACTAACGCGTTAAATTCAGGCTTTTCGGCTCAACCGATATTCACTCCCTTTGGCCAATCATGGCTAAGTCACCTATCCTTACTCAATTTAACTTTTCGCCGCTCATTCTTTTGGCATACACTGCCAACCGACATCATTTCATTACCCCAAAAGATACCTCACTCGCCTCATATTTCCCCAGCATCGGAGGATACTTGCCTGCCCTCACCTATTCTGAAATCCCACGGCCCCCAGCCTCTGCGCCACCGCTCTCAACCCCTATCCCTGGCCTGATGGTTCTCCACTTACGTCGCGGCGACTTTGAAGACCATTGCCGTCACCTCGCTAGATACGGTTCCACATACAATGGATACAACTCTTTCCCGCATTTCCCGGATCGATTCGATCCCTCTATTCTCGGTATGAACAGCCAGGAATGGAACGAAGATAGAGCCTATAACGAGCTTTACAAAGAGCACTGTTACCCCGATATTGATCAGATCATCAAACGTGTGGGGGATATAAGGCGGTCTGTAGATGAACGACGTTCCTTGGGGCAAGGCAACTCGTGGCTAAGCCGTTTGTTGACTTGGATCGGAAGTTCTGATGCAGATTTGCATCCATTACGTCGGATATATGTCATGACAAATGGGAAGAATGAATGGTTGGATGAGTTGAAAAGCGCGCTTGTTGAGGATGGGTGGGAGTTGAACGGCATATCGACGAGCAGGGATTTGGAGTTGACTTGGGAGCAAAAGTACGTGTCACAGGCATTGGATATGTATGTGGCTGCGAGGGCGCAGGTGTTTGTTGGGAATGGGGTACGACTTTTTTTATTTGAAATCGGATTTTCACCACTAATTGAGTATAACTCCTAGTTTTCAAGCCTGACATCCAATACCGTCATGCTACGGATGGCGAATAATATGGACCCACTAGATACACGGTTTTGGTGATGCGCCCTTTAGAGAGGTGGGCGCTCGAATACCGGTTTTAGACATAATATTGGGCTTTTGATAGAATATCGCATTGTTTCGTTTTCGGGACTCTGATGGACATACATAGAGGCGCCTTTCTACGGTATATGGATGTAATGCCAGAATGTACATTATAGAGCAAAACAATAATTTGTCCACACGGTGCCCCCATCCTGTGCAAGTAGCAAGTAGCATTCAGGTCCTAGATTCGTCGCTGCTTCCTAACTCGTTGTCCCCCACAACCCCAGGAAGACCGGCTGAATTGACACAGCTTACGAGACTTAGGCCTGTGATGCTGGTGGTGCTGATGGTGCGGGTGGTGAAGGTCACTTAACCCGCAAGAATACGGCACATGCGGAAGGGTCCGCACCATCACAAAGGGGCGGCCTCGCTCGGAGTGCGTCAACTCTGCGGCTGGTGCAAAAGCCACGATAGGAAGAGTGAAAGGATATTTCCGAACGGAACGAGCAATACGGACTATTTCCATCAGAACTCCATCTGCGTTTGGTTTGTTGAACTTCGTTCCAGGCTGGATGCGAGAATCCGATGCCAGAGTCTGGAAGTCAACGATAGTAGCCAGGTCGGACAGACAAAAGTCGGGCTGCTCGGGGTCGTCGAGGTTGTATACCAGGAATCTAAGTCGATGAAGGTCATTATCGCTAGGACCTTGATACCTCGGAGGCCCGTCCTTGATCCACCTGTTGCGTAATTCATCGGCGTGCTCATGGACATGATCAGTTACAATTGCTCCGAAGAAGCCGGTATCGATGCAATCCCACACCAGTGGCGATCTACCAGCTAATATGTCACGGCCGAGTCAATAGTGGCTGTCCAAAGTCTAAGAAGCGACATACCTTTCAATAAAGCTACTGAATCCTTGCATTGGGCCCGATGGCTCTTCCAATTTCTCTTCCCACACTCGTCAGAGCAATAAATAGCAGTATAACATGCAGAACAACGACGATATGTGAGCCACATGCGTTCCTCTTCGGGTGGCGGGTTGATTTTGAGTGGACACTGTGAGCAGAAAATCAATGACTTTACATAGCTTTGTGTTCACGACATACACACCTCGTCAGCGTCGCAGAATGGCGGTGCTGAACCCTTATAATGCAAAAAAATACGATCGAGTTCCTCTGCTTTCCACTTAAAGCATTGCCATGCCTCTCGAAACGTTTTAAACGCTCGATCTAAAGGCAATTCCTCTTCCAAGCCAGATTCTTCGATCCTTCCAATTGCGGATGAAACCCTCTGCAAGACGGAATGGTGTACCATAAAGACGTTTATGGCCTTCAGGATTTGGGCGAACTGGTACGACATTGTCTTCTTCTCAATACCTCTAGACCACATTCTGTCGTACGCGTCGCCTATATGGATCACTGCTTTGAACATGGCTCTAATAATACCAGCTTCGAGGGCCTCAATGACTGGAAGATGCCCACGCAGAGTGTTCTCGAGTATTTCAAGAGTTGCGCGAATGGAAAGGAAGACTGCATTGGCCTCGGGAGAATGTTCGATGTAAGGTTCGAGCGTTTTAGGACGGGAAGCGAAAGTGTAAAGAACGCGGACGAACGTGCTCACACAGCCCACGGCCATGAGGCGTTGATAGATGGGGAAATTGGCTACAGCTAGTGGTATTGTAACGAGACTTGACAGCCATTTGAGGCCAACGAAACCTGCTCTTTGTAATCGCAGGCTGTAAGCTTCATTCGTGAGCTTGTTCATACGTCGGATACTAATCGCGGGGAAGTCAAGTGTTCCGGCAGCGAGTAGGCTGGCCATTGTCTCAGCGAATTCAACCCGAAGGTTACGCTGAGGGTCCGTATATATAAGTTCTTCTAGCATACCAGCCCACTGCGGCCAATTTTCGTGCTCTGTGTAGAGAAGCTTGAGCCACATCTGCGAGAGCAGAGGGAACAAGAATGGGGAAACTTGTTTTAACCTATCAAACGCCGCCTGATCGGGGAAATCACCACTCTGAAAGACGAGTTGGGGAATAATGTTTACAATCCGATTGTATTCTTCTGGGGTACAACGATCATCATCCGGGAGAGCGAGTTCCTCGATAATGACCTTTAACCAACGAGAGATGGTTTGCCAATTTGCCTTGGTATCAGCCGCAACTTGCCTTGCAATACGGTCTGTGGCATTGTCAACAACGCTATCCTTCAAGAACGCGAGTATTTCCAACGCATTCCGTATCTTGGTATGGAGGCCAGGGGCCGCATTGGAAGGTGGACTGCCGAGCTTACGGAGTGCGATAAGAGCATCTCTTTGGGTAGATTTGTGATTCAATATGGGTCGGTATGGTCCAGTGTTTTTTTCCATGGATTTGCAGACTAAAAGTAGAGAGCGCAAAGGGGATAAGTCACGGAGTTTCCGAAACAATCGCAAAACTCCTCGTGCAAAACCCACCTTTAGGCCTTTAGCTTTGGGTTTGATCCAGACTGCAATATCCCCGATAAATGATTGTCGACGTTTGTAACTGCTCAACTATTGGCTAATTTTTAGTCTCCTCCAATCAAGCAGAAATACAGAGATATATACCAAGCCAATCTCAGAGATCAAGAGCGTCAAGATGGAGTGAGTGAGAGAAGAACAAAGAAGATATGTTCACGATGGGCGCCTAGCGCGGTTGAAAATTTCCTTTTCTCGTCATCTCGCCCGACTCTCGGGTGTCACCAGAAAATTTCAAAAATGCTTGAATGTCAACTCAGCTTCTGAGATTTGCACGTTCAGCCCTCAAACATTTGCCATGCCATCCTCTTCGGAACGTCGTCAGCTTTCGGACACTCACAGTTCTGGCCGTAGAGTCATCTGCAGATGATACCTGTGCTGCAGTCGTCGACTCTAACCAAAGGATCCTGTCAAACGTGGTCATACGAAGCTTTGACGAGTTAGTTTTCTTCAAGGTCAATACACTACTCTGGCTGATCTGTTCTTTCTGCGTGTTTTGTAGGCTCCAGAAATGGGGAGGAATTCATCCTGCAGTCGCAATTCTGGAACACCAGAGAAATATGGTACGACGACTGTGAACCATCTAGTTCCGACATCATGCTCACAACCTCTCACTTTAGCCAATTGCAGTAAAGCGTGCTCTTGAAGAAGCCAAGATGAACGTGAACGATGTGGATGGAATCGCTTTCACGAGAGGACCAGGTGCGTGTACATTATAACTTCCAGCATTACCCATACTGAACTGTTTTGCAGGTATTGCAGGATGCCTTGCTGTTGGGACTAATGCTGCGAAAACACTGGCAGCTGCTCTTGGGAAACCTTTGGTTGGTGTACACCATATGGTGCGGAATATTTTGGACAACGCGCGAACACACCACTGAAATCATACTTAGCAAGCACATGCGTTAACAGCCCTACTCACCTCCTCCGAACACGAAATGCCCACCTTCCCATTCCTCACCCTTCTCGTCTCAGGCGGTCATACTCTGATCCTGCTTGCGAGAAGCAATACTTCATTCCAAATCCTTGCCACGACGCCAGACGAGAGCATCGGCCGAACCATAGACAAAGTTTCACGAATGCTCGACCTCAAATGGGACGGAATTGGGCCAGGTGCTGCCCTCGAGCGATTCTGTGCTTCCAATGAAGACAGCGCTCTTCCAGCAGACTTTCGTCCGTTCCCCCGCCCCTTACATGGGGAACTGGCGTTTTCCTATTCCTCGATGCATTCACATGTGGAGAGGTTCTTTCACGCGCGCGGCGGACTTCAGAGCGTTGGTCAGGCTGAGAGGCTGGCGATCGCCAGGGCATTCCAGGAAGCAGTTTTTAGGCAGTTGGTAGACAAGTTGAAGTTGGCGTTTGACTGGTGTGAGAGGAAGAATGTGAAGGTCCGACACTTGGTAGTGAGCGGGGGTGTTGCGAGCAACTCCCTACTGAGGCAACGGTACGTATCCCATACTATCTAATGAACACCTTTCTGACAATTTACGTGTCTTTAGGCTCAAAGAGTGCCTTGAGGAGGTTCAATCGGAAGAACCTATTGTGTCAGTTTTTCCGCCGCCGTCTCTCTGCACCGGTGTGTTCTACCTTTGCTCCTTTCCTTTTCGCTCTGCTTATGATTCGGTCTAGACAACGCGGTGATGATAGCTTGGGCAGCCATGCATCGCTTACTCGCCAGAGATTACGACGAGTACACCATCGCCCCTCGTTCGAAATGGAGCATAGAGGACATCTGTTCTGATAAGAATAGCACACCGCCTACTGATTCGTAGTACTATTTACCGTCTACTCTTCATATACATACGGGGATTACATATATCCATATGTTCCTCTCGCGTAGCCGACGCAGAGAATGTGTCCACATCCATAGCCGACACCCCAAGCTATCAATGCTCATCGTGGAAGACCGCCTAACAGGCCGCTCTGTAGGTCCACTGAGTCGTAGGAACAAGACCGGAAACATTGAGATACATACCTTCTTTCACCTTTTCGAAACGAGCTTCATCATTAACACTGTGCAGGAGAGGTAGCCCTAACGCTTTCGAGAACTGGTTTGCGGTGATTATGGGGTCTGAGCCGTGGAAAAGATGAAGTTTCTTGAGGCTTTATACGCCTGTCTATCCCAGTGATGATGCAAAAAGGAAGATGCAGAGCCCTTCGCAGATCATCGGGTTTTCGGCTCTTCCGGTTACGTCTAGTAATAGATGCTGCGCGTTTCCTTTAGCATCTGAGTACTCTTGTTTCCGAAAGGCTGAAGAACCGGCCGGGTGAAGAGATACACTGGCCTATTGAGTACCATTGGCAGTGATGGGTGATGAAATTGTTCTTCCTTCTTACGATGAAGATGCGGCTGCTACTGCAAGAGGTGAGAGCTTAAAACAAGATCGTCATGAGACGGATACTTACAATAATCCTCAAACTTGTCCGCTTGAACATGCTGCGGTTTGATGAACGGTAAGTTATTGTTGAAATCCTGCGAGTCAAGCCGTGCAGCACTGTGAGGTAGAGCTGACTAGGCCTGACTGAGGTTACGCGGAGAGGTACGCAGATACTGCGCACAGACCACCTCAGTTTCCCATAAAAGATCAGCGGAGTTTGATTTTTTTTTCTTCACAGTCTACCTCGTTCAGCACACTCTTCCCTCAGGCCTTCAATGATTATACGGAGCCTGTCGTCGCATAAACGAGAAGAAGGAAACCTGAAGCTGGGCATGCCGTCTATCGATTCTTTTTTCACTGATTAGGTGGCTAATCAGCTTTAGATACAGATTTTTCACCATGTACCTCTAGGCAGACTGCACAATAGATCATTTTTCTGCGATATATAACCATTTGACAACTCGTGAAGATCTAAAGCTTTATGGAAAGTTTGTGGTGCCTCGGGGCCCAGGAGGATACTCGACGCAAGGAATGACTGGTAAATGACGAAAGTAGTTCGGTCAGGTCTAGGTCAGTTCACCTATTTATGGGCAGCGAATCGACTTTAATCGTCCCTTTTACAAAACCAGACATGCCAAACTACACAGGGTCTTGCTACTGCCGTGAAATCCAATATGAAATCACCCTCGACTCGCCAGACCAAGGCAGAACGAGTATCTGCCATTGTCACAACTGCAAGGTCTGCCGAAATCTATCTCTTCCGCCGAACGAGACTCACACGCCTTCATCCAGAAATTCTTCGGTAATCCATTCGGTACCACGACGAAGATACCAAAATCTGCTTTCAAGATCACCTCGGGAACAACAAAGGAGCATGTCTCGGATAATGGCTCAACCCAGCTTCATCGCGAATTTTGTGGGACATGTGGAAGCGGTATTCTAGAATATGGGCAAGAAGCAGCGCCTGAGTGGAGGTACATCATGTATGGAACGTTGGATGAAAGAGGTCAGGAGGAGCTTGCACCAAAGGGAGAGTTCTTTGGGAAGTATCGGAACCAGTGGATGCCTGAGATTCCAGGTAAGTATCATCGCTCAGTCAACGCCCTTTACTCCGCTCAAAAGTCCATTCTTAGACTTGTTTCACAAAGAGGAGATCAAGCAATGAAGGGTGCCCGTCGACTGGTCAAAGGTTGTGTGTGTGATGTGTCGCTAGTAAAAAATAATAGGTCCAACCAGGACTCGAACCTGGGTTAATGGAAAGCTTACGAATCAGAATCCATTGTGATAACCACTACACTATTGGACCACTAACGGGTATCCAGGACCCTACACGTATCGATAAACGGTGACAGGCTCGCGCACGCTTTTGCAAATGACCCAGCCCATAGAGACCAATATGGGTGCTGTATGTCAACTAGACTCGATATAGTGGGGCTCCACCAAAACGCGGCAAAGATCCCGGAGGTGCGTATTTACACCTATACATATCACTTTATGCTGATCACTGCGCTGTAGCATTCTAGTCAAGCCGCTCTTTCGACAAAGAACCGAAGGGGCGCGGCTTCAGGAACTTTGACGGGGAACAGGTGGATGTGTCGGCGGCTGTGAACATCAATCGAACAATAAAGTGATTTGATTTCCATGGTCTCGGATGGCGGGTATCTTAATTGTACTGGTATCATGAATAATATCGTATAAGAACGCGGGAATGGTATTAAAACAATCAAAGGCCAAACACGAAGCATTGATCCGGGACCGACAGACGAGGTAACGAGGAAGCAACAAAATTCTGGGAAACATATTTCGAGTCGGAAAGACTGCTGGAGCCCCCGGAGCAGCTTTCAACGTGGAAGCCAGGAGCGGTGAGACCGATGCTCAACTTGGGATTCGGGGTGCGTGCCAGATGACTTTACGAGACTGTTTTGACGCGCTTCCGCTTCGGCGTAGAAAGTCAATGAGATTCAGGTTCGGACTCAGAGTCTGTGTCGTGGATTATCACGACTTGAACTTGCTTTCGCTTCCGTAGTTCCTGTCTTTGGAGAATGCAAGTTGCCGCTGGCGTCAGGAGAGGAGAAAGCTGGCTACTGGCAGACGAATCGTTGGTGTCACAGTGAATGGAGTCGGTATCAGGTTCGGGCGGACTGCTGCATGTTGATGGTCCTTCTGTCAAGCAAGCTCATATTCAGTTCAAGTCTACTTTCAGCTTTTTCATAGAAATACATCTCACCTTCAACAATCTCCTCAAACCGACTGATTGCTGGCTCTAGAGTCGGGAGATCAAGAGAGCGAGCAAAATCCGCAGTCGTGGGGTCAAAGCCCCTAGCGACCTGCCATGCATGAACACCATCATATACGTACTTGGGCCAAGCATGAAGATCCATAGTAAGCTCACTGAACTTGATGTATGGCAGGCCCAAGCGTTCGCATTCCGTTTCAGGGATCTCGCTAGTACCATTCTCATTGAAAGACCAGAAAGCTACTTGACTCAACCAAGAGTCAAGGTCTGTGAAACATAGTGCCAGTGGTGGCGGTCGACAGAAAAGGTAGACGATGGGCAGGGTTTCCAAGTCCAAGACACCCAACTGCTTGTGTCGTGGTTTTAGAGACAGCCCATGATCTGGACAAGGCATAACTACTCCAAATCAGTGAATCGATACTGGCAGCAGACAGCTAATTAAAACATACAGCAAGCCTCTGAGCCACCAGTGGACAAGTTGAGCCCATGGACCTGCGACAACCATGCCTTTTCGAGTGGACTCGTGTCAAAGAAAATGCAGCATGGACGTCGGAATCCGACATTGTACTGAAATCTAGAGCATTTCTAAGGTCAATTGATCCGCAAAAGAAAGAAAAAATCACGGACCGTGTCAATCCACTGTCAATCAGTGTCCGATCACTCAGTGCATCTGACCAACTATACCATTCGTAGACAAGGCCTTCCTTTAAAACAGCAATCTTGTCCAGCTGCGCACCTGAATAGACAGTGTCGAGTCGTAGCTGGCCTATAAAATCCCAGACTTCATCGCATGCGATACAGTCACAATCATCACAACACCAAAGACCACGACGAATGTCCCTTCTCCAGGTAGTGTGAGCATGGCCATCCGGGGAGTCAATACCCAAGAGACTTTCAATACACATGAAGGAGATTTCTTCGCGGGCATATCGTAACACATCAAAGTCGACATTCCCAGCGCCAGTTTCGTTAAAGAATCTAACACAAGTGTCGGCGGTGGCCATCTCCATTGCAGAAGGCATATCTTCACAATTGTATGGAACTTCTGGGTTTAAATAGGGGTACGGTCCATCGGGTCCGGAAGAGACGCGACCTGTACGCGAATTCAACCACAGTTTGTTTCCAGGAGCATTGGGTGTTATCTGGGGGCATGTAAGTTGATTCTTCAAGCTGGTAGCTGAACAGAGACCCACCCTTCGCCACCAAGCACCAATGTATACCTCCAGATAATAGCCCTCCCAAAATCTCCCTTTCATTTTGCTGTCTAAATGACCCAAGGGCAGCCATTCTGTGCCAATGTTCAGTCATCCTCAACGTTTGCCTGGAACAACATGGCTACATACCGTCATAAAAAAGAAGAGCCGGTACCTTTGAGCGATTGATTGCAAATAGTTGTAGCAAGACTGCCGGATCACTGAGGGTGGTCAATATGATGAATGCTAAGGAGTGGTCTTGCATACTTGGCTTGAGACCATTTCATGAACTCCTTCTTCCAAATCTGCAAACACAATGAGAAGACGATCGGATAGTGAGTAGAGAGATAACAAACCTTTTTAGCATCTCGCCCATGAAATGAGATTGCTGTAAGTACTCTGTCATCGCCATAAACCCGCGCTCGGTAAATGGTTCTTTGGTATGGACTCTTAACAAGGCGGCCATCTTCCCATTCCCAATCATCTACCGAACAAATTTGTTCGAATTTGTGAATATCACCACGAATGATCTCGCGATACTGAGTCCAGTCAGCGAGCAGTATCTCGTAGAGTCGGTGGATAACTCACCTGGCCATATTCGGGATCGCTATCATTCTCAGACTCTTGCTTCACCATTTCCCTTCCTATGTGGACGACTTGAGCGTTGATAGTTTGATTATACTGGTCGCGATGAACGACGCTGAGTGTTGCCTTTCCACCAATAGATACATCTCCTGCGTTGGTGATCTCCATTGTAGACTAGGTGGTGGTGGTGTGAGGGAAAGGCGTATTGAATACGAGGCATGCTGTAGTGAGAGAAAAATCACGGCGACAGAGCGGCAGTGCAATAAGGTTTCAACGTTAATGGCATAAGGACGAGCGGCTATGCATCAGATGCCGAAGGTGGCAGCGGAAGCATATGACAAATGCGGATTGCGCGTGGAGAGCCTGAGCATTTTAGCAACGTTGACTCCAGACCTGACCATCTTCCGCCGCGTCGTTCACCTCGATTCACCTCTCGGCGCTTAGTCTCCTGCCCCAGTTTTCTTTTTGCTCAACACTGTGGTGACTACAACAGGAGATGGATAGGACACGAAGTACTAGGGTCGAAGTGTCTTGTTCTGGGAAACGTTGATTGTCAGAATAAACTGTCCACGACGCTGGTGAGCTCATTAAATTGGGATACAGAAACATTATACAGAGGCTACCCTGAAATCTATTCTCGTCTTCTGAAATCCAAATTCTCAACACGGTCGAGTTCTTCGCACACTACCTATGATCGGAGTGTTAGATTAATTGCTCAGCTCTACCGTCACTCGATTCCTACAACCGCTCAACGCACGCGTTTACAAGGACCCAAGAAACGCTGACCATCCGATGTGCTGGCAGTCAGCATAGTATAGGAGAAGGATTTCTCGGGAGTAGGATATCAGAAGCCAATCGGAAGCATGACAAAGAGGTGACAAATCTCTCCCGCAGTGAGTTCCTCATAGCTGCCGAGTCTGCTCTCACTAACTTAATGTATTCTATGAAGATACACCCGAGTGGAGATTGCTCAAGGATTGCTCACACCGCCAGCTACGCAAGGTTTTCTGTGGGTTCCTCGCACGATTCAAGGCATGTATAAAATTCATGTACATTCAGATTCAACGCCGTGTACCTTGATCCCCTGACTTTAATAGCATAAGGACGAGCGGCTATGATCTAAAGGGCTTGTATTCTGGTTTGGTGGTTGTGAGAAAGGCCATGAGAAGTGCGAGTAGAATGGTCACTGGTGGTGTTGGACGGAAGTGGAGGCAAACGTGCTACGTGATTGGGGAGGAAGGGTGTATAGTCCTGGCAGTGGAAGTTTCTGGTTCAAGTGAGTGACATCATCTACGGCGTTGGCACTTACAATCTCAACGAACAATAGCAGTGACCATCTTGGGGCTTGACGTTGAAGAAATGATGGTGGAGGGAGCAAGAGGACGCACCAATCGCGGCGTACTTGTTAGAAACATACACCTACATATGGTACACTGCCATTCAACCGAGGTATCGGTACGTTTTGATTTGGTTCACTCTGTCTTAAGGCTAATGTCTGATTTTTTCAAACAAGATCTTCTAAGGAATGCTGCCCGACACACTCAAAGTACACCTGGAGATCTCAAGTTCCTTCCGCTCCTTAAAATTAAATCGGCACGTGTCTCATTCCTCGCGTTCAGCACGACCCCCTTCGCATGAAAATGCCAAGTTGGCAGATTCAATCGATAGTTTTATTACAAGGCTGGTGTGTATGTTCCTTCTCGTGTTGTTTACTCGGAATCTAACTCATTTGCAGGTCCTGGGAATCGTCCGTGTTTCAATTGCCAACTCAATCGCCTCGCACAGTCCTAGATTACACGACGTATGTTACCTTTTCTCAAACGTGCGTGTCTTTCTGACCGGCTCTCATTCTCTGCGAGTAAGTTAGAAATCGCCGAGTCGACATCCAACACCTCCGAGCCCACAAACATTTCCGGAATGGACCAGGGTGTGGAATCAGGATGCAACTTGCTCTGGGAAGGTACGCTTTTCTTTTTCTCTCGTATGATCTCACTAGTTCCTTCTGCCTACCGTAGAAAAGACCCGGATCGGTAATCAAAGAACAGATAGAGGTGGTGAACGAGATGGATGATGATACATATGTGCGTTCGAGAATTCGGTGAGTATCTTTGGGATCACTACTAGCTGTCAATGAGCCATTCTCATGGGTAACGTCGAAGTGCTCGTACCTGGACTCTCAAAGAGTCATGATCGACTCGTGCTTCTGATGAACGTTCTACTCGAATACCTCATTCTCGCAAACAATCCCATCCAAGCCCCATCTCTGTTCTCCGAGTCCGAATCAGGATAAAACGCAGTGATGATGACATGTAAGTGATGTGAGGATCCTCGCTACAGTCTAAAACTCACGTTCAGGTCCTTGTTAGGCTTACCTTTCATCATCGGAAGGCTCGGTATGCATACCAAGTTTTGCGGGAAGTTATAGAATGATCAGGCGGTGAATAGCACGTATGTCTGCTTCGCCATTTTTATACCACTTTCCGAGCACTGATATCATGCATTGACTCTACTTGGATTGAACACTCGCACCTTCCTGATCGCACAGAAGGCGTCCGTACTCAAACGCCAATACGAAGATGCACTAACTGGATGGCAGAAGGTGCTTAACATGCGCATCTCTCAGGCCAGAAGATACCCGCCTTCAATCGAGTCGTCTGAAGCTCTCGACATGGGCAACACAGGTTGGGATCGTGAGGATTGAGCGCTTTCTTCCTACACCTATACCTATCATTTTATGCTTACCGCTGATCTACAACATTCTGGTCGAGCCGCTTTTCAACAACAGAACCGAAGAGGTCAGGGATGCAGCTTCAGGAAGGACAGGAACAGGATAGTAATTCAATTTCCAAAATGTCGTACGGTAATGTATATGGGTATCTAGACTGTACGAGTATCACATGAATACTGCCGGTATAAGAACCCGGGGATAATACTAAAACAGTCAAAGAATAAACACGATGTATCGCTCCAAGACTGGTAGATAAGATGACGAGGGAACTATGGGTGCCATCTTCTTCCTTCCCACCACCTTCACTTCGTATTCGCCGCGAACAAAAGGAGAATTGGAGAGGTTGTTGAAGCCCTCGGAGTAGCTTTCGGCATGGAAATCAGAAGCGATGAGACCGATGCTCGGATTCGGATTCGGATTCGGGGCGCGTATCAGACGACTTCATGCAACTTTGACGCGTTTCCGCTTCGGCGTGGAAAGTCAATGAGAATTCAGGTTCGGACTCAGAGTCCGTGTCGTGGATTATCACGACTTGAACTTGCTTTCGCTTCCGGGGTGCCTGTCTTTGGGGAATGCGAGTTGCTGCCAGTGTCGGGAGGGGAGAAAACTGGCTGCTGGCAGACGGATCATCGGGGTCACGGTGGACAGAGTTGGCGACAGGCTCGGGTGGACTGCTGCATACTAACGGTTCTTCTGTCGGGTGAGCTCACGATCAGTTCAAATCTACTGTTGGAGTCAAGGGGATGTATCTCACGTTCAATAATCTCTTCAAACTGACTAATTGCTGGCTCTAGAATCGGCAGATCGAGAGAGCGAGCAAAATCCACAGTTGCGGGGTCAAAGCCCCTGGCGACCTGCCATGCATGCAGACCATCATATATGTACTTGGGCCAAGTATAAAGACGGAGAAGAACTTCACCAAAGGTGATGTATGGCAGGCCCAAGCATTCACATTCTGTTTCAGGGATCTCACTGGTACCGTTCTTGTCGAAAGACCAGAAAGATACCTGACTCAACCAAGAGTCAATATCTGCAAGGTATATTGGTGGTGGTCGAAGGAAAAGGTAGACAATGGGCAGGGTTTCCGAATCCGAGACACCAAGTTGCTTGTGTCGTGGTTCTAGATTCAGACAAAAATCTAGATAAGGTATAACTACTCCGAGTCAGTTACGAGTGAATTGATACTGGCAGCAGACAACTACAAGAACGTACAGCAAGTCTCCGAGTCACTAATAGACAATTCGGACCTATGGACCTGCGATAACCATGCGTCTTCGGGTACTTCAGTGTCGAAGTGAATCCAGTATAGACGTTGGGATCCGACATTGAACCAATTGAACCGAAACCTTATAGAGTGTTTTGAATTTAATTGATCCGCAAAAAAAACAAAAGATCACGGACCCTGTCAATCCACCGTCAAGCAGTGTCTGATCACTCAGCGCATCCTGCCAAGTATTCCATGCATAGGCAAGACCTTCCTTTACAATGGCGATCTTGTCCAGCTGCGCACCTGAATAGACAGTGTCGAGTCGTAGCCGGCCTATAAAATCCCGGACTTCATCGCGTGCGATACAGCCACAAATTTCACAAAACCAACGATCACAAGTGCTCCTCCTCCAGAAGCCGTGAGGGTGGTCATCCGGGGAGTCAATACCCAAGAGGCTCTCAATACACGTGAAAGATTTTTGTTCACAGGCATATTCTAACACATCATAGTCGATATTCTCAGCTCTAGTTTGGTTGAAGAATCTGAGACAAGTGTCGGTGGTGGCCATCTCCATTGCAGAAGGCATATCTTCGCAATTGTATGGAACTCTTGGGTGTTGTAAATAGGTGTACGGTCCATCGGGTCCAGAAGAGATGCGACCTGTTCGCGAATTCAACCACAGTTTGCTTCCGAAATCTTTGGGCGTTAGCTGAGGGCATGTAAGTCGATTCTGCAAGCTGGTAGCTGAACAGAGACCCACCCTTCGCCACCAAACACAAGTGTATACCTTCAGGTAATAGCCCTCCCAAAAAGTTTCTTTCACTTTGCTGTACAAATGACCCAAGGGTAGCCATTCTGCGTCAATGTTCAGTCACCTTCAACATTCGCCTGGAACAGCATGGTTACATACCATCATAAAAGAGAAGAGTCGGTACCCTTGAGCGATTGATTGCGAATAGTTGTAGCAAGACTACCGGATCACTGAGGGTGGTCAATATGACGAATGTCAAGGAGTGGTATCGCGTACTCGGCTTGAGAATATTTCATAAACTCCTTTTTCCAGATCTGCAAACATGATGAGAGGACAATCAGCAGTGAAGAGAGAGAGGTAACAAACCTTTTTAGCATCTCGCCCATGATAAGAGATTGCTGTAAATGCTCTGTCGTCGCCATAAACCCGTGCTTGATGAACGGTTCTCTGACATGTCCAAATAGGCTGGCCATCTTTCCATTCCCAGGAAACCCAGACGTCTTGCGAAGAAAGCCGCTCAAGTTTGTGGATATCACCACGAATAATCTCGCGATACTGGATCCAGTAAGCCTCAGTCAGCACGATAGGACGTTGAGAGTTGGCGAATACATAACTTACCTGATCGTATTCAGAGTCGATATCATGCCTCCTCCTCCCCCTCTCCACGACTGTCCTCCCTGGTCTTCCCGTACGAACAATCCGGTTTATGATAGTGGTGGCTCCGTTATATTGATCGCGATGAACGACATTCGTGGCATTTCCGCTGATAGATAGATTTTGTGCTTCGTTGAACATGGTAAACTGGACGACGTTGGTTGTGGTGCGAAGGAAAGGTGTGTTGAACACGAAACATGCTGTAGTGAGGGGAAAATCATGGCGACGGAGCGGCAGTGCACAGGGTTGTTAATGACATGAGGGCGAGCGGCTATGGTCGAAAGGGCTTGTATTCTGATTGGTTGTGAGGAGTCCATGAGAATCACGAACGGAGTGGTCACTGGTAATGTTGGAAGGAAGTGGGGGCTGGGATTCGGGAGGAAGGGAATGGTGTGGAGAGCATACTTTTTGAGTCCGAGAGTGAATGAGCCAGTTGATGATTGGCCGCAGAGAAACGGCATACTTATGGTCACGGTGTTGGCACTTACAATCTCAACGAACGATACCAGAAAAAAAGTAGTGACTATCTCGGGGCCCAAGCTCTGCTCGACGTTGAAGAAGATGACGGTGGAGGGAGTAAGAGGACGCATCAATCGCATTCAAACTCGTCTGCTAGAAACATGGCCTTGAGGTAAAGCTACGACATCTACATACAGTACCCGGCATCCAATCAATCAGCAGATCCATGTGTAAGAGAACTAGAGACGAAAGCAAAAGATGCGAGAGCGAGTGATAAAGCCGAAGTCGGAACGCGAGGAGAATCTAAAATCACCAGTACGAACTCAGTCGTTGTCAGTGTACAAACGTCTAATATATTCACCTAAAATCACAAGTACGAACTATACAAAAGATTGTAAGCAAAAATGAGAGTAAAAACATCTAAGTTAGCTCACCTCAGTCGTTGTCAGAGTACAAACATCTGAGGTACAGCTGTGGACTAGCGCGGTATAAGTACACGAAGCGAGTCCATTGTAAAGCCTAAAACTATCTACAATGTCCAGCAAGAAAGAGTATTGATGGAAGTCCGAGGGTGCAAACAACGGGGAACTGGTGCAAGAAGGGTTTGTACAATGGCTCAGCCATTGAGGTGTCAAGAAGTGAGCGGACAGCTATTCAGCTGTCGAACGGCGTGAGCGACGATCATTGGGATTCGCGACTCGGAGCATAGCTCGGGAACGGGTATACGGTTGTCGTGGAGCGACGAACCGGGAAAGGGTATGTTGTCCGCGGGAATGCGAGTTCGGTCTTCGACGTGTTTGCTGGCTTCCGAGTAAGGTGCGTTCTTCTCTTCTCTCTCGGCGTCTCTGAATATCCTTCACCCTCTTACACCCTCAAGTCTCGATGAGTCTATTCTTCATCCTGTTGATCTGTTCTGGACTCTCTGTAATACTGCAAGAGGCTTCGTTTCCATTTTCACCCAGCCTCAACTGGTCCTCGGCTTTGCGAAACTTAAATCCAGTGGTGACATCGGGTCTATTGCCGTTTCATGAATCGCTTTTCAGAAAGCAGAAGAAATCATGTGTATACGTACCTCCGAGTCTCCGATCCAACTGTCTAACACTTCTACTTCCCTTTTATATTGCGCTCAGCCAGGTCCCGGGATGAGAATAATTTCATATCGTTGAAACAGCAATTTCTCTGTACATTTTGAGCGGCGGTCATGCTGATGGGATCCTTGGAAATGGTTCGTCGAATTTCGGCTTTGGGATATGTACCACAAGGTCTGGGCACATAACTACTCGATGAAAGTTCTGGGAAAGCGAACCCACGTTCTGACGGAAAGACTCGGGAGAGTCCGTCTTCCTGCCAACTCGAAGCTCAGTGACTCGTCCTTGAGGTGATAGAAAGCAATCGATAACAGTAGAGGGAAGAAAGGACGCCCACCACGTCAATTAGGCAAATTCTGACCGACCAATCTCATGTCAACGGCGCCGCGTTGTTAACCAGCAGAACACAATGGTACAAAGGTACCAGAGTTGCAACCCGAGTCGAGCGCGTCCTTCCCAGTGCTTTCCTGCCATATGTTCGGACTGAAAGTGCCTCTCCGAGTCTGCAAACAAAATCTTCGATTGACTTTGGTGGTTAATCGATATGTAGCGTTAATTTGAATCCTTTGGAATAACGTTAGAATCCAGTTCGAGTCGAGTTTTCCGGAAGCGCTGTGATTCGTGAAGCGGCTGGCATGTTTCCAACCGAATATCAGTAACTGGAAAGCGGTAGATGGTTGTTTCAGTACAAGAGGAACAACACCTGTCTTGTGAGCCATGGTTCCCAAAGCGACGTGCTGAATGAGATATGGATAATGGTGATATAGAAGTGTACGACAAACGCGGATTGCGCGTCGTAGGCAACGCTGACCCCAAACCACCATCTTCCGCCGCGTCACTCATCTCGATTCACTTCTCGGTGCTCAACCTCTTACCCTAATTTTTTATTTCTCGAAATTGTGGCAACTACAGCGGGAGATGGGGAGGAAACGAAGTATTAGGGTTGAAACGTCTTGTTCCGGGAGACATTGACTGTCGAAGTAAACCGTTCACGACACTGGTGAGTTTTTAAGCAATGTTCGAGAAGCTGTGAACTCATTTGCTCGTGAAATTGGAATACAGAAACATCTTCCGGAGGTTATCTTGAAGTCTATTCTCGTCGCCCGAAACCCGAGTTCTTCGCAATCCAACCTAGCCGAGTTATGTGCACACTATTCATGGCCGGAGCTTCAGACCATTATACTTGATAGGTGAGCTTTACTGTCACCCGACTCCTACAACTACCCAAGACACGAGTAACAAGGTCCCAAGCACCCAGGCGCCATATTAGCCATCCGATGCGCTGGCAGTCAGCGTAGTATAGGAGAAGGATTTTTCGGGAGTAGAATATCGGAAGCACGACAAAGAGGCGACAAATGTATCACGAAGTGAGTTTTTTACACCCACCAAGTCTGCTCTCACTGACTTGAGGTTCTCCTTCTGTAAAGATATACCTGAGGAGATTACTCAAGGAAGGATTGCTCGCACCGCCAACCACACAAGCATTTTCTGCGGGTTCCTTGTGTGATTCAAGACATGTATAAAGATACCGTGACCCTTCATGCCCTAGATTCCATGGGAAATGGTGCCAGTTAATTAAACTTTTACGGTCGTTTACATGCCGACTTATGTTGGGGACTGAAGATCGTCGAAAGGTTAGGTAGATGATTGTAGTCTACATAAAATAAATCGGTTCGTTTCTCTACTCTTCTGTGTCGTATCACCGTCTCATTTTTCGCCTTTCAGCGACCAGTACAAGCCAGAATGACATGTAAAATTTTGATCGGCCTTTATCCAATTTATTCGATCGTCGAAATTTTGTAGGACCGACACTTCTTTGGACGTCTGGTTCCTCTCCATTCATTGGCAGCTACCTAGTCAATGCTTTGACATGGGTCCTTTGCGGTCTAGACTCACGATAGCTATTCAATCTTCCCTCGGTTCGGTGTCGTCTTGTAAACGCAAATTATTTTTGATATACATTCAATCATTCGAGATGCCTGTCTCAAATATGTAGCTAAGGTACGAAGCCCAAGATCCGCTGGTAGCCAAGTTGACTGAAACATCCCTTTCTCATGCTCAGTCTCCTACCTAGGTATCACGAAATAAGTTCGCGTCCTATCAAACTAAAAGTCACGGGCACACAAATCCTCCGTGGACATATTTGGTAATTAATCAACCGTAACGTCGGTCTCCAGAACTGCGCGCGATTGCGCCACATAATTCAGGAGCAGGAACATCCACTCGAGAGACCTATAAAGAGCTTACGCTTGAAGCACCACACTCCAGAAAACAAATCTTTTCTACTCTCACAAAGCTTCAATCATAACCGAGAACAACCAACAGTCACCAATGGCCTTGACCACCAAAACCAAAACCTTTTCGCTTTACGACCACATCTGCACTTTCAAGTCAAAGAAGGACTACAAGGCTACTCGTCTCGCTCAGTATCTGATTCAGGTGCTCAGTCGTGATGCTTGCCTGACCAAATGGGAAGCTTCATCTCTATCTCGGGACCTCGTCAGTGCAAGAGTTCACTACGACGAGATCCACGACTGGATCGGTATCGTGGACTCTGAACAGCACGTTAACGAGGCGGCGAGGTGGGATGCTTTCGGGAAGTACACCGATGGCCTTGACCATCTGGAGAGGTGAGCCCTTCATTTGCTATGGATTATCCAAGGACTGCTCGACTCAATTCCCTTCCTTGACAGGGCATTGTTCGATTTGGCCATGGCCCTCGACAGGGAACACGAGCTGTTCATCCAGCTCGAGCTTCACCTCGAAGGCAAGCTCAGTGACCTTGCGATCTTGATGGAATTGCTGGAGCAAGTCATTGAGCAAGGCATGAGCAAGAAGAGCGTAAGCCTTCATCTTCCCCATGTTTGAGGAGTCGGGCACTCATCTTCACCCGCAGTTGTTTAGTGCCAGCTGCTTCAATCGTACCATCCGCCGCCTCTATATCCTTGCTAGCGGTTGGATGCTCAATATCAAGACCCTGCTGCTGAAGGAGAAAAAGAACGCGCATCTTCAACAGACTCTGATCCATCTTCAATTCATGTTGGATCAGATCCGAGGATGGGATCAGACTGGTATCGCACTGGACGTGGCACGAGTCGTAAGTCCTTTTTTGGTTCCGGAATCTCCAATCACGCTCATGGTTTGTCTCAGAGGATTAGAACGGCATTCTCGCAGGCACTCTATATCCTCTCCATCTTCCGTGTGCTCAAAGTAACTACCACTCTCACTGACGAAGTCTGGATCTACTTCGAAGAGTGAGTTAGACTTGAGTGATATCCTGTGTGTAGCTGACCTTGTATGGTGACCAGGGAGGCCAAGCACTTTTGCGGAGGTAAAGGATTCGACAAACCCAGAGGCGATGGCTGGTCAAGGCTGATCATAGTTATTCGAAAGGTCGTTGAGGTATGTCTCTTTGTGCTGGTCTCTTTGAACTAGGTGAACATTCGATTATCGTCCAGATCATAATAAATAAGGGTGTATCCCCACCTCACCACCCAACTCAACCAACACCATACAAGGCGAAGCTACCGGCATACTACGCAAGTATGAAGCGTAAGGCTGCCGAAATTAGGCGTCCCTACTTCTCCCAGGCCGTTACTGTCATCAGGATGTGCGAGGCTCTCGCCCAGGTACTCGAGGTTCAGGCCGATCAGGTTAAAGCGGAGCAGGAAATCGAACAGTGAGTTTTAGCTATTGTTACGGTTATCGACTGCTGCTGAACGGCGAGACAATTTTAGCGCCTTCCATGCCGCTCAGCTGGCGTTGTTGGCTGCCGTTAACGCTGCATCCGGCGTCCACGGCATCGTGTCCCAGAAAACTGCGCGTGCTTCTGAACTCTTTGTTGCTGCCCAGAGTGCATTGCATTCCTGCTTTGTGTCTTTCAAGGTAAACAACCATAAATATATCATGACTCTCGTACCAGTTCTGAGAAGCCTCTCGCATTTCTAGATCCGAGAACAGTGGTCACAGTGGGAAGCAATGATGACAAGTGCTACGAAGAGAGATGCCGAGCATTTGGCATTGTTCGAGAAGCGAGTTCATATGGTGAGTACTGTCGCCTCTTGGTAATGCACACCAACACTGACGAACTCGATAAGGCCGCCGAACACGAGAACCCTCACTCTAGGGAGATGGTGACCATTCAGATCGAACTCGTCCAAAAGGAAGCAGGTACCGGTAAATGGCAGAAGCAAGTCTCTGAGCTTGTGTCATGTAAGTCCCCTACTACTACTTGCAATAGCTGTCTTATTCTTACTATCCGCTGCAGACGAGATTCCAAGTGACGCTACTCTTCAGACCTTGTTGTCTATGGAGGCTTTGCGTAACACGAAATTCCACGGACGCATCACCGATCTGAAGTCGTACTTTGCCACCGAGAGCGACATCACTCAGATGCATTCTCCTCTTGCCAAGCTCTCGGAAATCAAACCTGGTACAAATGGTGCCCGGTCGCTGAAGTTGGTTCTCGCAGATTGAGGCGCTTGTCAGCTGTCACAACCTGTATCTTTGTCTGTTGTACAATACAAATCACGTAATTTTTAATAATGTTGTTGCCAATTTCATACATGATACTACGCTCGAACTTTTGAAACCTTCACTTCATTTACTCAATTACTTGCGCGAGCCAAATACTGACCAATTGGTTCAAAGCCACTCTCTTATAAGCAAGTTTGAGGAGTAGATTACACAAAGATAATTACAAGCCAGTCTGTGTTACCTAGGTACTACAAGACCTGTCGGAGCACCTGAACTGAGTACTCAGGAGTGTGGTCAAGTCATTGGATGAACTTTCAGTTTATGGTGCGGCTGTTGCCAGGATATTCCTCCTGCATAGGGACAACTGGTCAGGATGTAACTTGGCTAAAGGAATCAAGTCTCTCATGCAGACACTGGCGAAGACGAATAATGCGGATCAGGAATGGTACAGGATGGTGAAAGCGGAGCAGGATATGACTTCTTGTGATCAACGCGAAAACCTGAGCCAGTCATTGTTTGTATATATACTTCAAAAGATTTCTTACATACAACACCGAGATTGTCAGGTACTGGGTCAATCCCCGAGGCCTTGCGGCCGAAGTGCTCTAACCCTAAGACCAGCACTGTAGAAGCTACTCATCGTCTTCTTTCTCCATGTCCCCCACCTCCGTGCCTAGGTCTACCGCCTCCACCCCTAGCCCTCTCTTTCCTTTTTCGTTCTTTCTCCTCTTCTCTTGCCCGAGCTCCCCGTTGCCTCGGGTCAATTACCTCATAGTCTCTCTCTGCCTTCCTGCTCTCTTCACCATCATCCTTCGGGAAATATAGTTTATGACTGAGGAACCCTCGGTCGTCGTCCACCTCGATGCCAGGGTCATCCGCCGTAACCACAGGCGCGTCGCCATCCGCCTGAGCCTCAGTACCTTCCTCTCCTTCGCCTTCTCCATCACTCGCTTCGGTCTGCTGTAACCGCCCTTTAAACATGGCCAACTTGGCTAACACATCGCCTTCATCTTTCCGCCGCATCTTCCGGCTCAAACCTCGCCCTTTTGCATACTTGTTCAATTCTTCTTCCAGGTACGACTTCTTCTGCTTCTTCTTCGCATTTTCATCGTCACTATCGTCACCCGCTCGTTTCCTTGCAAGTTTACGGATGTCCGCTTCCATTTTCTCGATCTCAGTTTGACGAGCTGTGAGCGAAGAAGTTTTCTCGGCGGCGTGTTGCTCTCGGATTCTGGTGATGTCAAGATCCTTCTCTTTCTTTGATTTCTTCCCGGTATCCTCAGAACTCTACAGAAAGGCGAAATAAGAATCAACACCAGACTTGGGTGAGTAGACATACTTTTGATGGTGCAACATCCTTCTCCTTGACCATATTCTGGGGCATCTTCGTCACGAAGTCTGGCAAGACTGGATCCTCGTTGCTTGAGGAATTGTTGTCCACTAAATCGGGTCTGAAAATAGCCTTTTTCTTGAATGTGACAGGCTCCTCTTCTTCGTCACCGCCGCCTTCGCCTTCGTCGGCACCAAAACTGAGTAGCTTGACATTCCTGCGTGAACGGAGTGAGATATTTACCTTCTGGTTCGCTGGCTAGAGACACTCACTTTTTGGCACCCCGTCTTCGCATCTCCTCTTCCCGTTCCTTCTGTGCCTCCTCTCTTGCACGCTGCTGGGCGCGTTTTTCAGCAGCTGTGATTCGGGGTACGATATCTGGGAATGGATTGTCCAATATTCGAATTGTTTTAATTTTGGGAGGACTGGATGAATAGACTTTAGAGATGTCATTTGGTGTATGGAAACGCCACACACTATACTGGTCTCTCGTTCTTGTCGAGCTCTGAAGTTACTATCAGCCTATGCCTATATTGATGATGTGGAAGGATATACCCATTTCTCCGATTTTCATGACATCTTTGGAAGAGTCGAAGTCAGACGGACCGATACCATGACATGGAGGAGAAACATACTGTAAACCGTATCGCCAATAACCCTGCCAAACAACGTATGCTTGCCATGCAGTTCGTCGGCCCTATCTGAATGAGACGCTCAGTAATCATGTATTGCCAACCTTTGAGAGCAGACAGACCCAGTGTAATGATGAACTGAGAGTCGTTCGAGTTCTTCGTTCCATTGTTCGCCATTGCTACAAGACCTCTATGAGCGAAGCGTAGTCGAGGGTGTATTTCATCTTCGAACGGTTCTGTGAAGGACCATTCAAGTTTAATGGTGTCTATTCAAGTAAACCACTGATACACACCTCCATAAATCGACTCTCCACCAGCACCTGTCCCCGTCTTATCTCCAGTCTGAACCAAGAATCCCGGTACAACCCTATGCCAAAATCAGCACTCGCAACACCATTCAATATAGAACATCATCGTGCCGATGAAATATGACCCCATCGTAGTACCCTAAAAAGCACAGGTCAGTAAGATCGAACGCGAGCAAAACGATGACACTGGAACGCGGGAGAAACTCACAAACTCACCCTCCATAGCTAACTGTAGAAAATTTCTACATGTTTTTGGAGTTTCCTTTGACCAGAGCTCTATGTCGATCTCTCCGACTGTCGTGTCGACCATGACTCGTCCATTTGTTGGTAATGCCATATTGGAATCGAGGACTCGGAAAATTCACGGGTCTCCTCAGAGAATGTCAACAATCTCGATAGAATATCCAGGTGGATGAGTGGATAATTTCAGGGGATCCTGTTGTTCCGAATCTGGGGGTCGTCGGGGGAGCTGTGGAGGCTGTCGTGGTTGTGAAGAAAGAGACGCGCACATTGGTGCTTAATACACTTGACTTCAACCTTCAACACCAACACCAACACTATGCAGCACTGTATCTAGTTGCTCTCTAGAACCAGACATCATTATTTTTGGTAAAGGAAAGTTGAGCTATGGTGCTGTTTGTTCATCCAATAGGTCCTCTCAGGTTGTTCCTTTTTTGAAACGCTCTAGCAACCCAGCAACTCTCCCTTAGGTACAAACGTCTAGTACTACAGCCCACACTACCGTTACTGGAGTGATTCTGGTTCGGTATAAACCGACAAGGCCCCTGAGTCGGTACCGAAATTACGGTGTCTGGCGATGGTCCTTCTCAGGGCAGCGGGGCGCTGGGACCTCAACTGGCAACTTGCAACTTCAACCTTGGAACTCATGCTACCGGTACCAAAAATATCTCGATTTTCACAAGGTCGGTGCCGCAGAGCTGCTACTTACCCGCAGTGCCCTGAAGGAGATGACGGTACACTGACATTTGGGTTTGGTCAGATGGGATTGTACCTCAAAGTGCCGTCGTCTCCTTTTCAAGTGTCGTATCTCGCACGACTTCTTTTGTATGACGACCTCTTTATCGACCTACCCCTTACACGAATTCATTTTTCTCACTCGTTGCAGGCTGAAATACAAAAGCCAAAACTTCTCCGACGGTGATCTATTTTTGGGAAAGTCGTCACCTAAACCGGTGACACAAGATTGCTACCAGATCTGCATGACTGTCAGGCATGTTAGTTTCCACTGGCGTGTGTAGCTAACAAGACCTCTTCAGAACCTTTATTCATTTTGAATGACAAATTTTGGTGCTATTTTTGCATTTATGTTACGATACTAGAACAACAGAAGCGCACACGGAACTCCCACTGCTAACCCGTCCTGCGAATTTAGTATCTACTTCTGTGGTGGCGGAGCGACGTTTTCTGCGCAATACTCATCTCTAGAACCCTGAATCTCATGTCGGCTGCTGGCAAGTATGTATGTCAGCCATGAAAAAGAGGGCGAAGGGGCGCACTAGCAACTCACCTACTCACCCTTCTACTCACCTTGTCAGACCTTGCAACGACTCATGGCACTAGCCCAAAAATATACTGTCTCGCCTTCAATCTCGAGCCCCGTGGACCCTGACATTCAATGATAATGTAAAAGCGGTGAGTCCTCTCACGATCGACTTGCTACGAACAAAGATTCGACAGTGCACCGTATTGACGACGGGACACGAATAACACTAAGCACTCAGGCGTTCCGTCTCATTCTAGAGTCACCCACGGTCATTCGCATGTAGACCAACGTATCGCTCCCTCGACCAATCCATTCACCCCTTTCATGATATGACCTCTCGCTGCTCGCTCCTCCCGGGTCCAATGGATATCAAAAAGAAAGTCAACTTCCGGCGGTGGTTTATTTTTGGGCTGTGGACTGAACTATAACCCACGCCACAAGTTGGGTTCAACACCAGGCCCATGCAAGGTATACGTCTTTATTCTCTTCTAGTATCTTCAGCCTCCTTCGCTGTGGGCTAATAAGTGACCATTACGCAACTTGTTCACGCCTTCCGAATTTTCGGCAGATTCGGCGGGTGCTACGTGAGTCTCAGGCGAGTACGTACTTTGGTCTTCTGAAATATGCCTCAGACTCTGCCCTGCTCCAGCGTCGCAATCGCACCTCACAACACGACACTTGATGTCTCGCACGGTCCTTCGCATGGGTGACGGTCCTTCGCGACTTTTTGACGACGTACTTATCCCTTTCATGAATTTTATTTTGATTTATTAACGTGGTGACAGGATTCGAAGCACACGACCTCCGCCGCTGCAATTCGTTTGACATGTCTTTTTCAGTACTTCAAGCTAGAGTTATTTTTGTGCCCTCGAGTAAACTCCTGATCCAAAGCACGTTTGTTTTTATCCATCTACCGTTCATGCATATGACTGCAAGTTAGGCCGACGGAATGCAAGACTTCTGCCTTCACACCGCAAATTGATTCAAAACGCTGAAGCTCTATACGGATGGTTGAGCAACCTTCAAATTGCCAGTAATGTAAAGTTGCGGCCGTTCTTTGATTCACACATCACCTTTTACCGTGGGCAGCAACAGGTTGTATTTGGTTGGTCGAAGATAGACATCGTTTTCAATAAATATTTCCACCGCGGTCTAGCGCTTTCGAATTATGTTATCATGCCCGCGACTCTTCCAACTGTTCTCGAACGTAACGGTAAGAAGAGTAACAGGTGATCATCAGCGGCTTCGTTCGGGCTGGCTCCACACGAACTCCTCCTTTATGCTCATGTTATTGTCCCAGGCTATGCACATCGTCGCCAGTTCAAGATTTGGTAGGATGTCCTCCGATCTAAATTTAACTGGACTTGACTCTAAATTTGCCGGCTTCTTTCGAGTGCATTGTTGAATGACGAAGTATATGATGCAGGAACAGCTTGGGCCGGCCACGACAAGTCACGAGACACCTTAACAAACACATGAAACAAGACCGGTTGTTTGTGTCTGCTTGCTCTCACTTGATAGCAGGCAGAAATAACCAAGTTCGACTCGGGTGGCATCCGCTATCAGTTGAACCATCATATATCACATATTCCCATAGTCTATTCTGCGACTTTTCCTAGTCTGCAAGAATGAGGCTTCACCTGCGGTTCACCGCAAGGAAAGGTCGCCGCCGCACATGGCAATACTGGGGCATTTCGATTGATTCGGATGGCCTGTGGCCTGTGACTTGTCCATCCGGACTCAACAATTCGGACGAAGGCTTGGCGGTCCGTGACCACCGAAGATTTTCGGGTTTTGGCGCCAAAATCAACCCAAAACAGCCAAATTTGGGGGTTTTTTCTGGTGGTCACAGTCCGAGCCTATTCGGATGGACCCTCCGTGACCTGTGACTCCATCCGAATATTTGGAAATTCTGACCCCTGTGACGCGTGACCATCCGAGTCGGTCGAAATACCCCAGTAGTGCTGGGAGCTCTTATTCTCAGTTTCTAGTTTCCCTGCTTCGAAGCTGAAAGCAATTTTTTAGAAGCAGACGGTGGGACGATAATAGCTTTCGCTATCATCGGACTCAGTACGAGCCGTGCATTAAGCTTCTCATTTGTCTTTCGAGCCTCAAATTCAGTGTTCACATGAACGAAATAAAGGTGAGGGCGGCTAAAGGGGTTTCTTCTATGTTTCCCACTCCGGAATGATCGGCGAACTACCAGTCTTATCTTTTATTTTCATGCTTGTTCAATATACAGCCGACATCCAGTGCTCTCCACTGCCTAGCACCATGACGCCTCACGCAATGCCAAATCCTGACTTCAAACAACGCAGAAGATTTCTGCACTGTACAAGGTGTATCGCGTTCTTGAGAGCTCGAACTCCAACCGCCTTACTTCAGAGTCTCCACTTTTGTGGCGCCTCGGTGTGAAGGCCCCTCGCGTATCAATGATCACGCATCATCTACGCTTTTGAGGACTGGTCTCCTTCCAAGCCTTTTCAAATTCACTGTGTCCTCCAAGCGGCAACTCGAACATGAAACGCGATGATTAATGTCATGGTGTACTATTTATCCATGTCCATTCCTATGGCGATTGCTGACTTCCCTGTTACCCAGAAATCTCGATCTCAACGTTGTGATATCATCAAATCAAGAGGTCCGCCCGCTTGAGTTTACCGCTGAGCAAAGGTCTGGGCATTCTTTTTCTCATGCCAGCTGTGTCCTCACCGCTCGCTCCACTGATTGGCAATTATTCACTTCGATTCAATCGAACTGTAGTATTGTTGAATACGCCTCGAGTACCATATGGTAGGTCCTCAACATGCGTCTTGAGTAAAAGCTCCTAGGATAAACTGTCCCTCCCTGTATACGACTCCCTATGTCCAAACATTGACCACAAATTATCGCTTACCACCATGAGGCATTAAAAGGCTATTCCAAGTGTATCTAGATAACAGCGCATTCAATAGAACACAAGAATTGACTAGCTCTAGAGGTTTTCCCCGACTGGACCGTCGGCCCTGCAAGATACATTCCGAATTTGGTAAAACAGCACGACGACAACAGGGCACGCTGCTGTTCATAGGATCGAGACCCGGTGTCTATCAGTGCATCCCTGCGCAGGGTAGCGTTCCAAAGTACTGCTCCAAAGGTTTAGCTGGCGCACATGAGCCACCTACCTCCGCATTCGTTGCCTGCAGCGTGCAGTAATGAGTTGTATACTCTCGCGGTGCTCGCAAGGTAATTGTATCGGTATTTGCTCGGGAATGATACGGACACTTGGCGTTCCCAACTTTTGCCACTGTCCCAGATTTTTGTCACCACCATGATCGGGAATTGACTTGATCCCTCCATTTGGTACTTGGGCCGCAGCTTCCTTCACTCTCCTGTAAAGCCTAGCCGTGCGATAGTCGTGGAATGCAAAGCTCAGAATGACGCACCAATGATTTAATAAACGAACCGCAGGAATAGAAACGTTATTCGCCACCTTTACTATTGAAGACTCCAAATATTCTACTTACCGACGTCAAAATGGCGGAATGGCGTGGGACACTAGCTAGCAAACAAGTTACATCCCTTTCCTGCGACCTCCCCAGAACGTTGATTCTGACACTACTAGATAAAACGATGTTAGGTGCCACAACAGATGCGAAATGTCAAAACCGCACCAGGCTGACTGATAGAGTTGTAAGCATCAGATCCAACAAACCACACCAATCTGGTACCTTGACAGGCTGTTTGGCAGATGCTTGTAGCAGCTCCTTGAGTGCAAACCGCGAAAGGTATTACACCCGAAGTCCCATAGCATTGCTAAGTGTGTACCTTTCATATGATTATCGATCTGACCTTCGGTAGCCATTGGATTGTTGCATTTTTGCAGGTCCAGGCCGCGACCCGGACCAGAGCAGAGGAATGTAGCGATTGACTATTTGTCGCGTTGACTCAATCATGTAACAAGCCGTGAAGTACAAATTCGCGACCTTGAGGTCTCAGACCATCCGCCACCACGACTGAACCCGCCTTCTCTGATGCCTCCCACACTGATATCCTATCTCGCCAAGTGGCGCAAGTAAAGCGTCCAGGACGAGGTAAATGCGTAGTCTGGTAAACCGTAAGTGTATTTCACCTGATCGTTTTAAGTACGCTAGGCGGGGCGCTGTGAGTGTCAGGTCATTTAAAAATCCCACTGTCGCTCCGGTTGACTTACTCCATGTGTGAGTCTCCTGTCCCCGCGTCCCGCTAGGAATGAGCGATCCATCGCGGCGTAATCTTATCTCTTCAATATACTCCGTCATCGCGATGGAAAGATCCGTGTGATATGATGTCGATTGATGTCGATGTATAATTTACCGTTCCGCACGCCCAAGGGCCGAGACGACCACAAGACACATGTCCCCCCCTGGCGTGAAATCAGAACCTGAATGACGGTGCCCTGCTGAGGGAAAATCTTCAGCGTGAGGTACACCAGTAGTATTGTGCAACGAGCTTACCGCATAACATATTGTTACAGACGTCAATGTCTTTCCGGAGAGGTGATATTCCGATTGTGCCAATTGTCACCAGCCCAGATTTGAGCCCACACCAGGCCAGTGGACGAAGAGTATCTTGGTAACCATCCTGGTCTATCCGTGTCGAGGTTGTTCAGTGCAGTGAAATGAGCACATGCAAGGCGGGGTTAAAATGATACTTGCGTAGCTGGGGCTGATGAGTGGCGTTCTCTTTCTGCGCTTGAGGCTTGGCCTGAGAGTCAGACATTTGGTTTCCTTACAGGGATCTCTTCCGCCTCGATAGGAGAGGAGGAATGATTTTCAACAATTCGATCATGTGTGATTATGTGTGATCATGTGTGTGGCTGTAAATAAATCGAAGCTCGGAAGATTGTTTATTAGCTGGATTTGGACTGACTAACTTCGCGGGAGGGTTCGAGCACATTTGAACATTGAAACATCTGTCTTTGGTGCTTCAACCTCCAGCTGTACCAAAAGGATCATTCGGAAAGTTTATCACTGAATTGTGTCGGCGGAAGGGTAGAATGCTAGGAACTAGCCTTCCAAAATCCGAGGAAGATGAGACCCATTGTCTCGTACTCGAGGTGGAGAGCGTGCGGGCAGTCTCCCGCGATTGGCAGGTCTGTTCAAGCTTTCTGAAGCCCTAAAGTGGTCATAGACACATGACGATCTATGTTGAGTGCTTCTGCGCGTTTGCGCATCACTGGCATCAACCGATTGTTCGACAGAGTGTGAATGTGGGTAGAGTTGATAGAGCGGAGACAAGAAGGTGTGAAACTGGTTCGTGACAAACTCAGACAAGGTGGCGTTATGATTGCTTAAGCTTGAAAGATTGTGACTGGATCGATGAACGCACATTTCGTAGGGCGTTGAACTTTTTCAAGGCTCGTGTTTGGAGCGTGTGCGGCGGGTCGATAGCCAAGTCCTTCATGCATTACTTTTTCCCAAGCTGATAATAACGATGGGTAATGAACATACTTCGCACGAGTCAGCATAGCACAAGTAGGTTTGATTCCCGTCAAAAGACGCGCGCCGCAGTGGTGTTAACTGGAATGACAGTTGTGAGAACGGGGCTGAATTGGACTTGTCCGTCAGAGGTCATCGGAAGCTGACAAGCTCAGCGCCCTTTCCTTTAGGAAGAAGCGATGGATCAGAGACAAGGGTGTCACCGGCAAGGATAAATACCAAAAGCATGGTTATGCGGTCAGCCCCTCTACAGTATATTGCGTGAAGAAGAGCCTAGACCAGATATATTCATAGAATAACAGAGATCTCCTGAGAATGTAGATGCATTCAAGTTGTCGACTGTGTTGAATGACATTATGCAGTGGGCATGAGGGAGAAGTACGGGGAAAGACTTCACCGGTACCAAAGTTTCGTCAAAGTATATTCCTTCATCACAGTAGCATAAGAGGAAAAAAAAAATTCAGCTTCTCTCGCTACGTGCTGAGTTCCGAGGCCTGAAGCAAAGCGAATAGTCTTACGAGTGAGGCAGTGGAACTGCAGTGAGGTGAAGAGGCTTACCTAATTCAAACCGAAGCCTTGAGCTGTTCTCGTCGCTGTTGGCAACGTCCCCTCAAAGCTGCCTTCCATCCACGTCGACAACGTAGACCGCCTCAATGCCTATCAAGCACCTTGAAAGTTTGTGCAAGACCTTGTCTTATTTCAGGGAGAGAGAGAAGTTGACGAAATTTATTTCAGATTACTTGGTGGAACGAAAGCACTTGCAAACACTCAATCTATCAGTTCTTTCCGACTCTCGACTGGGTATCGATGCCTCGCACTACATTCAGAACTTGATAGACAATCCTCCTTCCAGAGAGCCCCTTTTGGCCGCAACTGGCGGTTTACCTTTGGCCCTCACGCAACGGGTCGAATCTGACCTTCGTATCCTCGAAAAACTGCGAATAAAACCCGTGTTCGTCTTCCCTGGACTTCTGCCGAATAGAAAATGGAAGCCGCATTACCATTTAGAGCATAACGAGGCCTGTAAAGACCGGCGAGATGCATGGGAGAAATATGAGGCGGGAATGGAGGAAGCAGCAACAAAATTGTTCGCAGGACGTAGCTGCTTTCAGCAATGGGATTTGTGGAGAATGATCCTCAGGATTTTCAGGCATCGTAATGTGGAATTCATTGTTGCTCCCTATCTAGCATGGCCACAAGTACGCGACGCCATCTCCCATCCACCGTTGAAAAATGAAACTGATTGTTGCGTTTTACGGCAGTTAATATATCTTCAACGCCATCCAAAATCTTATATCCATGCCATTTACGGCCCTACCGATACCTTGTTGTACCCTGGAGTTGACAAACTCATTACCTCTCTCGACCTTACTTCCTCCACGCCCACTTTCACGTACACGTCTAAACGGTCTTTCCTGCCGGAGCTAGGCGTATCGGAGGACCAGTTCCTTGATGTCGGAATCCTCGTTGGATTCGAGCATTCGCCTCCTTTTCCCCCTTCAATCCACGAACAGGGCCTGAAAGCGACCGTCGATATGGTCAAGTACTACAAGTCAGGTCATGCAGCTGTGGCTGCTTTCGCCGAACATCCCGCGGTCAAGACGATTCAATATCCCGATCACTATGCTCGCACACGTTCCATGGTCAAGTATTCCTTGATTCTCTCGTCCGACGGTGTTGTTGTTCCCCTGCCCCTGGCTCTCAGTTCTCTTCCCAATCACAATCATCCAAATCATCACCCACACCATCCCACGGCTGCAGACATCCCTCAAGATTTGCACGAAATCTTCACTAACCGGCTGCCGGATGAGATCTACTTTTACCTTTCTCGTGGCCTCATTGGGCCGCAGGCCCTCGTTTGGCTTACCACCGGACAAATCGTGGAGAGTCCACCATTGGACAACGGAGAAACACACGAATATAAACGTTTTGTGAAGGAAGTCATCACTGATGGACAGACCGGCCCGAGAGCGACGACACTCGCTCTCATTAGTAGTGTTGCGCACACTTTTTGGTCATCGCGGAAGGTCCATGGCCTTTTCTGGTTCGAGAATCCTAGTGGTCAGAACCAGAAACCTATCCAGCACAACTCCGCTCAAACGGCCCAGCTCGCCGAACGGGTAGCTGGATGGAACGTCCCGTACGCCATCGTGGAGGAAGAGTTGAGGAGGCAAAATGTAAAGTTTGACATGCTTCATTCATCTTGGTTCGATATCCAACTTATCTGCGGTTTCTTTACGTCTAGTCAGCGACTATCGATTTCTCGCTATGTTTAGGCGCAACTACGGAACGGTTTGCTGCGCGCACCAAGGTCAAGAGCAATCCTCAGGCACCTCTTGAGAAAAAAGACGAGATCGTCGCTAACGTGATATGGAGATTCCTTGAACTGCGAGGGTAAGCAGAGTTCACATCTACCTATTCGGCTCTTTTTCTAATGGATCTCGTTCCGCAGATTCCTACTCAACAGTCATATGCACTCACCACTCGCTCGTGCTATGCATACTGCGATCAAACAAGCTCGTCTGAACGACAAATTCCAAGACCCGCTCTATCTCTTCTTGGAACTCGTCAGAGCAGGTGTCATGCATGGACATTTATGGTCAAACCGCGCGTTCAGCGGTGGACCCAGTTTTGGAACAGGTATTTGCGGTGCTCTCACGCATGGGGTCTGATTATTGATTATTACCCCGAAAGATGATGAAAAATCAAGCATGCTCCTTGTTATGCGGGTGCTTAGCATCGTCCCCTTAAATTTCAAAGTGAGAGCACCGTCGGACATGTAATTTGATCTGCGCTGACGTTGACATCTTGGGACCTGTTTAGCCTCAACCCTGGTCGGCGCCACTCTCGCGCGAGCTATTGGTGTTCAATTCATTCGTGAGGTCACTTACACGGGCGCTCAGGACACTCCTGGAAGTTACTTCGCTGAACATGCTTCTCCGTGGAGACGCCCGCAAGGCGCGGGATGATATTTTGGACATTGCTTTGTCGTTACCATTCCAAACTGAGGTGAACACTGGATTCGGTGTTCTCGCCAAGGTTTATTTGGATGCCCTGACGCATATTAACAATGGTGTCAGGGTTCGAGATCGTTACGCCGAGGGAGTTCAGGAAGCCAAGAACATTGCGTTGGACATATGCGAGGAAACGTTCCCTGGTGTCAAGGATCCCAAGGCAGAGGTGGAAAGAGGATTCCGTTTCTGGGATGTTGTAAGTTGTTCATCATTGACGATTCTGTCGGCCACGCTGATGCTTCTCGGACACCTAGGCCCTGACGGCGATGAGACAGCTTCACTCGGAGGGTGCAGTGTTACAGGAGTTGATTGACCAATTTGAGGCAGCCGAATCATGGTTGGCACCGATGAGACCATGAAAAACAGCCTAAAAGGAGTTCGTCTCAGGTTGTGATTGATGAGGACTTTTTGGCTGGGCTGATTGCTCTCGAAACAGGACACATTGTTATTTCTTAGTTGACAACAGGATGGTTGGCTTGTGGTGGTGATTGAAATGATTTCTTGATTCGGAGAAAAAAAAAAGAATGTTGCTGCCAACAAAGGGTTCATGCAGAGCCTAAAATTAGGTGGGAAATCGATAGCAAAAAATGTGCAACCGTGAGAATGCATCCATTTTTGGATACGACTAACCGGAGATTTGAAAAAATGAAAAATTAAATGGCACGTGACGGATATTCCCGTTTTGGCATGGGAAATATCTGCCAACCTGGATCTCGGGTCATTGCTGTCATCGCTGAAATTCTAGTTTGGATCGATCTCACAGTTTTCTTAGCAGCTACTACAAAATGGCGCCCTTAGCTCTTCGTTCCACCGCCAATCTTTTTGCCCCATCATGCTCGACATCCCCAGTCGTCCCCTCACCACCGCCTTTGCCGTCGTCAACGACGTCGACAGCAAGGTCAACTCTACCGACCTTTACCGCCATACCGTCCAAATCATCGAGCTCGTCGAGTGCCCCGCTCCCCCCCGTCGTATATTCAACAATGACACTTGCTATGCGTCTACATCCTATGTATCGTCATCATATACATCGTCTGCATCCGAAGACGATAACGAGGAGGAGGTCGAATGCTCGTCATATTGCTCTTCGGAAGAGGACCTAGAGGCTTCGCCACAACCCCTATACGACGAAGACACTACTACGTCTACAACGACATATGGTTATGACATCTATTCGCTAAGGATGAAGCGAATCCTTTCTTGGAGGAAAAATTTCTCTGCTCAGATGGGTTCCACGCTGTCCGGTTAGTATGTTCGCTGCCCCTTTGCGCCGTCATTGTCAAACTCATTTCAACCTAGAACCCTCTCTTTCATCTCCACTGAAAAGGAAACTCTCAACACATGTCGAAGACCCCGACGGTGATTTGGTACGTTCCATCCCCTTCTTTGCCCGAAAAGTACCTCTTGGTCTAACCTCTGCATATCGCAGATGTCACAATCATCCAAGCGATCGCGGTCACATTCATCTCAGGGCGACTCTAGCAGTAACTCAAGCTCGCTAGGTTCCCTATCCTGTCCAGCGTGTGATGCCTTCTTCGAGGACAGTCAGAGCCTACGTCAACATGGACGTGATGCCTTGGCTGGTGCCAACGAAGCTTGCTTCACAGCCGTCGACTATGCCTTCGAATGAAAGGTTATCCGTCAATGGGGCAGGGTCCCTTTGACTCGGAAAAACTCAAATCATTATCTTCATGCATTGTCGATTCGCTTAGCTGGATCCCACCAGGGTCTCTACCATTTATCCTTTGTCTTGGAATGGTCACCTCGCACTCACATTCTCATCGGCTGTCGCACACCACACAATTTTCTCAACATCCCCGTAACGACTTGTATTAATCACCGCATCACACATTTGTATTTTCACCGCACGCTCCTCGTTCCGAATTCTTTAACCCATCCTCAACATAGTTTTACTCTATTTTGGCTGTGTATAATTCCTACACTACCTAGTGCGGTCCGCTGTCCGCGTTTGTCTATTCATGTACATACAAGTCGCGACAACCGATTTGCAACAATGGTTCATAAAAACTCTGGCTAACAGCATGAACGCCTCGAGGCATACTTGTGTGGATAGGGTTCACATTAACCCCGAAAGAGAGAGACCACACCATCTCTACAGTTTCTCGTGCACGCCCACCAAACCAAGTTAATGTTGGGATTTCAAAGTCAGGATCACGTTTTTGAGATCCGTCGACAAGTCTCCGATGGGAAGATGACGGCCTGACCCAGAGCAAAACTGGCAGTCCATGGGAAATCCTCAGTAAGGGGACGCCTCCTTCGTGAGAACGCCTTGAATGCTGCATCCATGGGAAAACTTGTTCATTCGGTGATGCCACACCTACCATCATTGCCCCGTCAACAACGCCCCCGTGGCACTGCTCCTTCTAGAATCCACTCCATCGTTTCCAATAGTACGACTTGAGGCTGCTCGGACCTTCCAGCTGACCCAAAGTTTTGATTCCTTTCCGTGCTTCGGTAATATTGACTGTACCACATTTGGGCTACATAGGAGTTGTTGTGGCTCCTTCGACTCCGAGACATTTGACAGCTCAGCAAGCTACGGCGCATTGTGTTATGAATTCCATTCAATCGGCTTCGAATACTCTTTGTCGTAAGAGAGAGAGAAAAAAAAAAAGATCCTGTCAAAAGCCGTTTACGGATCCCGTGGGTTCAGGAAGAATTGTGAAGACGAGTATGCACGCAAACACCATATGTTCAGCGTCCCACTCGTCAGCGTAGATCCGTTACTCCGGAGAGAGTGGGCATAAACTCGGGTCTGTCGCAGTTCTTGACAGCGCCGTTGGAAAAGTTTTGACTTGGTGCTCGTACCTGCACGCTGGCAGTATTACCTGCTAATGACGGTGTATATAGAACATCGGGCTCTGTGTTATCGATATTTTAGAGGATAGAACAAATTCTGATAGATAATTTTGGTCTATGAGATGTTGAGCTCTTCAATGATGCGATCGACACAAGTTGACCGTGTTACCCATGCCATCGCATCTAGTGTATGATCCCTGGTGAGCGGCTTCACAGGTGGAGAAACAACCCGTTGCTATTCAAACTCAATCCACTTCGGGAGGGTGCTAGCCATCACCATTGACCAGTACAGAGGATCTGTTCGTGGGAACTCTATTGAATTTCGGAGCTGATTGGGACTTGGAACTTTGCGCTCTGCCGCACTTGAAAGGAGAAAAGCTTGGTGCTCAAGTATTAAACATAAATATTAGAAAACATAAACATTAGGAAGCACGGTCATCCCGGAAGCGTTCACACACCAAAACTACAGGCTGATTAAGCGAGCTGAACAAAATATAAACCGAGGTCTTGGCAACTTCGAGGTTACAACTCATGCCCGCGCTGAGCACTTGGGCAATTGAGGTATGATCGATAAAGTCTAGCCGAAAGCTCTTCTGAGTAGGGATTGAGGTGAATTTACCCATGAAGGCGGTGATGAAACGCAGATGTGGATGATGGATAAATCGATGATTGGACAGTTTATCGACAAGACTTGATTTTTGACAAAGCGTGCGTAGAAAGGGCCCTATACACTTGACCTGAAACGGGCGCGACTGTAAGGTACACATACAAGGGAGAAGTGAAGGGAGGCACGAAAATTCAATTGAGCTGCCGCTCACACAAATTCAAGGTCAACTCTGAGCAGAGTCTAGACTATAGAAGTCAAAATAGAGCGTGCTTGGACACGACTCGAAGCAGAAAGAGGAACCACGATGCAAGTTTGTTGACTACTTTCCGACTGGTCGTGAGAATACCCTGAAGCACAAAGAACAACGTGTTCGGTCTAGAACACCCCTGAAAAGATTTAACAGGTGGCTGACAAGACGTGAGCCCAGCACACCCACTCTACTTCCATGCCGCGATGTTCCCCCGCATTTTGTCCAGAGTTTTCACGGTCCGGGAATGGGAATCGAGGAAGCGTTCATTTCAGGTTATTTCAGAGTATGTTTCCTGATCATGATCGAAGGATGCTCGGACCGCCTGAGGGATGGGAGAATGGGATAGAAACCTTTTAGAGTTCGATGATGTGTCCAGAATGGGCTACGTGATCGAGCCGTTGTCCACAATGTACGGGGAGACATGTTTCTAGAGCTTTTGAGTGCAAGCTTCACGTCTTCAGATATCGCGCTAAAAATATGCATAAAGTTCGTCTACCAGCGTAGTGAGTATAACTGTTTTCGCTTTGTGTTTGCGAATTACCCACGACTATCAAGGAAAAAAATAAATGATTCCGCCGAGTTGAACGAGCCAGGGCCTGAGCGTTCAAAGAGCCATCATATATCTATAGGACAGAGACCACGATCAGTGATTTGCGAGGGTGTGGCATTGAATGAACTAGGACATCGCTGTGAAACCTGCATCACTGCGAAACCTGAGTGAATGCTGACATCCTGCAGGCGTTATACATATGCTCTAGTGCATTAATCACAAACTGCTGTTGACCGCGGAGTCTGCGTGGAAGCTACGCGTAGCTCAATCCCCTGGTATCGACAGCTTTTGATGGTCTTCTGGACAGCTGCGTAGGGAGATAGGCAACATCTCCGATTAGGTACTAACGAAGTGTAACGGCCACTTCAGCGGTGCACAAGTTGAAAGAGTGGGAAAACTGTCATCACTGGATCCGTACCGTGCTGTCTGCGCTCCCGAAGACCACCAGATGACATCGTACAGCTGTAATGCCCAGACATTTTCCATTATTATCCTATCGATATCGGAAGCGCCTTTAGGATGGCTGGGAGTTTGACATCCATTCATGTCCTGTTCGTCGCCTTTGCAGCGTCTAAAGTCCCGAGAATTGCAGTCGATGCGGGTTCAGGGGTTGTCTCGGCGTGGAAGACTGAGAGCGCTCGTCAAAAAGAGACATAGATCCCGCGAACCGCTACGTTGAAGTGAGGGGTAAGAGGCATTCCTGATTGCCCATGGGGTCGAAGATGTCGATGATCAATCAAGATACGGGAACCTGGCTTCGAAGTTGCTCATGCACGTTGTGCCTTCTAGATGATCAATGGGAACGAGTCCTTTGCGGCGATATAGAATTCGAAAGGCAAGGTGTCATCGAGGTCAGAGGACTTAGCATAATTACATAATTTTGGTAATTGAACAAAAAATTCAAAGTTGGAAATGATTTTCCACGGCGGTTACTCACCCGGTGACTTGACAACTCCCCACGCTGACGCCTTCTGAATCATTCATTCATCTGCTTACACGTTTCCAGTCGAGCGATGCAAGGGTGAAACTCTTTCGAGGTGATGCTTATACTCTTGGTCGGCTTGAGCATGAGCTTGACGACTAGCAACTGCTCCCACAACCGTTGCAGCGTTACAGCGTTACCGAACATCACAGTACCCAGTTTACCCGCACATATTGCAAGCGCGAGCTACGACACATCCACGCATTCCCACAAACTGTCCCGAAGCATTCTCAACTCGAGGAGCCAAGGCACGCAAGGCTTCGTGAATAGCGTTCCGATTAACCGTCAAGCCAGCTAGCTGGCCGAACTGCCTTGGGTTCGCCCCAGCCGGGCAACCTACGGATGAATACCTTCGTCGTCTAGCCCAGCAGGTACTCTAAAGGAGCAAAGCTGAGCCAGTTACCCAGTGCTGTGAGGGCGTATCTCTACTGTTTCCGCTGAGTTGAATACTGATTCTTCCATGCATCGTTCTGCGCCATTCCTAGGAAACTATAACATAACATACCATTAATGGCATAATTTCACTTCAGTGACATATGGTGTACCTTTGTTCTAAACGCTCCCTCGCTTGGGAACTCAGTAACTCACTTCTGTTTTCCCAAGGAACCTTCAAAATTCCGTTGACAAAAACCTAGAATGTTTCCAGAGTTGCCGTATGATCGCGCGCGGGAATGAAGTTGGACTCAATATCGCATCGTCAGCACCTATAGCATCCAGATACTTGGTTCCCGGGACCAGAATGATTCCTGTATCACGAGCCGGTCGATAAAACGGCGAACTCGCGGCGAACAAATCTGCCTGTGCTCCCACATCACCGTTCCAGCGCCAGACGAGGCACGTCCTAGCAGTGGAATCATGACAATTCCTTTGAATCCAATGACCAACCCTGAAAATCCCACACCAACATTCAACATCGGTGTACTTGATCACAATCTGAGCCATTGTGGTAACTCTCACGCCCCATGTCAAGCCCATATCCTGATTCTCTGGCTTTATAGTGCAATTATCAAACTAGGGACTCATATCCAGCGACATTGAGACCACTGTTTAGGGCGGGGGTAACACCCGGTACAGCCTGTCAACGCTTCGGTGCGAAAGTTGAACGTTGGATATCCCTAGCCGTTGCCCCTGGCGGTGTTTGGTGAGAACTTGATCTGCTAAGTGCTAGTTCCCCACGTAACACACCGCCTCGGTATATCCTGGGATATATGGGAGGATGTTCGCTATAATCCCGACGCACGCGCAAGCCGCACAATACTCGGTCCTGATTTTGGGTTTCATTCTCTTACATGAAAGCTACGTACCCGTCGTCCGCCAAAACCTCTCCGTCTGCCACGCACCGATATAGGCCCTGTATTGTTATCTGAGAGCCCAAGGTATTGGTTTCTGTCTATCACGACTCCAGTGCGACATCCGCTACCGTGCTACCCGGCTGTTTATGCCCCGTCTCAGATCTCAGACGCCACGAAGCGCAGTCTATGAGGAAAATGAGCCAAAACAATCTTATGCGGTGTTCTCTAGCTACGAATCACCTACACCTGATTGGCAAACCTTTTCTGGAATCGTCTCTCGATGCCAAATTTGGTCTCCGGAACGTGTACTTGGCAATCAACACTCCAAAGTCCACTACACCACTTGTGAAGTTCAAGCCATACTTATGCTCATCCTCGCTACACTTCTTTCTCAACTGGTACTCCTTCTATCTTATACTATTAAAAATAGGCTGATATTGTTCGGTGGGAAATTTCATTCAAGAGCCTTGGGAAGACATGCTTACTTGGGGCTGAAGCAAGCTGAACTCCTCTCCGTCAAGCTCGAAGTTACCTCGATTGAGTAAATTATGCTCATGGTAGTCATCTCGCTAGCGCCTCGCCTGGTTCCACCCTGTGTTGGCAGCTGGACTTCATTCTCCTCGGTTATCCTCGGGCTGATGATCATAGTGAAGACACGTGTACCTCGATAACCAGCGCCCTTGCCGGCCTGATATAAACTCCTGAGGAGGTTCTCGTGTGTGCACGCCTAGCTATATTCTAGAATTGATATCCTAGCAGCTTGTCTGAAATAGACACGCCGTTAACCATGGATGATGTTCGACGCTTAGTAGTTACACTTCTTGGTGTCGAAGTCATCCTCAAGGCGCCACACATCGTCATCGTGAAGCGTCATGCAGGATCATTTATAGCACCTCAGACTATTCTTATCGGTCATTAGCTGCAGAATGCGATCATTTCTGGGAACCCACCCTCAGTCAGGAGGTGATACTAGGGTGCAAACAGGGTTTAAATGAAATCACTCGCACACCAACCTCACGGAATGGCAGTTTACAGCCTTTGGAGTCAGAGATGGCTGTAATGCTTGAGCAGAACAGCAAGAAGGCTGCCATTAGAGCGCAATTTTAATGCTCAACGTCCGTGACCATTCTCGCCGCCGGCTTCCCAGGTTATTTCAGAGATAATTCATTTCCAGACTTCGACAGCGGAGGCCATGGAAGAGGACGCGATCGGAGAGGTGTAATAGAAAACTCCCTTATGACAAACTAGAAGCTCAGAGAGGAAGCATGGAAGATTGTTAGTGCGATTTCGATGATGTTCCACGATAGGCCATTGCATTATCATTATTCTGCAATACCTTCACCTACCATCACTTATTCACCGCGGTAAAGAATCATCACAAACAGTATTCCTATTCCCTCATCTCTAATAAAACTGCACTTGGTTACCCTCGGCGTGATCTTGTTATCTGTTCCACAACTCCGAACAGACTCGCAACAACTTTATTGAGTATGGGAATGCGCTCCGCCACAAGAATAGCGCGCTGGAGAGGATACCTCCATGAGACATCACTAACGAGTTCTGTTCCCGTATTCTTTGAGATGAAAACACACCATCAGAGCAGCCTCTGCTATCTACCGTTAATTTCGCGATCCTAAATAGACCCGCCACAATCTGCTCTAGTATATGGGAACGCAAGCTGTCTCAAAAATAGCGCCGTGGGCAATGAAGTGAAAGTCGTATCTCCAATGAGACCAATTCCCCCACGACGTCATCGAAGATTGCCTAAGCACCCCGAGCTGAAAGGTTAACCGCCCCGACATGAGGAAGTAGAGTTCCTGCGCCCAGCACTGAACATTTGTGATTGAAAGCAAAACGTTGGAAAGGTAGCGCTCAGGAACGTTGATGCGTCGAAGAGGCACGATGATCCAGCAGACTGGAATGCTAAATTAACAGTAGACGTTGAATGTTGAACATTGGGCGTCGGGCATTCGGTGATCCCCTGGCATGGAAAGGGCGCCCATGAACACAAATTATGTGAAGGGGTCGAAGCAGACTTGGATAGCCAGCCAAGTGGTACTGCATGAATGCCGTCCTCAACTTGACTTGCCTATCCTACGGTAGCACCATTCTCCCGCGGCATTTACGTAGATTATGCCAATGCTCGTGGGTATCCGCCTGGACAGGCTATAGGCCTAGACATCGCAATTATGACAGTCGGGGTGGCCTATACGCCGATGCCAGGCCATAATAATAATTCGTCCCCATTTCTACAAACTCTAGACAAACTCTAGATCATCTAAATATCTGCCGAAACGAGGGGATCATTAGTCCTCGAACTTGAACAGCTGAGGGTGCCTACGTTCAAATACGGCCACGAATAGCAGAACCAACTTGTTAATTCCGCCTCCGCGGTACACTGAGCAAGTTGTTAGCTATTACTCTCAGCTGACGTTAAAGTAACATCCAATGTCGTATCGAGCAACTTTCCCTTACGATTATGTTCTCGAACGGCATCCTTCCCACCTTGCCCATCAGCTGGACGTGAGAATAGCAATGCTGTCAGTCTCGAAAGGTATTTCGGCCGATGCATACTCGGGGGACCTTGGATTCAGCATATTAGTCAGGTACATGCGAGAGTGCGAAGGAAATAACGAACCGAAACTGAAATCTTCGGGTCTATCAGCTCTTCTAAAGTTCTGCGATTCGGTTGCTCTGACTATACCTGTGACCTGCAAGTGGTAAGTACGATAAGGAGACACCTGAGATGGAAAGGAATTTTCGGAGGAAAAATGCAGAGACGTGTGGGTCAGTCATCGAGAAGAAAGACTTGATGTGCTGATAGATAACATCGTGTTCCTCAGCATAGAACATGCAAGGAAAAGGGGACGTGTTATCGTCTATCCAACCACAGTCAACACCGAGAAACGTAGCAAAGAAAGGTGAATATGAGGTACCTCATATACAGCAACAAGAAAATGAACACATCCTTCATCAACCTCTGATTCATCAGCTTGCTGATACCGACGCCCCCATTGGTAGCGAATAGACTGCTGAAGAGAATATACACCGCCTTGTCCACACCAAGCATAGATAAGCGCCGACGTGTATTCCTGCCGCAAATTAGTGTCAGCAAGAGGTCAAACATAATGCTTAGAAATGCCTACGTCGAGTTCATCGGGCGCCCTATCAACCACATCCGCCCTCTTCAAAAGAACTGGAGGGCCGGGTGGGGGCAAGCATCGCGATTAGCAGACCGTTGGTAATGTCGTGTAAGGCTCTCCTGATCAAATGTCGGACTCTGACCTGGTGGAAAAGTCAGTACGTCTTTCCAGGAGGTATGGCGTCCGAATTCCAGAGTTCGTGCGTCAGAACGTGATGGGTGAGGTGATCGAACTTGCATGGCGGTTTTGCCATCAGCGAGAATAGCGATCTGTGCGAGTGCATCTTGATTAGCGCTGTCCCTGCTTGAATAAATCGAGACGGGACGCACCGGAGGCGTAATATCCGATCAATGCTTCGTGGCGATAACCTCTTGCTCTCCGCATACATTATCAGGAAAGGGCGCCCATAATCCTTCGTCCAGACTTGGCTGTTGTTGGGCTAACAATCCCATCAGACGTAATGTATTTTTACGAAAAGCACATACATCAGAAAACGCCTCTAGAAGCGACAGTATTCGCCCGAAGCAAGTCAAACTCCGAATGGTAAGGGCTTTTGGGGAAGCGAGCGTGGAAGGATTTCCTAGAGCCCAAGATTCTGTGTCCAGTATGTGCAAGGAATATACCTTGGTTGCCCCAGGATCCGCTATACCCAATATACTTGTCTGGGAAGGAGGGAGACCTGCTGCAGATCGTGAGTCGGGTTCCGGGGCATGCTCGAGCGCTTGAGCTTCAGAATGCAAAATGAATATAGGGTAGCTAATGATTATGGGCACATGTCCTTATATATAGCTCTGACACCCAACCTATTCATTGACTCGTTAGCTCACCCTCACTCGCTACCAGGATGAATGGCACGACCCACCTCGGCTACCACTCCCGCCAATGGAACATTGACCGGTCTGCGCAAGTTATCACCATCAGCACTCCGAGTCCCCATGGCGCAAAAAAAAAAGACAGAAATAACTCACGTCAACGTAATAGCCAACCTCATATCCAGCAATCCATCCTTCATTTCGTTACTATTACTCGAAGCAAGCTCGACGCGGTACCTGAACACGAGCATGGTAAGAATTGCGATTCCTTCAGCTTCGAAGAATTTGCGGCCGAGCCATGCTCGAGGTTCTACGTGAGAGTTAGTGCGTGTGAAGAATGAAGGAAACAGTGATAGCGGAGAGTAGGAACTAGCATAGACACCCAAACTAAATGATAGAAAAGCACCTTTTGGCCATGCGTCCTCTCGGAATCCAGACGGTTCGGGTTGGTGGGGGCCTTTCCAGTATTGCACTATCAAAGTCCATATCCATCTTCAGCCTCATACGTACGCGAGAAAAGGACAACAACACGCTTATAATGGGTGTTAGGGATATAAACCTCCGGCGAGGAGCGCAAAGATGAAACAGAGGGTTTGAACTATTGCCTATTTGATGGCAGTCAGCATCGTCGAACGGGGTAGCAAAAGAAGGCAAGTACCTCATGCCCAGTAATCAAGAAAATGAAGACATTTTCCATCAACTCGCGATTAGGCAAACCGCCCTAACCAAAATTGTTCGCCTTGAGGAGATTGCTGAGTAGATCGTGCCCATATTCGCCGTCTTCCTTGGATGCTTGACTACGGCTGTGTTTCGATCATCTTCTTCATCATACATTGGCGTGGAAAGGAGGCAGGAAACAAGTTTTTAGAAAAGCTTTACGTCGTGTAAGACCTCTTTGAATGTCACTTAGTGGTCAGGTAGTAGGACGTTGCGGTCAGAGTCTTCTTTCCAGGAGGCGCGGCGTCCGAAGCCTAGTTATAACCTATGTCAGAATGCGTAAGAGGTGATGGTGATAGGTGTACCTGCTGTACTAGTAACGAATGATACTAGCCGTACATGGATGAGCTGGAGCCATGAAGATAAGGAGAGGAAAGAATACACGGGAAGCGTAAAGTCCAAACGATGCTCCAGCTTGATGACTACCCCTTGTTCTTCCCATAGAATTTCGAATATATTGTTCATGACTTTGGTAGTCTGGGTCCATACTAGGCTGTCATTGCGCTGCCGACCATACTGGTCAGCATTCAAAACTCATCGACGGATGGATGGACCCTTGAGAAACGTACGTTGGAAAACGCAGGCTCTATGTCCTTCCTATATTTTTTTTTGTCCATCCATCTCCTTCTGCGGCGACGATGTTTCGACCAAAGAAAGTGAGAAACTTGTAGGCGAGATATTTGGGGAAGCGTGCGCGAAAAAGGTGGAGAGTCTTCTGTTTACATTGCTCGAGATTGAGTACATGCAATATTGTGAGATATAGAGATGATACCTTGGTCGTCGTAGCATCAGCCACACTCAATATTCGTTATCTAGGGAGGACCGAGACAACGTCACTTCCGTATTTGTTCCTCGTACACTGCAGTTATTTTTGAGCCTGGAACACAAGCCTATCGATTCTTGCGAATAAAAAGATGGTCGTGACCCGGTGCGAGCCCCAGAACTGGTGCGTCTCCGATGAATCTGGTGGTGTGTTGCGATGTCCGATAAATTAAAACTGAGACTGAGTCTGGAATGTGCACCCGTGACCCCTTGCAGGCGATCGCGATCACATGACCATGCATCATTTGCCTGCAGCGACTCGCGAGTCTCGAAAGCTTCCATCTTGTCCTTTCATCTCCTGCTTTGAACAACTATGGAAAATGACCCTTTCAAGATTCACCCCAAAGAGTATTGGTTGAAAATCATGAGTTCCTGCTCAAGAAGGGCTACCGACTGCGCAAGCGATACGAACCGGGCTGGGTTGGCTCTTGGGTGTCCGAAGGGATTCCTGTGGATAAAGTCTTGTCATTCGGAAAAAAGAGATGCTTGAAATATAAAGATTGGGTTGTGGTGAGCACAAAATATTCATCTCGGGAAACTCGAGTCTACTGACCAAACTCAGTCTTCAGTCAATGTTATAGACGCCGTTCGTGCAGCTGATGGTACTGTGGTCGCTCTCAAGTACTTTATTCCCTTAAAAAAGGGGAGCAAGTCACTCCTTGGCGGCACTCATGGCATGAGCTCAAGACTATGAAGCTATTGGCTTCCCCAGAATTACGCAACTATCCATGCAATCCTTGCCCTCTGCTACTCGACTCGTTTCCACTGGAAAACGATCCCGAAAGGGGCTCCATCATGGTGCTCACTATAACACACGATGATTTTCTACCACCTTTTCGTCTCGTTGTAGAAGCCCTATCTTTTATTCAGCAATTGCTGGAGGTAATGAAACCCTTTTTTTTCTCGTCTACCATCTCATTTCTGAAAACCCATGCCAGGCCGTAGTGTTTCTTCATGAGCGTAATATAGCACATCGGTATGTCCCATCTGGCACTTTTTATACTTTTGCTGTAGCAAAATAACGCTCCTTTATTCAGTGCCATACGCTGGCAGAACGTCATGATGGACACCTCCTTGTGCCCTAAAGGCTTCAATCCGTTAGTAAACTACTGCATACACGAAAAATATCTCCCCCCAAAACCATCCCTCATCGATCACATCGACCCCAAGCCCGAGGTCCGCTACTACCTCATCGACTATGGCTATAGCATCATGTTCCTCAGCTACGAAAAAAACGCTTTCCAGTCTTCAATACAGGTGCCGAGGTAAAGCTGAACCAATTTTTCAAGATTGACCCGACGACATGTAAAGAGGGGTATACGCACTGCATGATCCTTTTAAAGCGGACATATTGAACCTTGGAAAACTGTTTCGCCGTGTGTTTGGTTGGGTAAGCCTACCCGTCCATCATGTACGATCTGGATTTGTTGACCAGTTCAACTCTCTCGTTTTAGCAATTACCTTTCCTTGTTCGCTATATCTTGATCCAGACGGACGCTCAGATACGAAGACGGCATTAGCAATGTTTCATGAGCTAACCAGAGGTTTCTCTCATGCACAATTGTTGAGACCGGTTCGTGATAAGCTTTATCGTGAGGATGCTTGTCAGGCTTTGACGCGTTGAGAAAAGTTTTGGGGTGGATTTGACTGGGGGCGTTTGGTGATCAAAGCTATCTCTTTTAATCGGGGCCGTTCATTCTAAGTCTTGTATATATACACCTAGAATTTGATTGTATTACGCCTAGGACATCAACAATACGGAAGCTGCGGTTGACTATGCATGAACTGACCCGCCCATATATGTCCTGAGAAAAGCATCCACTTTCCACAATTCATCTCTCCTAATGAAGTGTAGAAAACACCTCAATAGATACCACGACATTAAGCAGCTTCTCTTCCCACCCATATCGTAGCCAACAAGTGACAATCAAAGTATCCTCATATCCAGTCCAATCTATCAACATCATAAGCCCAACTCCGCTCGCTAGTACAGAACAAGTCGCCAAAACTACTCCCGCCTCGTAAACACCAACGGAACATTCACCGGTCTGCGCACAAGTTATCAGCCACCAGCACACTCACTCGGACCCGGAACTCACGTCAACGTAATACCCAACCTCGTATCGAACAACCTCTCTTTATCCACACCCGGAGCAAGCTCAACACGATACCTCGACATGAGCATCGTAAGAATCGCAATTCCCTCTGTTTCAAAGAATTTTCTGCCGAGGCAGGCTCGAGGGCCTAAGTTACTCCGTTAGTAAACATAGTGATGAAAAGAGAGAGAGAGAGACATACCCAAACTAAACGGTAAAAACGCATCCTTTTGCCACGTATCCTCCCGGAACCTAGACGGCTTGAACTCGTTTGGGTTTGGCCAGTATTTCGCTTTGCGACCCCCCGTCCCAGTCAGTCACGAGAAGAACGGGAAGGAAGTTGAGAGATACGTACGATTATAATGCACCGCAGTGATATTAACCTCCACTTGCGTACCCGTCCTTATCGGGATCGTTTGTCCGTTATATGAGACCGTGGTATCTTGTGGTGTATCCTTGACTATGCCTGTTACGGGAGGAAAGAGACGTAGTGTTTCGTAGAAAACCCTGGTCATGGATAATGGATAGTTAATATGACGGTGGTAGTGTGATAAATATGGAGGAAGGACGACATACGCCATTGATTGTGTGAAAAGAGGCATCTCTTCGTATGTCTGTTCAAAGCCGCATCAGCCTGAGCTACTAACCCCATCGACCGTAAACGTACCGGTACTCTCCTATCACCAAGCACACTCTTGATATGTTCATACAAGATGTCTTGTTCCTCGGGATACAAAGCCAGCAGAGCGAATGTAAAACAGAGGGTATGAGCTGTCGTCTGTCACGGAATACCAAATTAACCCGCGATCTGACTCGAATGGTAGAGGAACACACCTCGTGCCCAGCAACCAAAAAGATAAACACGTTCCCCATCAACTCTCGATTCGTTAAACTCGGACCACCCTGGTCAGATTCGTTGGCAGCGAGGAGACTGCTAAACAGATCGTGTCCATATCCATCGGTTTCTTTGGACGCGCGTCGGGTTTGAATCATCTCTGTCATGTATTTCTATACACAGGTGCCGAGTCAGTACGCAGGAAAGCGAAAAAAGAAAAAGGAGGCGAACGTACATCCAACTCATCAAAAGCCCTATCAACTGATTTCACGTAGCCCGATACGTTCTTGAGCCAAGTGGGAGCAAACATCTTGATTAATAGACCAGTCGTCATGTCGTGTAAGGCTTCTTTGAATGTCATTGAGTGGCTAGAGTTGGGTGGTACGGAGGCGTCTTCTTTCCAGGAGAGACGGCGGCCAAAGCCTGCGTTCGGTTGTTAGTCTTGGCTGGAGGAGGATATGTGAGGAGGCATGACGAACCTGCTGCACCGATGACGAATAGTGCGATCTGCACAAGCTGTAAGTTTGCTTTTTTTCTTATAAAGAAAGAGGTAAATGAAAAACGTACGGGAAGCGTAATATCCAAACAATGACCCAACTCAATCACTGGTCCTCGTTCATCCCACACATTATCGAATAGATCATTCATAACTTTAACTGTTTCGTTCCATACGAGGGTGCTATTTCTCTACGTCATCATCAGTACGAGAATCGAAGAGGAGAGAGAGAGGAGAGGACATGGACGCACGTCGCTAAAAGCAGGAGCAACAACCTTTCTATATTTTTTCCATTCATCTCCTTCTGAAGCGATGATATTCCGACCAAAGAATGTGAGTTTTTGGTAGTGGTAGAGGTTCTTGGGGAAGCGGGAGCGAGAGAGAAGGATTTCCTGTTGCGTGTGCGTGTATTTTGAGAATGGTGTTTTGGGGTGGAGAAAATGAGAGGGAGATGGGCACCTTGGCAGTTGTAGGATCTGCTACGCTTAGGATTGTTTCTCCTGGGAGGAGGGAGACCTAAGGGATCGGGTGAGGATGCAAACTAAACAGACTCGGACAATGGACGGACGTACGTATTGAGTAACATCACTCCCACATTCTTCATACACTACCAGCACCAACGTTCCTCAGTCCGAGAGACGCTGAAACGAGATTGAAAAAAAACATACACCGGTGCTTGTCCACAAAAAGATGATTATGCCCTGGAGCGATATATGGAATAGGTATTGGAGATATGTTTCCAATGAGAGCGTGTGGTGAGAGGAGGGAGAGAGTTGTCGGTGTGTATTGGCTAGCATAGTAATGAGTACGAGAGACAAGGAGAGACTTGTGTGACGCACCGAGCAGCCTTGAGATCCTTCCAAAAGCCAATCAAGCGATGTAGAAACCAAATTGCTGAAAGAGTGAGGAGGATGTTTAGTATAGAGTCGTACATGATGATTGGTATCTTGGACCCTGACGGACGTATTTAGTGACTTGGTGACCAAGTTGGTGACACGGTCCCGCCCATAGTACATGCCCCTGGAATCATTTGATAGCGAGCATCTGTGCTGCAGTGGTGGTGGCAGTAGCTATAGAGCAAGATTTCGATGGTGCCTGGTTCCGACCCTGCCTTGTGGACTCTGGTTCCTCTGGCTCTGGCTCGAAAAAAACGGGCATAGCAAGCAGGACTCGAACCTGGGTCATGTAATGGAATATCCTTGATTTTATAATCCATTGTGACAATCATCACACTATTGGACAGCAAAGAATTCGTGGGCGCTCAGCACGCGGAATTTCTGGACGCGTCCACGGAAAAAAGACCGTGATGGACCAAGTGGCTGTGCATCGCCTTTATCACCACCACTCAAACCTGCACGCGTTGTTCAGTCCCCAATGTAAATGGAAATTCCACGTCAAGATAGATATCGACAACGATAATCATACGTGGAAAGAGGATTCGGTATCTGGATTGAAGCCCTGCTCGAGTCACTCACATAAACATCCCATCTTTGCATCAAGTAAGTGTTCTTCAAGAACTCGCATCTTGTCCTTCTCGAGTACTCACCCATCTCTCTTAACAGTCACTGCAATGCCTATCAGCCGCAACTCTAGGTGACCTTGGGACCGGAGATCGAGGTTCATGGTCGGTTGGACAGATGTAATGGGTTAAAAACGTTCGTGATTCTGAATCTTTCTCTCGCTCTCATTCCTTAGCATTTAGGCTAGACAGGAACCAGCCTTTATACAGTACCGGGTTTAGTTCTCGGCCCGTTCTCATGTCAAAAATCTTCAAAGTCTCTGGACGTTTCATTCCTTGCGTATGGTCAACATTTGGATCGAGTGCCTTGTCCGGTAATCCAGTCTTCTCTTTTGGCGATTCTTGATCACCGGATTGCGAATATATTTTGTGGCGGTGGGTCCGTCGTTACTAGTACGTCCAGATTGATTTCACACTCTTGGTTATTCTCAACTGCTCTGTCAGGTTTGCCACCAGATTGATCTAAAACCGCGTTTTTTCCTATCACCCTGTATAATCAATCATTCGAGATGCCCGTCTTGGATATATAACTGTAAGATGACAGTACATCTAAGCATGAAGCTCACTGAATTCACTCCCTAGATCTGCCCAGCCAGATTACTTTGTCTCTCATAATTTACCTGGCGCACAAAAGCTCCGTCGAGCAGTGTTAGTCCACCAACTCACGCGACGTATAGGAAGCCTGCACTCGAAGTACCATGTCGCAGGAAACATGCTCCGACGACACCGTAGCTCCACTCATACCCAAGAACAAATAACAACAACCATGACCACCAACACCACCACCAAAACCCGAGCTTTTTCACTCTACGACCACATCTGCGTCCTCAAATCCAAGAAGGACTACCAAGCCACTCGCGTCTCGCTCGATATCTCATCCAGGTTCTCAGCCGCGACACTTGCATGACTAAATGGGGGGAGGCTTCCTCTCTTTCTCAGGTTCTTGTCGGTGCCAGAGTTCGCTATGACGAGATCCATGATTGGATTAGTATCGTTGACTCTGAACAGCAAGTGAGCCAGTCGATAAGATGGGATGTCTTTGAGAAGTATATCGATGGTCTCGACGTTCTAGAGAGGTGGGTTCCCGAATCCTTTTGTCTTGTCCTCGCCCGAGACTTCGCTCAAACTCCCTGATAGGGCATTGTTCGATTTGGCTGTTGCGCTCAATAAGGAAAACGAGCTTCTCATTCAGCTCAGGCTCCAGATCAACGGGGATTTCAGTGACCGAACTACTGGATCAGGTTATTGAGCAAGTAATGAACAAGCAGAGTGTACGTCTTGGGTCTCTTCAGTCGAAATTCGAGTCCTCATTCATTTTGTCTTGACAGTTGTTCAGCGCCAGCGGTTTCAATCGTACCATCCGCCAGCTCTATATCCTCATGAGCGGATGGGTGATCCAGATCAAGAGCCTTCTGTCAAAAGAAAAAGGGATGTGCATCTTCAGCAGACTCCGGTACATCTGCAATTCATGTTGGACCAGATACGAGAATGGGATTAGACTGGCATCCCACTGGACGTGGCACGAATCGTAAGGCGTCTTTCCATCCAGGACTCTCTAATCACGCTCATGGTTTGTCTCAGAGAATTGGAACGGCGTTCTCGCAGGCAATGTATATATTCTCCATCCTGCGTTTGCTCAACAAGAAGACGACTCTCACTGCAGAGATGTGGGTATATTTTGAGTGAGTTGACTCTCGAGCGATATTTTACGGATCGCTGATGTTGTATGACGACAAGAGAAGCCAAGAATCTCTGTGCAGGTGTAGGGCTCGACAAACCTAGAGGCGATGGCTGGTCAAGGCTGATGGTAGTCATTCGAAAGGTCGTCGAGGTATGTTCCCATGCACCAGTGTCTTATTCAACCGAGTGAATGGTTCTTTCCCCTTCAACTCACGGTCCAAGCTACCACCATGATTACCGTAGGCGGCGACAAAGCCTCAAGAGAACCAGGACCCAAAGTACCTGAGCCATACAAGGCCAAGTTACCTGGATACTAACGCGGATATGAAACGCAAGGCCGCCGAGATCAGACGCCCGTACTTCTCCCAAGCCGTCACTATCATCAGGATGTGCGAGGCTCCCGCTCAGGTACTCGACATCCAAGTCGATCAAGTAGCAGCGGAGAAGGAAATCGAACTGCTCGTCTCGGCTACTGTTATAGCTTTCGACCACCGCTGAACAATGAGATAATCTCAGCGTCCTCCATTCCGCTCAGGCCGCGTTGTTGGCTGCTATTAACGCCGCATCTGGCATTTCCAAGACATCATCTCCCAGAAAATGGCGCGCGCTTCCGAGCTCTTTGTCGCAGCGCAGACTTCATTGCGGATTTGCTTTGCGTCTTCCAAGGTAAGTATTACAAGTTGTGAATATGTTTTGATTCTGACTCGTGTGTGAAAGCGATGATGACAAGTGCTACGAAGAGGGATGAGGAGCATTTGGCGTTGTTTGAGAAGCGAGTTCGGATGGTAAGTAGTACTAACCTCTCGGGAGTCGAACATTGACCAACCCAAACCTGACAAGGTTGCCGAATACGAGAACTCTCGCTGGAGCAAAACAATAGCGATTCGGCTCAAACTCGTCCAAAAGCAGGTACTGGTGAACGGAAAAAGCAAGTCTCTGAGATTGTATCATGTGAGTCCCCCCATTCGTGATATCTTCGCCATGGTTTTCTTATTCCTACTATCTGATCTAGATGAGATCCCGAGTGACACTACTCTCCAGACGTTGTTGCCTATGGAGGCTTCGAGTAACACGAGGTTCCACGGACGCATCGCCAATCTGAACTCCTACTTTGCCTCTGTGAGGATGATATTATGCGGATGCATTCGCTCACCATGAAGCGTTCGGAGATTCAGCCTGGCGCGTATGGAGCGAGGTTGTTGAGGTTGGTTCTCGCAGATTGAAAGGTGCTTGTCCGAGCCATTCTACTATTTGTGTTTGTCGGTTTGGTGTACGATAAATGTTTCATTTCCGAGTCATACGTACTACATGAAGATTTTCCTTGACTGTATCTGCGTAAGTATTTGCTTGGATATATCATTATTCTAGGAGCGTACTGTGTGGTACTTTGTCTGAACGCAAGCTCGAGCAGACTTCCTAATGATCGTTGGCCAGCCACAGTGCGAGTCAAAAGTTGCGGTTCACATTGAGCAAAAAGAAAAAAAAAACACCAACAAGAATAAACTTCAAGGTCCAACCAGGACTCGAACCTGGGTTAATGGAATTCTTGGTGCGCTAATGGAAACATATCAGAATCCATTGTGATAACCACTACACTATTGGACCAGTTACTACTCGTAAATTTATATTACTGTATCTAGAGCTCGCAAGTGGGAGTATTGTGACAGGCTCCACAAAGCTAGATTCTCTCATTCTGAGCCTTATGCGGGGCCTGTCATATGTTCCGACTTGAAGAGAAGGATCCAAAAAGCTGTAGAGGCCTAGAACCCGGAATATCAGACAAAAAACAGAAGGAAGAGAAGGTTAAAACGCACATTCCCAAATTCCCCCAAAATTTTCTAAACTGGAGCTTGACCTGAGCGGATCTATTACTACGCAACTCGCAGCGACAGGGTTTAAGGTGGCATGGGCATGTTTTTTTTGACACACATACGCATGCTAGACGGTGGTTTTTGAATTAATAGTGAATAGAGCGGTCACGGTTCTTGATTTCCCTGAGCGTGTGTTGCTGCCAAGGGAGTTGTGGCTGAGGGGTAAGAATTTTAAGAGTTTGGGGTGCATGACTCCGCGCTAGTGTCGATACCAAAATACCGGGTCGACTCTAATGGGACGAGAAGAAAAGTACAGAGATCCGCTGGTCGATTGGATGGGGTGGGCATCGTATGTAGATCATTGTTGTAGTTTTACTTCAAAGTTCATGCTATTCAGTTCCACCGCGATTGACGTCATGCATCCTCTCACACCATCATCCAGACTTGACACACTGTCTTCAAGCTTCAAGCTTGAGCCCCAAGATCGCCACTGCTACTTTCCCAGTATTCTTCAGACGAATGGTGAAGAGGATCCAGAAGCGGAAAGTTTTCTACCAACTTTGGACATCTCCGAGCTGAAGACCGACCAGCGAAGAGCATACGAATCGTGAAGTGGCACCTCTCGCAGAGTTCCGATGGGCACCTAGTATTCAGAAACATCATTGACAGACTGTGATAGCGGGAGAAGACATACCGCTGCTTTGGATGATATCCCTCGGGCTCACCTATAAAAGGAGCGACCTTGAACCAATTTGGCTCGTGCAAGTAATCGAGTGGATGCAGTGAAGGTTTTCAAAGATTCGAGCGTAGTATTGTGGATGAATTAAATAGAATTGGCACAACATTGTAAGACATTATGTAGATGTATTGTACAACAGACAAAACTTTTCAAGATATAGTCCGTGACAGCTGACGAGCGCCTCAATCTGCGAGAACCAACCTCAACGACCGGGCACCATTTGTACCAGGTTTGATTTCCGAGAGCTTGGCAAGAGGAGAATGCATCTGAGTGATGTCGCTCTCGGTGGCAAAGTACGAGTTTAGATCGGTGATGCGTCCATGGAATTTGGTGTTACGCAAAGCCTCCATAGACAACAAAGTCTGAAGAGTAGCGTCACTTGGAATCTCGTCTGCAGCAGATAGTAAGAATAAGACAACTATTGCAAGTCGTAGAGGGGGACTTACATGACACAAGCTCAGAGACTTGCTTCTGCCATTTACCGGTACCTGCTTCCTTTTGGACGAGTTCGATCTGAATGGTCACCATCTCCCTAGAGTGAGGGTTCTCGTGTTCGGCGGCCTTATCGAGTTCGTCAGTGTTGGTGTGCATTACCAAGAGGCGACAGTACTCACCATGTGAACTCGCTTTTCGAACAATGCCAAATGCTCGGCATCTCTCTTCGTAGCACTTGTCATCATTGCTTCCCACTGTGACCACTGTTCTCGGATCTAGAAATGCGAAAGGCTTCTCAGAACTGATACGAAAATCAGGGTACATTCATGGTTGTTTACCTTGAAAGACACAAAGCAGGAATGCAATGCACTCTGGGCAGCTACGAAGAGCTCAGAAACACGCGCAGTTTTCTGGGACACGATGCCGTGGACGCCGGATGCAGCGTTAACGGCAGCCAACAACGCCAGCTGAGCGGCATGGAAGGCGCTAAAATTGTCTCGCCGTTTAGCAGCACTCGATAACCGTAACAATAGCTAAAACTCACTGTTCGATTTCCTGCTCCGCTTTAACCTGATCGGCCTGAACCTCGAGTACCTGGGCGAGAGCCTCGCACATCCTGATGACAGTAACGGCCTGGGAGAAGTAGGGACGCCTAATTTCGGCAGCCTTACGCTTCATACTTGCGTAGTATGCCGGTAGCTTCGCCTTGTATGGTGTTGGTTGAGTTGGGTGGTGAGGTGGGGATACACCCTTATTTATTATGATCTGGACGATAATCGAATGTTCACCTAGTTCAAAGAGACCAGCACAAAGAGACATACCTCAACGACCTTTCGAATAACTATGATCAGCCTTGACCAGCCATCGCCTCTGGGTTTGTCGAATCCTTTACCTCCGCAAAAGTGCTCGGCCTCCCTGGTCACCGTACAAGGTCAGCTACACACAGGATATCACTCAAGTCTAACTCACTCTTCGAAGTAGATCCAGGTTTCGTCAGTGAGAGTGGTAGTTACTTTGAGCACACGGAAGATGGAGAGGATATAGAGTGCCTGCGAGAATGCCGTTCTAATCCTCTGAGACAAACCATGAGCGTGACTGGAGATTCCGGGACAAAAAAACGCCTTACGACTCGTGCTACATCCAGTGCGATACCAGTCTGATCCCATCCTCGGATCTGATCCAACATGAATTGAAGATGGATCAGAGTCTGTTGGAGATGGGCGTTCTTTTTCTCCTTCAGCAGCAGGGTCTTGATGTTGAGCATCCAACCGCTAGCAAGGATATAGAGGCGGCGGATGGTACGATTGAAGCAGCTGGCACTGAACAACTGCGGGTGAAGATGAGTGCCCGACTCCTCAAACACGGGGAAGACGAAGGCTTACGCTCTTCTTGCTCATGCCTTGCTCAATGACTTGCTCCAGCAATTCCATCAAGATCGCAAGGTCAGTGAGCTTGCCTTCGAGGTGAAGCTCGAGCTGGATGAACAGCTCGTGTTCCCTGTCGAGGGCCATGGCCAAATCGAACAATGCCCTGTCAAGGAAAGGAATTGAGTCGAGCAGTCCTTGGATAATCCATAGCAAATGAAAGGCTCACCTCTCCAGATGGTCAAGGCCATCGGTGTACTTCCCGAAGGCATCCCACCTTGCCGCCTCGTTAACGTGCTGTTCAGAGTCCACGATACCGATCCAGTCGTGGATCTCGTCGTAGTGAACTCTTGCACTGACGAGGTCCCGAGACAGAGATGAAGCTTCCCATTTGGTCAGGCAAGCATCACGACTGAGCACCTGAATCAGATACTGAGCGAGACGAGTAGCATTGTAGTTCTTCTTGGACTTGAAAGTGCAGATGTGGTCGTAGAGCGAAAAGGTTTTGGTGGTCAAAGCCATTGGTGACTGTTGGTTGTTCTCGGTTATGAGTGAAGCTTTGTGAGAGTAGAAAAGATTCGTTTTCTGGAGTGTGATGCTTCAAGCATAAGCTCTTTATAGGTCTCTCGAGTGGATGTTCCTGCTCCTGAATTATGTGGCGCAATCGCGCGCAGTTCTAGAGACCGACGTTACGGTCGATTAATTACCAAATATGTCCACGGAGGTTGTGTGTGCCCGTGATTTTTAGTCTGATAGGACGTGGAGTCATTTCGTGATACCTAGGAGCCTGAACATGTTTCAGTCAACTTGGCTACCAGCGGATCTTGGGCTTCGTACCTTACTTACATATTTGAGACAGGCATCTCGAATGATTGAACGTACATCAAAAATAATTTGCGTTTACGAGACAACACCGAAAGAAAATTGAATAGCTATTGAGTCTAGACCGCGAAGGACCCATGGTCAAAGCATTGACTGGGTAGCTGCCAATGAATGGAGAGGAACCGAACGTCCAACGAAGAGTTGGTCCTACAAAGTTTCGACGACTGAATAAATTGGATAAAGGCCGATCAAAATTCTACATGTCATTTTGGCTTGTACTGGTCGCTGAGGCCTGAAAGGCGAAGAATGAGATGGTGACACGACACAGAAGAGTAGAGAAACGAACCGATTTATTTTATGTAGACCATAATCACCCACCTAACTTTTCGACTATCCTCAGGCCTCAACATAAGTCGATTTGTAAAGCACCGTAAAGGTTTAATAAACCGTACCTGGAGTGGCTCCATTTCCCATGTAATCCAGGGCATGAAGGGTCAAGGCATCAGATCTGAATGTACATGAATTCTATACGTCTTGAACCGCAAGGAACCCGCTTGCGTGGTTGGCGACGCGAGTAATCTTCACTCAGATGTATCCTTACAGAAGGAAAACCTCGAGTTAGTGAGAGCAGTCTTGGCGGCCGTGGAGAACTCACTTTGGAAGACATTCGTCGCCTCTTTATTGTGCTTCCGATATTCTACTCGTTCTCCCATACTCAAACTGCCAGCGCATCGGATGGCCAACGTGGTCCCTGGGTACTTGAGACCTTGTAGCTCGCGTCTTGATTAGTTGTAGGAATCTGGTGACGGTAAAACACACCCATCAGGTATAATAGTCTGAGGCTCCGGTCATGAATAGTGTGCGTAGAACTCGGCTAAGTTGGGTCGCGGGGAACTCGGGTTTCGCGCGACAAGAATAGACTTCAAGGTGACCTCCGTACGATGTTTCTGTACTCTGATTTAACGAGCAAGTGAGTTCGCAGCGTCTCGAGCATTACTTAAGAACTCACCAATGTTGTGAACGGTTTCTTTCGACGGCTAATGTCTCCCATACAAGGCGCTTCAACCCTAATACTTCGTGTCCCGCTGTAGTTGCCATAACGTCGAAGAAAAAAAACTGGGGTAGGATATTGAGCACCGAGAGGTGAATCGAGGTGAAAGACGCGGCGGAAGATGATGGTCTCAGTCTGGAGTCAACGTTGCTGCAGGCTCTCCGCGCAATCTGCATTTGTCATACACTTCTACCACTATTTTTTCATTCAACGCATCCGATTCCGTGGCTCACAGGACAGGTGATATTCTTCGTTGTCTCATTAGTTCCTTGTACTGAAGCAACCACATAGTGGACGCTATTATTCAGCGAATCGCGCGCTTCTGGAAAACTCGACTGTTCCAAAGGATTCAAATTGATGCTGCATATCGACTAGAAGCCAATCGCTCACAGGTCGAAGAGGCACCTTTCAATCCGAGCACTTGGCAGGAAAGTACTGAGAAAGACACGCTTGACTCAGGCTGCAACTCTGGTACTACTTCTTTCCCAGTATTCCTCATTGAGATTGTAAGTATCGGTAGATGATGGTACTCACTTGAATCAAAAAAGAATAACCAGAAAATCCTCCTGCCAGCGCCGGCCTCTCCCAGCACCATATGCCCTTTCTCTGCAGTCAATCATCAACTAGATCATTCACTCGGGCTCAAAAAGTATGCTCTCCACACCTTTCCCTTTCTCCCGAATCCCGTAGCGCATTTGCCTCCACTTCCTTCCAATCCCATCAGTGACCATCCTACTCATGGTCTTTCTCACAACCACCAACTCTTTCGAACACAGTCGCTCGCCCTCATGTTACTGAAACCTTACTGCACTGCCGCTCTGTCGCCGTGATTTTTCCCTCGCTGTCAAACAGCATGCCTTCGTGTTCGCATGCCTTTCCCTTGCACCATCACCATCACCATCACCATCGACATCCAGTATATCATGTTCAATGAAGCACAAAACATATCTATTAGTGGAAATGCCACGAATATCGTTTATCGGGATCAGTATAACAGAGCCTCCACCATCATTAACCGGATTGTTCGTGTGGAAAGACCAGGAAGGGCAATCGTGAAGAAGGGGAAGAAGAGGCATGACATCGATTCTGCATACAACCAGGTGAGTGATGCACTGACGCAACGAGATACTGCTCGCTGACCGGACTCAGTATCGCGAGATCATTCGTGGTGATATTCATAAACTCGAACAACTCCGTTCGGTAGATGATTGGGGCTGGGAAGATGGCGACTCTGTTCAGAAATTATGCCGAAGAACCGTTCACCGGGCGCAAGTTTACGGCGACGATAGAGTATTTACAGCAATTTCTTTTAATGGGCGAGACGCTGAAGAGGTTCGTCGTCTCTCTCCTCACTGCTGATCGCCTTCTCATCGTGTTCGTAGATCTGGAAGAAGGAGTTCATGAAATGGTCTCAAGCCGAGTACGCAACGCCGTTTCCTAACATCCATCATATTGACCACCCTTAGTGATCCGGCGGTCTTGCTACAGCTATTCGCAATCAATCGCTCAAAGATACCGACCCTTCTCTTTTATGATGGTATGTAACCATGCTGCTCCAGGCAAACATTGAGGATGACTGAACATTGGCGCAGAATGGCTGCCCTTCCTTCATTTGTATACCAGAGTGAAAGAGACTTTTTGGGAGGGCTATTACCTGAGGGTATACACTAGGGCTTGGCAGCAAAGGGCGGGTCTCTGTTCAGCTACCAGCTTGAAGAATCAACTTACATTCCCTCAGATAAAACTCAATTCTCTTGAAAACCAACTATGGTTGAATTCGCGAACAGGTCGCGTCTCTTCTGGACCCAATGGACCGTTCGCCGGCGGACTATTCACAAGTATTCCATACAATTGTGAAGACATGCCTTCTGCAATGGAGATGGCCACCGCCGACACTTGTGTCAGATTCTTTAACCAAACTGGAGCTGGGAATCTCGACTTTCATGTGTCACAATATGCCTGGAGACAGCGCTCCTTCACGTGTATTCAAAGCCTCTTGGGTATTGACTCCCCAGATGACGACCACACTCACAAATTCTGGAGAAGGAGCACTCGTCGTGGTTTTTGGTATTGTAATATTTGTGACCATATCGCATGCGATGAAGTCCAGGATTTTATAGGCAAGCTACGATTCGACACTGTCTATTCAGGTGCGCAGCTGGATAAGATTGCCATTTTAAAGGAAGGTCCTGCCTACACATGGGATCATTGGTCGGGTGCGCTGAGTGATCAGATACTGATTGACAATGGATTGACGCGGTCCGTGAATCTTTCTTTTGCGGAACAATCAAACTCAAATAATGCTCTAGGTTTCGGTTCCAAGTTGGATCATATTATTCGTCCATTCACTTTAGCACAAGGGTACTTGGAAATGCATGGGTATTGCAGGCTCATAGGCTTAACCTGTCCACCAGTGGCTCAGAGACTTGCTGTACGTTCTGATTTAGTTGTCTGCTGCCAGTATCAATTTACTGATTCGGAATAGTTATACCTTGTCTACGGTTTGACCTACATCTAAAACCACGACGCAAGCAATTTGGTGTCTCGGATTTGGAAATCCTGCCCATCGTCTACCTTTTCCTTCGACCGCCAGCACTATGCCTCGCAGATATTGACTCTTGGTTGAATCACGTATCTTTCTGGTCTTTCGACAAGAACGGTACAAGCGAGATCTCCGAAATGGAATGCAAACGTTTGGGCCTGCCATATATCGCCTCGGATGAAGTTCATCTCAATTCTAGTACTTGGTCCAAGTACACATACGACGGTATTCATGCATGGCAGGTTGCCAGGGGCTTTGACCCCGCAACTGCAGATTTTGCTCGCTCTCTCGATCTGCCCATTTTCGAGCCAGCAATCACTCGGTTCGAGAATGTTGTCGAAGGTGAGATATGTTTCCTTGAATCCAAAAGTATAGTTCAACTGACCACGAGCTCACTCGACAGAAGAACCATTAACACGCAGCAGTCCACCCGAACCTGACGCCAACTCCATCCATTTTGACCCCGACGACCCGTCTGCCAGCAGCCAGCTTTCACCCCTGCCGACACCAGCGGCAACTCGCATTCCCCAAAGACGGAAACTACGGAAGCGAAAGCAAGCTCGAGTTGTGATAATCCATGACACGGACTCTGAATCCGAACCTGAATCTCACCAACATTCCACGCTGAAGGGGAAGCGCGTTAAAGTTGTGTGAAGTCGCTGGCACGCGCCCCGAATCGGAACCCAAGCATCGGTCTCGCCGCTTCTAATTTCCACGTCGAAAGCTGCTCCGAGGGCTTTAACAGCCTTTTCAACCTCGAAGTATTCTTCCCAGACTTTTGTTGGCGTCGGACATGAGGTGAAGCAGGTGGGAAGGAAGGGTTTCCTCGTCGTCTTATCTATCTGTGTTGGATCCGATACTTTGTTTGCTTCAGTATCATCCATACGTTCTTATATGGTAGTATTCATGCCTAGCGTGATACTTGTACAGACTAGATACCTGTGTAACGTTACTGTACAAGATTTGGGAAGTTGAATCACCATATTGTTCAATCGATGATCACAACTGCTAGCGCATCCACAAACTGCGCCCCGACCCTTTGGTTCTGTTATTGAAAGAGTAGATTGACAAGAACGCTACAGATCAGCCGTCAGTATAAGGTGATATGTATAGCATAGAAAGAAAACATACGCGTCTCGCGATCCCAAGTCATGTTACCTATCTCGGATTTTGGCCAGTTGAGGACTTCAGATGACTCGGTCGAAGGCGGAAGTTCAATACTATCTTCTGGCCTGAGAGATGCGCATGTTGAGCACCTTCCGCCATCCAACCAGTGCATCTTCGTGTTTGCGGTTGAGTACGGGTGAGGCAGGATGCCTTCTGTACGATCAGGAAGGTGCGAATAATCGACCTTAGTATGATATCAGTACTCGTACTGTAACTCGAAAAGTGATGCAAAAGCCAAGCAGCAGACATACCTCATGCATCATGCCTCGTTCACCCACTCTTTATTCTTCCGCTGTTATTCACCGTTTGTTCACCCTAACAACTAGCGACGTGCTTTTTCCGCAACATTTCTTGATTTACATGCCGAGCTTTTTGACGACCGAGACGAAAATCTGAACATGAGTTTTGGACAGTAACGAAGATCCTCGTGTCACTCACAAGCCGTCGTGCTCCAAAATCCTGTTTACCGCCTCTATAATGAACTTCGACTGCGTTTGATCCTGATTCGGAGAGCGACGACAGGCCTTGGACAAGGTATTTAGGCACAATGCCCGTTTACGTTGTAGCATTGTAGGTGTGAGTCGGTCTTTGGATACAGGTACGGACACATGAGCTTCCGGAGGAGTTATTCCAAGATGATAAAACTCACCCATTCCTCGAACATGCAAAGCTGTCATTCATCTCGTTCGCTTGAAATCACTTTCCCTCCGCCAGTCATTCCTTTCAGCGCTTATGCTCAGATGGCTTGAATAGATGACGTTGGGACAAGACGAGACGAGAGAAAATTCAATAGCTATTATGAGTCTAGACTGCGAAGATCCCATAGTCAAAGCATTGACTGGGTAGCTGCCGAGGAATGGGGAACCAAACGTCGGTCCTACAGCGTTGTGACGAGCGAATAAATTGGATAAAGGCCGATCAAAAATCTATATGTCACTCTGGCTTGTACTGGTCTCTGAGGCCTGAAAGACGAAGAATGAGATGGTGACACAACACAGAAGGATAGAGAAACGAACCGATTTATTTGATGTAGACCATAATTATCTACCTAACTTTTCGACTATCCTCAGGCCTCAACATAAGTCGATTTGTAAAGCACCGTAAAGGTTTAATTAACCGCACCTGGAGTGGCTCCATTTCCCATGGAATCCAGGCCATGAAGGGTCACGACATCAGATCTGAGTGTACATGAACTCTATACATGTCTTGAATCGCGCAAGGAACCCGCAGAAAATGCTTGCGTGGTTGGCGACGCGAGCAATCCTTGCTTGAGCAATCTTCACTCGGGTGTATCCTTACAGAAGGAAAACCTCGAGTTAGTGAGAGCAGACTTGGCGGCCGCGGAGAACTCATTTTGGAAGACATCCGTCGCCTCTTTATTGTGCTTCCGATATTCTACTCGTTCTCCCATATGCAAACTGCCAGCGCATCGGATGGCTAACGTGGTGCCTGGATTCTTGAGACCTTGTAACTCGTGTCTTGATTAGTTGTAGGAATCTGGTGACGGTAAAACTCACCCATCAGGTATAATAGTCTGAGGCTCCGGTCATGAATAGTGTGCGCAGAACTCGGCTAAGTTGGATCGCGAAGGACTCAGGTTTCGGGCGACGAGAATAGACTTCAAGGTGATCTCGGTACGATGTTTCTGTATCCCAATTCAACGAGCAAGTGAGTTCGCAGCTTCTCGAGCATTGCTTAACGAACTTACCAACGTCGTGGACAGATTATTGTGACGGTCGGCGTCTCCCCGAACAAGATGTTTCAACCCTAATACTTTGTTTCCTCCCCATCTCCCGCTGTAATTGCTACAATGTCGAGAAAAAAACTGAGGCAAGAGATTAAATGAGCACCAAGAGGTGAATCGAGGTGAAAGACGCGGCGGAAGATGGTAGTCTGGAGTCAACGTTGCTCAGACTCTCCACGACGCGCAGTGCGCATTTATCATACCACCATTTTTCATTCAGCGCATCCGTGGCTCACAGGACAGGGGATATTCTTTCTTGTCCCATTAGTCCTTATACTGAAGCAAGTGGCCGCTATATTCAGCGAATCACGCGATTCTGGAAAACTCGACTGTTCCAAAGGATTCAAATTGATGCTGCATATCGATTAGAAGTCAATTGCTCACAGGGTCGGAGAGGCACCTTGCAATCCGAACACTTGGCAGGAGAGCACTGAAAAAGACGCGTTTGACTCAGGCTGCAACTGTGCTGCTACTACTACTACCCCACTATTCCTCATTGAGATTGCAAGTATCAACTCCGTAAATGATGGTACTCACTTGAACCAAAAAAAAATAACCAGAAACCCCTCCCGCCAGCTTTTGCCTCTGCTAACATCATACGCTTTCTCTCTGCGGTCAATACATCATTTGGTTCATTCACTCAGGGTCTCCACACCATCCCCTTCCTTCCAAATCCCGTAGCACGTTAGCCTCCAACACCACCAGTGACCATTCTACTCATCGATTCCTCACAATCACCAACCAGAATACAAGCCCCTTTCGACCATATCCGCTTGTCCTCGTGCCATTGACGCTGAAACCCAGTGAGAAACCGTCTGACGGTATCCGATGGTATCCGTTGGTATAAGACGTCTCAAAATCCATCGGATACCATCGGATACCAACGGATATCGTCAGTAAGTCGCCGCCTTTTCTGATGGTAACCGATGGTATCCGATGATATCTGATGTTTTTGTGTGGGGTAGGTTTGAGCAGGTCTGTTACCAGCTTTTCGTCAGATACCATCGAATAGATGTAAGAAAATCTGATGTATTCCGACGACATACCCTAGATACATGAACTTGTAATCTACGTAAAGTCCTTCTGTCACCGTAAACTAACCCTTTGCCTATCCGCCCCCAAACCCTCTGCCCTGACTGTCCCAACGCCTGTGCCCCAATGCCTGTGCCCCAATTCTGCCACAACCCTGCCCCGTCCATGTCTGTAGTTCGGTGTCTGTTAAGAATGGTGGTCAGTGGTTTATCCAGGTCAAGAGAGGTTCAAAACTTGCCTGAAATGAAGTAGGGTTCCCATGTAGTCGTGTTGGTGTTCGCTACGGTGTGAGGTGATTGGATATCTTGAGGCTGTTGATTATCGCGTCAATAAAAGCAAGATGACTATGCTGCTTACCATGACGAATCACCCGGATATGCTCAAAACCATTCTTATTCCACCCACTCTTTCACATCCTTCCAACTGACTTGAGGTGATGTTCAAGAGCAACCTTGACGTAGAATACATCAGTAAGCTGAAGCTGGAAATGTGGAGAAGGGCGCACCGAGAGATACAGTGGTAGGCGGGTAGGGCATAGGGCGTAGGGTTGAGGGGATGGTGGTGGTCGGGAAGAAAGAAGAGTCCGGCGTCATGGGAAACAATGGGAAGGAAGTTCAAATACGAACAAAGTTTTGGGCTTGGGCCTTCTTTGATGAACGCGACCACAATGACGACATAGAAACGGAGTCGGACACTGCTGGCACGTCATCTCTTCATATTCTCAAGGGTGAACAAACGATATGCGACGGTTCTATCGGAAGAACATCGGATAGCATCAGAAATTTGGCGGCGAACTACAAAAACATCAGAATCCGTTGGATACCGTTGGATACCATCAGAGCATTTCTCACTGCCGCTCTGTCGCCGTTTTTTTCCCTTACTACAGCATCCCTCGTGTTCAACTCGCACCACCACCATCGACGTCCAGTATACCATGTTCAATGAAGCACAAGACATATCTATCAGTGGAGATGTGGCGAATGTCGTTCATCGTGATCAATATAACGGAGCCACCACTATCATAAACCAGATTGTTCGTATGGGAAGACCAGGAAGGACAATCGTGAAGAGGGAGAGGAAGAGGCATGACATCAATTCTGGATACAACCAGGTGAGTAATCCACTGACTCAACGAGATACTGCTTGCTGACTGGACTCAGTATCGCGAGATCATTCGTGGTGATATTCACAGGCTGGAGCAGATTTGCGAAGATAATGGGGACCGGGAATGGAAAGATGGCCAATTCGTTGAGACTTCGTACCGAAGAACCGTTCACCGAGCGCGAGTTTATGGCGACGACAGAGTATTTACGGCAATCTCATTTCATGGGCAAGATGCTGAAAAGGTTCGCTATCGCTCTACTCACTATCTGGTCGTCTTCTCATCATGTTTGCAGATCTGGAAGAAGGAGTTTATGAAATATTCTCAAGCCGAGTACGCAACGCCGCTCCCTAACATTCATCATATTGAGCACCCACAGTGATCCGGCAGTCTTGCTACAACTATTCGCAATCAATCGCTCAAAGGTACCAACCCTTCTCTTTTATGACGGTACGTAACCATGTTGTTCCAGGCAAATGTTGGGGATGACTGAATATTGGTGCAGAATGGCTACCCTTGGGTCATTTGGACAGCAAAATGGAAGGGACATTTTGGGAGGGCTATTACCTGAGGGTATACACTTATGCTTGGCAGGAAAGGGTGGGTCTCTGTTCAGCTACCAACTTGAAGAATCAACTTACATGCCCTCAGCTATCCCTCTATTCTTCTGAAAAAAGCAGACTATGGTTGAATTCGCGAACAGGTCACGTCTCTTCTGGACCCGATGGACCATTTGCCAACCTAGCATTCACAAGTGTTCGATACAATTGTGAAGATATGCCTTCTGCTATAGAGATGGCTACCGCGGACACTTGTCTCAGATTCTTTGCCCAAACTGGAGCTGGGAATCTCGACTTTGATGTGTTACAATATGCCGGCCAACAACACTTCTTCACGCCTATCGAAAGTCTGTTGGGTATTGACTCTCTGGTTGACCATAATCACATTCCCTGCAGAAGGAGCACTCGTCGTGGTCTTTGGTATCATGTTCTTCGTGACTGTATCTCATGTGATGAAGTCCGGGATTTTATAGGCAAGCTACGACTTGACACTGTCTATTCAGGTGCGCAGCTGGACAAGATTGCTGTTTTAAAGGAAGGTTTTGCCTACACATGGGATACTATCTCGGGTGTGCTGAGTGATCAGACACCGATTGACAGTGGATTGACGCGGTCCGTAATCTTTTCTTTTGTGGATCAATTAAACTCAAAAATGCTCTAGGTTTCAGTTCAATGTCAGATTCCCCGGCATGCGCTCCTCTATTCACTTTTACACAGAAGTACTTGAACAGGCATGGTTATCGCAGGCCCATGGGCTTGGCCTGTCCACTAGTGACTTAGAGACTTGCTGTACGTTCTAATTCGTTGTCTGCTGCCAGTATCAATTCACTGACTCGGAGTAGCTATACCTGATCTAGATTTTCATCTGAATCTAGAACCACGACACAAGCAATTTGGTGTCTCGGGTTTGGAAACCCTGCCCATCGTCTACCTTTTCCTTCGACCGCCACCACTATACCTCGCAGATATTAACTCTTGGTTGAGTCGCGTATCTTTCTGGTCTTTCGACAGGAACGGTACCAGCGAGATCCCTGAAACAGAATGTGAGTGCTTGGGCCTGCCATACATCGCTTCGGGTCGCATTGGTATCAAGCTTCGTACTTGGCCCAAGTACGCATATGATGGTCTTCGTGCATGGCAGGTTGCCAGGGGCTTTGATCCCACAACTGCGGATTTTGCCTGCTCTCTCCGCCTGCCGATTCTAGAGCCAGCAATCACTCGGTTTGAGGAAATCATTGAACGTGAGATATGTTTCCTTGAATCCAAAAGTATAGTTGAAGTGACCACGAGCTCACTCGACAGAAGAACCATTAACATGCGGCAGTCCACCCGAACCTGACACCAACTCCATCCATTTTGACCCCGATGACCCGTCTGCCAGCAGCCAGCTTTCTCCTCTCCTGACACCAGCGGCAAATCGCATTCACCAAAGGCGGAAGCAGAAGCAAGCCAAAGTCGTGATAATCCATGACACAGATTCTGAATCCGAACCTGAATCTCACCAACTTTCCATGCCGAAGCAGAAGCGGGTCAAAGTTGCGTGAAGTCATCTGGCACACGTCCCGAATCCGAACCCAAGCATCGGTCTCGCCGCTTCTGATTTCCACGTCGAAAGCTGCTCCGAGGGCTTCAGCAGCCTTCAGACTGTTGTGTCGCGCTGAATACGAGGTGAAGCGGGCGGGAAGGAACAAGAGTTTCCTCGTCGTCTTATCTGGCAGTCTTGTATGGATGCTTTGTGTTTGGTTATTCATTGCTTCAGTACCATCTACACATTCTTATAAGAATGCCTAGCGTGATACTCATACAGACTAGATACCTATATAACGTTATTATACAAGTTTTAAGAAATCGAAACACTATTGTTCGATCAATGATCACAGCTGTTAGCGCATCCACAAGCTGCACCCCGACCCTTTGGTTCTGTTATTGAAAGAGCAGATTGACAAGAACGCTACAGATCAGCCGTCAGTATAAGGTGATATGTATAGCATAGAAAGAAAACATACGCGTCTCGCAATCCCAAGTCATGTTGCCTGTCTCGGGTTTTGGCCAGTTGAGAACTTCAGATGACTCGGTCGAAGGCGGAAGTTCAATACTATCTTCTGGCCTGAGAGATGCGCATGTTGAGCACCTTCCGCCATTCGGTCAGTGCATCTTCGTGTTTGCGGTTGAGTACGGGTGAAGCAGGACGCCTTCTGTAGGATCAGGAAGGTGCGAATAATCGACCTTAGTATGATATCAGTACTCGTAACTCGAAAAGCGATGCAGAAACCAAACAGCAGACATACCTCATGCATCATGCGTCGTTCACCCACTCTTTACTCTTCCGCTGTTATTCACCGTTTGTTCACCTTAACAACTAGCGACGTGCTTTTTCTGCAACATTTCTTGATTTACATGTCGAGGTTTTTGACGACCGAGACGAAAATCTGAACATGAGTTTTGGACAGTAACGAAGATCCTCGTGTCACTCACAAGCCGTCGTGCTCCAAAATCCCGTATACTGCCTCTATAATGAACTTTGACTGCGTTTGATCCTGATTCGGAGAACGACGACAGGCCTTGGACAAGGTATTCAGGCAGAATGCCCATTTATGTTGTAGCATTGTAGGTGTGAGTCGGTCTTTGGATACAGGTACGGACACATAAGCCTCCGGAGCAGTTATTCCAAGATGATAAAACTCACCCATTCCTCGAACATGCGAAGTTGTCATTCATCTCGTTCACTTGAAATCACTTTCCCTTCGCCAGTCATTCCTTTCAGCGTTTATGCTCAGACGGGTTGGATAGATGTCGTTGGGACAAGACAAGACGAGAGGAGATTCAATAATTATTGTGAGTCTAGACCGCGAAGGTCCCATAGTCAAAGCATTGATTGGGTAGCTGCCAATGGATGGGGAACCAAACATCTAAAGAAGGGTCGGTCCTACAGTGTTGTGACGAGTGAATAAATTGGATAAAGGCCGATCAAAATTCTACATGTCATTCTGGCTTGTAATGGTTGCTGAGGCCTGAAAGGCGAAGAATGAGATGGTGACACAACACAGAAGGATAGAGAAACGAACCGATTTATTTGATGTAGACCATAATTATCCACCCAACTTTTCGACTATCCTCAGGCCTCAACATAAGTCGATTTGTAAAGCATCGTAAAAGTTTAATTAACCGCACCTGGAGTGGCACCATTTCCCATGGAATCCAGAACATGAAGGGTCATGGCGTCGGATCTGAATGTATATGAACCTTAGACACGTCTTTAATCGCGCAAGGGACCCGCAGAAAATGCTTGCGTGGTTGGCGACGCGAACAATCCTTGCTTGAGCTATCTCCACTCGGGTGTATCTTTACAGAAGAAAAACCTCGAGTTAGTGAGCGCATACTTGGCAGCTGTGAAGAACTCACTTTGGAAGACATTTGTCGCCTCTTTGTTCTTCCGATATTCTACTCCTTCTCCCATACTACGCTGACTGCCACCGCATCGGATGACCAAGGTGGTGCCTGGGTTCTTGGGACCTTGTAACGCATGTGTTGAGTAGTTGGATCGGGTGACAGTAAAGCTGAGCAATTAAGCGCATATTAGTCTAACGCTCCGGTCATGGGATGCGCGGAGAACTCGACCAGGTTGAGAATTTGGATTTCATGGGGCGAGAATGAATTTCAGGGTAGCCTCCGTATGATGTTTCTGTATCCCAATTTAACGAGCAAGTGAGTTTGCTCCTTCTCGAGCATTGTTTAACGAACTCACCAGCGCCGTGGACAGTTTATTCTGACAGTCAACGTCTCCCAGAACAAGACGTTTCGACCCTACTTCACGTCCTATCCGTCTCCTGTTGTAGTCACCACAATGTTGAGCAAAAAGAAAAATGGGGCAGAAGACTAAGCGCCGAGAGGTGAATCGAGGGTGAATGACGCGACGCGGCGGAAGATGGTCTGGAGTCAACGTCAACGTTGCTCAGGTCTCCATGCACAATCCGCATTTGTCATACGCTTCCAGTATCTAGCACTCATTATTCTTTAACAATCATCCTGGTAGACAATTTATCGACCACAAGAAAAGTACACGGATCTGCTCGTTGAATGGCCGTGTACTGTAGATATGTAGACGACATAGTTTTGCTGTAATTGATGCGTCCTCTTTTACTCCCTCTACCATCATCGAGCAGAGTTTGAGCCCAAAGACGGTCACTGCTATTTTCCCAGTATTCCTCATTGAGATTGTAAGTATCAACCTCCGTAGATGATGGCACTTACTTGAACCGGAAACTTATCAACTGGCTCATTTACTCATGCTCAAAAACTCCACTCTCCACACCATTCCCTTCCTCCCGAATTCCATAGCGCATTTGGCTCCACTTCCGTCCAACATCACCAATGACCATTCTACTCGCACTCCTCATGGCCTTTCTCACAGCCAACCAGAATATAAGCCCTTTAGACCATAGCCGCTTGTCCTTATGCCATTAGCGCTGAAACCTTATTACACTGCTGCTCTGCCGTGATTTTTCCCTCACTACAGCATGCTTTGTGTTCAATTTATTTCGTTCACTCCACCACCATCGACATCCAGTATACCATGTTCAACGAAACACAAGACATATCTATCAGTGGAGATGTGGCGAATGTTGTTCATCGCGATCAATATAACGGAGCCACCACTATCATAAACCGGATTGTTCGTGTGGGAAGACCAGGAAGGTCAATCGTGAAGAGGGAGAGGAAGAGGCATGACATCGATTCTGGATACAACCAGGTGAGTAATCCACTGACTCAACGAGATACTGCTTGCTGACTGGACTCAGTATCGCGAGATCATTCGTGGTGATATTCACAAACTGGAGCAGATTTGCGAAGATAATCGGAATTGGGAATGGGAAGATGGCCAATTTGTTGAGACTTCGTACCGAAGAACCGAGCGCGAGTTTATGGCGACGACAGAGTATTTACGGCAATCTCATTTCATGGGCAAGATGCCAAAAAGGTTCGCTATCGCTTTGTTCCCACTATCTGATTGCCTTCTCATCGTGTTTGCAGGTCTGGAAGAAGGAGTTCATGAAATGTTCTCAGGCCAAGTACACAACACTACTCCTTAACATTCATCATATTGACCACCCTCAGTGATCCGGCGGCACTGCTACAACTATTCGCAATCAATCGCTCAAAGGTACCGACCCTTCTCTTTTATGATGGTATGTAACCATGCTGTTCCCGGCAAATGCTGAGGATGCCTGAATATTGGTGCAGAATGGCTACCCTTGGGTCATTTGGACAGCAAAATGGAAGGGAGATTTTGGGAGGGCTATTACCTGAGGGTATACATTTTGGCTTGGCAGGAAAGGGTGGGTCTCTGTTCAGCTACCAACTTGAAGAATCAACTTACATGCCCTCAGCTATTGCCCAATTCTTCTGAAAGTAGACTATGGTTGAATTCGCAAACAGGTCATGTCTCGTCTGGACCCATTGGACCGCTTGCCGGCAGAGCACTCACAAGTGTTCTATATAATTGCGAAGATATGCCTTCTGCAATAGAGATGGCCACCATGGACACTTGTCTCAGATTCTTCAACGAAACTGGAGCTGGGAATCTCGACTATGATGTGTTAGAATATGCCCATGAACAAAGTTCTTTCACGTGTATTGAAAGTCTCTTGGGTATTGACTCCCCGGATGACCACACTCACATTTTCTGGAAAAAAAGCACTCGCCGTGGCCTTTGGTATTGTCACTTTTGTGACCATATCGCATGCGATGAAGTCCAGGATTTTATAGGCAAACTACGACTTGAAACTGTCTATTCAGGTGCGCAGCTGGAAAAGATTGCCATTGTAAAGGAAGGTTTTGCCTACACATGGACTGCCTCGCCGGGTGGGCTGAGCAATCACACACTGATTGACAATGGATTGACGCGGTCCGTGATCTTTTCTTTCTTTGCGGATTAGTTTACCTTAAAAATGCTCTAGGTTTCAGTTCAATGTCGGGATCCAACATCTAGGCTCCACTTACTTTGACACGAGCATACTCGCAAAGGCATGGTTGTCGCACGCACATAGGTCCGACCTGTTTACAAGTGGCTCAGAGACTTACTGTATGTTCTAATTAGTCGTCTGCTGCCAGTATCAATTCACTGATCCGGAGTAGTTAGACCTCATCTAGAGGTTTTCCTGCATCTGGAACCACGACGCAAGCAATTTGGTGTTTCGGATTTGAAAACTCTGCCCATCGTCTACCTTTTCCTTCGACCGCCACCACTATATCTCGCAGATATTGATTCTTGGTTGAGTCATGTATCTTTTTGGTCTTTCGACAAGAATGGTACCAGCGAGATCCCTGAAACAGAATGTGAACGCTTGGGCCTGCCGTATATCACCCTGCAAGTTTATTTCAGTCTTCGAGCATGGCCCAAGCATGTATATGATGGTCTTCATGTATGGCAGGTTACCAGGGGCTTTGACCCCACAACTGCGGATTTTGCTCGCTCTCTTGGTCTGCCGATTCTAGAGCCAGCGATCACTCAGTTCGAGAGTGTTGCTGAAGGTGAGATAGCTTTTTGGAATCCGAAGGTGAGTTCAACTGATTGTGGGCTTGCTCGACAGAGGAAGAACCGTCTCCGACACCTGATCATTCGCCATCCCAGGACAGTGCATCCGACGAAACAGCCGCAGGTGAGATAGACTTTCCCGGGTCCGAGCATAAATTTCGGCTGAATAATGTTCTTCAGAGAAAGAGGAAACAGCCTTTTCTCAGATTAGTTCATGGTTTTCATGGACCGCCACGCCGCAATCAGATTTTTCGGCCTTTGCGATCTAGTAGGCGTTTCCCTCACGTGGCGTGGTTGGTTTCATGGTAGTTGGAGCTAAAGAGCAGGTGCGGTATTAGCAGGCTTGTACCGTTATATGCGTTCTTCACCTGGTTTCTGGTTGAAAAAGTGTTTGTTTACACAAATCTACAGTATCCTTGTACAATTGAATCAAATCTCATACACTATTCTTCAAAGACACGCATTCCTAGCCCGATTCCGACAACTATCCTGCCGTCGTGACATTCTTCTCTATACTCTCATTCCTATCTCCTCACTTGAATCACTCGTAATGTCCTGTGACCCCAGTCGGTATCCATTGACAAAGAATAACGAGCGCACGTACGCTCCGTCGGCATATTGGGACCTTCGCCCGCGTGTACAGGTACGAGAGGTTCAACGCAACCTATGAGTTTGGCTCGTCAACACCAGGCAATGATTCCAAGATGGCAAAACTCACCGAGTCCTAGACTAGAACGTGTGTAGGTGTCGTTCACTGCGTCCACCTGTACGTTGATTATGAATCGATTTCGAGTCTTTTCTATGGTATGTAGAGTTTTGTCAATGGGGAATAATATGATAGAAAAAACCAACGCGTACCTTCCCAGAACTAGGGAGCATCCCATTTTTACAGCCCATAGTAAGACGGCCTACATTCCCAAAGCGTTTGAAGGCTCGCCGGGCATGTGATGGACTTTAGATTTGCGGTAACAGGTGTATCATCAGGACGGTGTTTTCTAAACTGTTCGTGGAGAATGAGAGCGGCTGTTAGACAGTTAGTAAAGCACACGTTCGAGAGAGGATAACATACCTGCATAATCAGTGCTACATCCGAGCGTGATTGGGTTGGCATTGGAACGTAGATACAATCGTGGCGCTACAAATTACATGAGTTGGATTCCGGGTCAACAACACGAGTAGCAGGCACATACATTCCAGTCGTGTGAGATAAAAAAACTTCGTTCAGTTCTGCTGATTCTCGAATTACATTTTTCACTGGAAGGCTCGCGCTGACACAGGCTCTCTATTGCGAGCGTGAAGAGCGAGGTGTGTGCCCACTTGACTGGAACTTGGCGTAAGAGCCTTCGGAATTGGTGGCGGCAGTAGCACCGGACATGAGTAGTGTGTGCAGAACTCGGCTAGGCTGGACCGCGAAGAAATTGGATTTCCGGAGCTGCGAATAGACACCAAAAGATAATATCCATACGATGCTTCTGTATTCCAATTTAACGAGCAAGTGAGTTTGCAGCTTCTTGAGCATTGCTTAAAAACTCACCAGTTTCCCAATGTCTCCCATACAAGGCGTTTCAACCCTAATATTTCGTGTCCTTTCCGTCTCCCGCTGTAGTTGCCATAGTGTCGAAGAAGAAAATTGGGATAAGAAATTGAGCACCGAGAGGTGAATCGAGGTGAGCGCGGTGGAAGATAGTAGTTTGGGGTCAACGTTGCTCAGGCTCTCCACGATGTGCAATCCGCATTTGTCATACACTTCTTTTCTACCACCGTATCTCATTCAGTGCGTCGCTTTGGGATTCATGGCTCACAAGACGGGTATTGTTCCTCCTCATTAGCTCTTGTACTAAAACAACCTAGTGGCCACTACATAGTAGATTCAGTTGGAAACGTGCTGCTTCATGAGTCGCGGGCTTCCGGAAAACTTGACTCGAACTGGATTCCGACATTGTTCCAAAAGATTCAAATCCATGCTACATTTGTGCCACATATCGATAACTACCGAAGCCAAGCTGAAGATTTTGCTCGCAGACTCAGAGAGGCGCCTTTTAGTCCGAATATATGGCAGGAAAGCACTGGGAAAGACACGCTCGACTCAGGCTGCAACTCTGGTACCACTGCGTTCTGCTGGTTAACAACACAGCGCTATCGAAATGGGTCAGAATTCACGTGGAGGACATTCTTTCTTCCCCCCCCCCCCTACCGTTATCGATCGCTCTCTATCGCCTCAAGATCAAATCACGAAATACAATGCCTGAGCCTCGAGTTGGCAGGGAAACAGACTTTTCTGAGTTGCCAGAATTGTCATCGAGTAGTTATTGTGCCCAGGTCTCATGGTACCCCAAAGCCGAGATTCGACGAACCAAAATCAAGGATCCTATAGCATGACCCCCGCTCAAAACTTACAGAGAAATCACTATTCCACTGGAATGACATTATTCTTCATCCTGGGACCTGGCTTAGCGCAATATAAAGAAGAAAAGCGGAAGGTGTCAGACAGTTGGGTAGGAGCCTCGGAGGTACGTATGTCATACATGGTTTCTTCTGCTTTCTGGAAAGCGATTCATGAAACGGCAATAGACCCGATGTCACCACCGGATTTAAAATTTGCGGACCAGGAAAGGCAAGGACTAGTTGAGGCTGGGTGAGAATGGAGACGAGGCCTCTTGCGGTATCACAGAGAGTCCAGAACAGTTCAACAGGATGAAGACTTGGGGAGTAAGAGGGATGAAAAAGGTCCACGACATGGTGATTCAAGGACAGTTGTACGACATATATAGTAACGACCGCAACTGGCTATGTACTTTCTCGAAGAACGTGGAATTGGTGTTTTACGAGTCCAAGTCGAGCGCATTGTGGTGACTGAAGAGTCGGCGAAGAGGACAGTTTTTGGTGATGGTTGTGGATGCGGAGGACACGGACATGAATAATTCCCGGTGATTCCGTGCTTCAATTCTTGACCTTGGTTCTCAACCTCAGTTAACGTCCTCAACTGAGACAATTCTGGTATCTTATATGTTTCGCAATCCAAGTTGGAATATGACACTACATCTTCAGAGTCACCGCTTCGTACACCGCCGACCAGTGATGGGTCTGGCGCCCTCATCGAGTTTGTTGTGGATCATGTTGTTCTGAAAAACATTTCTCCTCACCAAAATACCTATGTAGATGTCATAGTTCTTCTTTTACTCCCTCCACCATCATTTCTTCAACATCGAGCAGAGCTTGAGCCCCAAGACATTCACTAATATTTCCCCAGTATTGTTCGTCGAGCGTGGATGATGTCACTCGGACCAGAAACCTCTCCTGCCAGCTTTTGCCTCTGCGAACACCATACACCCTTTCTTCCGCGGTCAGTCGGTCAGTCATCAGCTGCTTCATTCACCCGGGCTCACAAAGTATGCTCTCCACACCATTCCCTTCCTCCCGAATCCCAGCCTCCACTTCCTTTCAACATCATCGGTGACCACTCTGCTCGTGCTTCTCATGGACTCCTCACAACCACCAATCAGAATACAGGCCCCTTTCGACCATAGCCGCTCGCCCTCATGCCATTAACGCTGAAACCCTGTCACACTGCCGCTCTGTCGCCGTGATTTTTCCCTCACTACAGCATGCCTCGCGTTCAACACCTTTCCTTCACACCAACATCGACATCCAGCCTACCATGTTCAACGAAGCACAAGATATATCGATCAGTGGAAACGTGACGAATGTTGCTCATCGCGATCAGTATAATGGAGCCACCACTATCATCAACCGAATTGTCCATGCGAAAAGGCCAGGAAGGACAGTTGTGAAGAGGGGGAGGAAGCGACATGACATTGATTCTGAATACGACCAGGTGAGTTACATATTTGCCAACTCTCAACGTCCCATCGTGTTGACTGAGGCTTCTGGATCCAGTATCGCGAGATCATTTGTGGTGATATCTACAAAATCGAGCTACTTTCTTCGGAAGCTCGCCAGGACCGGGAATGGAAAGATGGAAAACTCGTTTCGACACATCTGTACCAAAGAACCATTCACCAAGCACGGGTTTATGGCGACGACAGAGTACTTACTGCAATCTCATATCATGGGCGAGATGCTAAAAAGGTTCGCTGTCGCTCTACTCACTGTCTGATCACCTTCTCATCATGTTTGCAGATCTGGAAGGAGGAGTTCATGAAATGTTCTCAAGCCAAGTACGCAACACCACTCCTTAACATTCATCATATTGACCACCCTCAGCGATCCGGCGGTCTTGCTACAACTATTCGCAATCAATCGCTCAAAGGTACCGACCCTTCTTTTTTATGATGGTATGTAACCATGCTGTCCCAGGGCCAAGGTTGAGGATGACTGAATATTGGCGTAGAATGGCTACCCTTGGGTCATTTGCAAAGCAAAATGGAAGGGACATTTTGGGAGAAATATTACTTGCGTGTATATACTAGAGTTTGGTGGTACAAGGTGGGTCTCTGTTCAGCTACCAGCTTGAAGAATCAACCTACATGCCCTCAGCTAAAGCCCAACGCTCGTGGAAGCAAAATATGGTTGAATTCACGAACCGGTCGTATCTCTTCTGGACCCGATGGACCGTTCGCCGGCATCGAATTCCCAAGAGTTTGGTACAATTGCGAAGATATGCCTTCTGCAATGGAGATGGCCACCGCGGACACTTGTGTCAGATTCTTCAACCAAACTGGAGCTGGGAATCTCGACTTTGATGTGTTACAATATGCCCGCAGACGCTACTCCTCCACGTGGCCTAAAAGTCTGTTGGGTATTGACTCCCCAGATGGCCATGCTTGCAGCTTCTGGAGCAGGAGCACTTGTTGGCGTCGTTGGAGTTTTTGTGGCGGCGATGAAGTCCGGGATTTTATAGACAAGCTACGACTCGACACTGTCTATTCAGGTGCACAGCTGGACAAGATTGCTGTTTTAAAGGAAGGTCTTGCCTACACATGGTGCTGTTGGGAGGATCCGCCGAGTGATCAGACACTGACTGACAGTGGATTGACGCAGTCCGTGATCTTTTCTTTCTTTTGCGGATCAATTAAACTCAGAAATGCTCAGGTTTCAATTCAATGTCGGATTCCGAAGTGAATACCGCAGCAACATCCAGTTCATCAATAAACTCGGAGGTGCATGGTTATCGCAGGTTCATGGGCTCGACTGGTTCACTAGTGGCTTAGAGAGTTGCTGTATGTTCTAATTAGTCGTCTGCTGCCAGTATCAATTCACTGATCTGGAGTAGTTATACCTCATCTAGATTTTTACCTGCGTCTGAAACCACGACCCAAGCAATTTGGTGTCTCGGATTTGGAAACCCTGCCCGTCGTCTACCTTTTCCTTCGACCGCCGCCACTATGCCTCGCAGATATTGACTCCTGGTTGAGTCAGGAATCTTTCTGGTCTTTCGACAAGAACGGTACAAGCAAGATCCCTGAAACAGAATGTGAACGCTTGGGCTTGCCATATGTTACCTCGCATTATGCCGGTATCACACTTCATACTTGGCCCAAGTACGTATATGATGGTCTTCATGCATGGCAGGTTGCTAGGGGCTTTGACCCCGCAACTGCGGATTTCGCTCGCTCTCTCGGCCTGCCGATTCTAGAGCCAGCAATTACTCGGTTCGAGAGTGTTGTTGAAGGTGAGACAGCTTTTTGGAATCCGAAAGTAGATTGAAACTAATCACGAGCACACTCAACAGAAGACCCATTAACATGCAGCAGTCCACCCGAACCTGATACCAACTCCATCCACCGTTACCTCGACAACCCATTTGCCAGCAACCGGCTTTCTCCGCTGCTGACACCACCGGCAAGTCGCATTCCCCAAAGACAGTCATCCCGGAAGCGAAAGCGAGCCAAAGTTGTGATAATCCATGACACAGACTCTGAATCCGAACCTGAATCTCACCAACTTTCCACGCCGAAGAGGAAGCGCGTCCAAGTTGCATGAAGTTGCCTGGCACGTACCCCGAATCCGAATCCGAGCATTGGCCTCACCGCTTACTGTTTTCCACGCCGAAAGCTGCTCCGAGGGCTTCAGCAGCCTTTCCAACCTCGAAGTATCTTTCCCAGACTTGTTCGCGCCGAATACAAGATGAAGCAGGCGGGAAGCCGAAGAAGAGTTTCCTCGTCATCTTGTCTATTGGTATTGGGTGGATGCTTTGTGTTTGGTCTTTCATTGCTTTAGTATCATCCCCGCGTTTTTGTATGGTAGTATTCATGCCTAGCGTGATGCTTGTACAGACTAGATACCTATGTAACGTTACCGTACGAGAATTTGGAAATCGAATCACTATATTGCGATGATCACAGCCATCAAAGCATCCACCTGTTTCCGTCATTCCTGAAACTGCGCCACGACCCTTTTGGTTCTGTTATTGAAAGAGCGGCTTGACCAGAGTGCTCCAGATCAACGGTTGCATGAATTGATATGTATAGGTGTAGAAAGAAAACATACGTACCTCTGGGATCCTCACGACCCCGCGTTGCCTAGTCTGCTCTTTCGTTGTTCTCGAGGTGATCTTGAAAGTAGACTTTGGTATCTTTGTCGTCCGGTTGCAGAATGGATTACCGAAGGATCTCTGTATGAAGGTGTGTGAATGTCGTTCGGCGAACAAGATGGATTTCGGTAGACCTTGCGAGAAAGGAAAATCAGGGCAAGACATTGAACCCCAAGAGGCGAATCGAGGTGGGCGACGCGGCGGAAGATGGTGGTCTGGAGTCAACGTGCTCCGACCCACGACGCATAATTCACATTTGTCATACACTTCTTCTATCACCGTAATCTCATTCGTCGCTTTGAGATCCGTGGCTCCCCAGACAGGTATCATTCCTCATCATCTTACTAGTTCTTGTACTGAAGCAACCACCTACCGCTATATAGTATATTCGGTTGGAAATGCGCCGCTTCATGAATCACGAGCTTCCAGAAAGCCCGACTCTAACGTTGTTCCAACTGGGATCCAAATCAATGCTACATATCGATTAACCACCGGGGCCAATTGAAGATCTCGCTCGCAGGCTCGGAGAGGCATCTTTCAATCGAATATATGGCAGGAAAGCACAGGGAAGGATGCGCTTGACTCAGGCTGCAACTCTAGTACTATTTTCGCAGTATTCTTCATTGAGACAGCAAGTATCCCAGTTGAACCAAAAATACGCCAAACAAGGGAAAAGGGAACCCTTCGTGCCAGCTTTGTCCTCTGCGAACATCATACGCTCTTTCTCTGCGGTCAGTAATCAACTGGCTTATCCGCCTAGGCTGCTCTCCACACCATTCCCTTTCTCCCGAATCCCAGTCCCACTTCCTTCCAACACCAGTAACCACCCTACTCATACTTCTCATGGACTACAATGAATTCCTCACAACCACCAAACCGGAAGACAAGCCCTTTCGACCATAGCCGCTCGCCTTTGCGCCATTGACGCTGAAACCTTATCACACTGCCACTCTGTCGCCGTGATTTCTCCCTCAGCCAGAAACGTTTGACACAACGGCATGTCTCGTATTCAAAATACACCTTTTCCCTCGCATCACCACCGTCGACGTCGAGCCTCCCATGTTCAACGAAACAGAAGACTCGGCAACCGGTCGAAATGCACTCAACGTTGATTCTGAATACGATCAGGTGAGTTATGTATTCGCCAACTCTCAACATCCGATCGTGTTGACTGAGGCTCACTGGATTCAGTACCGCCATATCAAGCGCGGTGATATCCACTTACTCGAGCAACTTGATTCGCAAGATTTCTGGAATACCTGGGAATGGAAAGATGGTGTTCTTGTTCGGGCATTTTCCTACCGAAGAAGTGTTTACCGAGCGCGAGTTTATGGCAACAAATTTATAGCGATCAGGTATCACGGGCGAGATGCTGAAAAGGTTGGCCATCGCTCTACTCACGGTCTGATCGTCTTCTCACCTTGTTCGCAGATCTGGAAGGAGCTCACGAAATGGTCCAAGTACGCAATGCCGCTTCCTAATATCTAACATGTTGATCATCTTCAAGCGATCCGGCAAGCTGCCTATTCGGAATCCATTGGTCAAGGGCACCGATTCCTCCCATTTACGGTATGTAACCATGCTGTTCTAGGTGAACGTTGAGGGCAAAAACCGTTTAACAAGAACGGGTTGATGGTCATGACAGAGTATTTACAATACAATCCGGATCCGATATCACCGAAGTAAGCTGCGTTTTTCAACAGTTTCATTCTGCCCTCGACCTTATCTTCCCTTCCTTCAAGCACATCAAGAACCCGTCGACAAATGGAAGCCACGAGCAAGGCCAAACAATGTTTGAACAATCCTTTGCTCCCGAAGTAAGCCACTTTATTTTTGTTACAGACTTCACTCCACCCTCGAACTCATCTTCCTTTCTAGCGCACCAACAGCCCGCCGATGAATGGGAACCATGAGCAAAGCCAAGCAATGTTTACACAATCCTCAGGAATTGCTATCATGGGTGGTCGCTTCAATAACGTACATGGAAATCAGGTCAATATCGAAAATCATGCTGGCGGACTATACGTGTTAGGCATTCCTCAATCTCCCCAATTCAATACTGGTGGGTAGGATCCTCTTTACAGCATGTCGGCGTGACTTGACCCCCCAACTCCCCCACAGATCAAAGCGCCATGTTGAGATTACTCGAAAACGTCGGAAACACTGCGATGACGTTAATTGGGATCTCGTACAATCAGTTATTGCTTCTTGCCTCGTCTCTTGAACTGCTACCCATCGAACTAGTACTCTTACTTGGCTATCATACGTTTGAGCCTCAAATTATACGCTTAATCAGTGAAACACCTGTATACCAATTACTCCAATAGTCATTGTATTCCCTCGGTAATTGCATGTATATTTGTATTATACTGATTCGAATACCCAGAATTCCTCGACTAGTGATCAATCTTTTCTGGTGGCAGATAGGTCGTACAGGTAGTTTTTTTTTTGAGGGACCCCTGACGACGAATGTAAATTTGAAAGTAGGGTCTACTAAGATGCCGCGTGATGAAAGCAAGGTCCTAGCTAACCAATTCGCGCTCAGTGAGAAAAAAAAAATTGAATAGTGCAAAGGAAAGGAGGCAAATAATCGGCAGGAGGATGAGGAGCTTGTTCACACGATGTCATCTCCGCCCGAATTTGACTGAGTCTTTTTATCGATATCCTTGTGTGGAGCCGCTGAGCCTAGAAGGACACGAGGCTATATAAATGCGAACATCCAAGCAAAAATGATGAATCGCTGAGGTCGTCATGTCTGAACATGGTGTCCTTTCCCGATTTGCGTAATTAGTACACGAAGATCCTAGCACGAGTCTGTCATATGACGACTCGGGCTTCTGACAAACAGGGGGATCTAGAAGACTAGAACGTAGAGACTAATCAGAAAATGTAACGGAGGAAGAGAGGGTTAAACACGATGTTGTCCCCCAGTCCCCCAGTCCCCGATGCCCAAAATAATTCTTGACCCGGGCGGACCTATTACTACGCAACTTGCAGCAGCGACAGGGTTTCAAGCCGCTGCTGAGGTGGCATGGGCATGTTCCTTGACAGGATACGCATTGCTTTTGAATAGAGCGGTTCCTGATTTCCCTGGGCGGTGTTGCTGCCAAGGGCGTCGTGGCTGAGGGCTAAGTGTTTGGGGGTGCATACGGCTCCACGCTAGTGTCGATACCAAAATACTGGGCCGACTCTAATAGGGCGAATGGTATGGCGGGGTACGCCGTACAGTACGGAAGGCGGGGTTCCATTGAGCATAAGCATATCGATAGCCGATAAACGATAAACGATAAGGAACTGGTTTATTGGCTGCGGGGGGACAAGGGACCAATGGCATTAATATACAATGTGGGCATTAATGTCAAGATAAATCTGGGCGACATGACATGAAAACGTACGGTTCATCCCAGGATTGATTTCATTTCACTACGTCGTGGGATGGATTGTAGTCACTATAGAGCACTATAGACCATGTCATTATTATACAATGCATGTCATGATTGCAGTGTAAATTGCCAAATTCTGGCAGTTGGGATGCCACGGTCCACTCGTGCCGAGAGCCGTAGGTGCGTATGACCATTTTCTATGAAATCATTGTTGGAGTCGAGTTATAGCAGAAATGTCGCTAGTTGTACAGAAAATTCGTTGCGGAAAAACTCCTGTACGCGTAGAATGGACTGTTGAAGACTGTTGATATGTCGGAGAATGGCAAACCGAATGGGTCCACTTTGGGGTTAGTTATTCCGAGAATGTCCGCCTTGACCGCCCCGGCGTGTCCGAGTCGGAGTCACTCCTCCGCTTTCCCAGAAAAAACTTGCCTTTTCACACTCTTTTGCTCGTACGACCACTTCTACTACTACCACCACCACCATGGAGTCAGACTCAATACCTATATCAACGTCGCTCAAACCTCCGAGCCTATCCATGTGTAAACGCAAATCATGTCTCAAGACTCCTTCACCCCTACCTTCGCCTCCATCAGACACCACCCTAGGAGTATTAGACAGCACCACCGCCAGCAGTTCAGGTTCAGGCACACCAAAGAAATCTGTATCCTGGCACAACTGCGAAGATGACCCAGACAGGTGTTTCGAACAAGTTTTCATCGCGGATGATTGGGACCGAACACCTATGGAACCTGCTCAACCGCTCAGTTACAAGTACGTGAATCCATCTCCAAAAATTACACTTCTGACCGTCGACTTTACTTCCACAGGGACATTCTTGAACTAAAAGCCATACAACGAACCCTTCCACGCGCACAACAACTTCCAGATCCTTACACTGGCAAGAAACCCAACCACTTTCTCAGTGCTGTGCCTATAGCCCTATTGCCGCTTCTACCCGACAATACTTGTCCGAGCGGTGCATCCACGCCCAACCCGACTCCAGAACCCAGTCCTCCAAATTCTTCACCTGCAGAGAGTAAACACACAAGTCCATGTGCGAGTCCACCCAGGTCCCCGTTATTACGCCCTTCAAATTTATCCCCGTGTACGCCGTGTACGGCGTCGTCGGCGTCGGCGCCATCATCGTATTGCCACTCTCCCCGAGTTTCTTCGCCGCTTTGTCCTAGTTCCAGTCCACCACAATCACAATCCCCGACTACACCCACGCCCACCTCCACTTCCGCCTCCACCTCCACACCCACCTCATCATGGCTCCCACACCTCCAACCCCCATCCAAAGCTCCACCTCCCCCCAAACCACGTAAATTCTCATTCATACCTCTACTCGAAACACCTCCCACTTCTTCTTCCGGGTCTTCGCCTTCATCACCGTGTAACGGTGGTGCTAGCGAACCTCCGCAACCGCAATCATTAACGAATGCGATACATGCCGCGTTTGCTGGTCATTCCCCTGACCCTACTCCTACCCCTTTTCATGAACAAGATGAGGAACTAGAGACGGACCCACCGACGCCGGCTTTGACGAATGCATCTTTGACGAGCGGGTGTGAGTCGGATTTGTTTACGGATACGGAAGATGAGGGTTCGGGTTCAGGTTCAGGTTCAGGTTCGGGGTTGGGATTACGCTTTTCTCCATCGCCGCCATACCAAGAACACGGCGACGACCAACACCACGACCAACACCACGACCAACAACAACAACACCAAAAAGAAAAAGTATACGAATGGACACCTATAACGTTCAAGCGGAAACCTCCTCCTCCAAAGAAGGAGAGGAAGAAGAAGAATGTGATGTATATCAATGGAGAGGAAATCGAGTTGGATGATAGTAGTGAAAGTGGGAGTGATGACGACTTGCCGCCGCCACCACCGCCACCATCATCGAAACCCTCTACACCGACACCGTCGGCATATAGACTCCCACCTAGAGCGTTATCATGTTCACCGCCTTCTTCTTCGCCGTTGGCAGCAGCGGGAGGTGGGGAGGGTATTGGGATGGTTGTTACTTCGTGAATGAAGGTGGTGTTTTTTTAATGTGGGTAGCTTTTGGTTTTCTGTTCTTTTTCTTATCCGCTGGTAGATTCACACCTCTCTCTCCCTCTCCCTCCCTCTTTTTTTTCTTTCTTTTTTATTTATTCATACATGGATCTCTCTTGCTTACATTATTCTTGCTTAGTCTCGCTCAGTTATTCTTAACTTTGTTTTTTTCTACTCTTTTCTTTTTCTTTTCTTTTTTTCCTCGTCGTCTGTACACACATACACATACACACCAAACGCATCACCGCATCCTCGCATAGCATTATTTCCTAGTCATGTCAATCTTTGCATCGCAACAAGGTTCAAAATTTCTTTTTCTTAACAGATATGGAGGGGTTAACTCGGCGCGAAGGCGTTTAAAATTATACGAGTGCCTCAGGTTGTTACATGTCCTAGATCCCTTGATAAGCTTCGACATTGGGTTCGAGAAGAGAAAAAAGGGGTTTCGGCTGTTTTCGGACTCGGCGAAGAGGATCTGCGTGATCGTCGTGGAATGAAATTAAGCATTCCTATTCCTATATTCTGTGGCTGCGCATCTGGCGCATGAATACACTATAGCTATAGTAATAGTAGCAGTAAAAAAAAAAAAGTGAGGCTGTTCACTTGGGAGAGTCATAATTGGCGTTTGTGTATGTGCAGCATGCGCCTTCCTCCCCGAGTCGACGTCGAGGATTGACTGTTACAGGGAAAAAAAAGGGGGCCCATGACTCGGAGACTTTGGGGTTGTCAATGTGAGAAAGGGCCCAGGTACGCATACTGTACTATGCAAAGTGTAGGTGTGAAAAAAAAAAAAGCTTAAGATGGCGACTTCAAGACGTGTTTTCTTTCTTCTTCTTCTGAGCATCAGACAGAAATGATAGAAAAAGCTCAATCTCCACTCATGCCGACCCAAAGGCGTGATTTCTACGGCCAGTTTGAGTTTAAGTCGTCTTGATAGAACATACATGGGTAAGTATTCGAAGCTTAATCTCCACCTAGGGGGTTCGTATGTACATACTGTACAGCGTACGCGTGTGGCGAACCAGAATTCAGTTTCGGGTCCGGTTCTGGGTCCGGGATCGTCGTCGACCAGAACCCTCGAAAAAATGAAAAACTAGGATCGAACCCTAAGGATAATTAGGGTGGAGGGTAGCTTCAAGTTCGTGCGCGTAAAAAGATGGCAGTTCGGATGATTTACTTTGAGTGGCTTCGTGGCTGATCCCTCCTAAATACCTCGAGAGTGTTGGCTCTAGTTGGAACAATCAGGGAATACATACATACTGAAACTTAATCTCCACCCAGGGGGGGGAAGCTCGCATGTACAGCGTGGCGGGGATTGATTTGCTTGTTTCTTTCCGAGTGCCATCAAGGTCACATTCGCGTGTCAGGACTACTGCTATTGATAGTACAGTGCTTCTTGTCGTTTTACCTTGGTGTCATCGTGTCGAGGTGTCTCGTAAGGAAATGGAAAGGCACGGCGACTTTTTTTTTTTGAAAGGGAGATGATCGCCTCTTGCTAATGTTCATGCAGTCCGATTGACCGCGTCATTACTTGTGACATGTAGTTTCCACGCTGGAGCCTGAAGGCAGGTCCAAAACCATGGATTGGGGTTGGGATTGTTGCAAGTCGAATATATGATGATGATTTCGCGAAGTCGAAGATGCCCATAAGTCATGAGTCGTTCTGGCCGCCAGCCGTCGTCCATTACTGTAAGGTCTATATTTAGCTTGCGAGTTGCGTTCATGTTCGAATGCTTCGAGGCAACCTGTCAGCGAGGGTTTCCGAAAAAGAAGGTACTGTATACAATTTCAAATTCCTATCCGAGTTTCGATTGGCCGTAGCGCCATCGGGGAAACGACTTTGTTCGGCCGCCTCTTGACAATGCGGCGCCCTCGCTCCCCAACCCACGACGACCGTGTCTTTTGCTGAGGCGTCGAGTTCTCTAGGTTTACTATCAAAGGTTAGGATCCATCGATAGCACATACATATACAATCGATGACCTCCGAGTTCTTGGTTGGCTTACTTCCGAATAACTGGTACTGTCGCCGCAATGTTTAGCTAGTGTCATTACTGTCGACGTAAAAAAGTGCGCAATAGGCTCACACCAAAAAGTTCACAATATTCCTAACGGATCTTCTCTTCTGATAAGTCGGATATTGACTGTTGACAGGGGGCACTCGTCGAAGCTTCGGAGGATGCTATTCTCGCAGGATATAGCTATTATTTTTAGCCACTTTGCTGATGTATACACTGTCGAGAAGAATCTGGGGTTGCAATTGAATGAGAAGTTGCTGAGGAAACGAAGACGCGATGCATCCCCCTCCGAGTCGGGTGTGCTTCGTCGCTGAGTATTGCACAAGTCGAGTTATAAATATACGTGTCGCAATGAACCACCGTCGAACTTTGATACGTCTTCCACGTCTTGTAGTTCCCAATTTAGAGCTCTGTGATGATTTCAATCACCAAAGACGGTCTGAACGAATAAGGCAACCAATAACTCACTTAGTGATGTTGCGGGCTCGGCTCGGCTCAAAGCCCCGGGCTTAGGCCTGGCTTGAGAGGGCTCAGGCTCACCAAACATCGAGCCCGAGCCTTGAGCCGCCAGAAGCCCGAGCCATAGGCAGGGCCCGGCTTAGGCCAGGGCTTTTGGGTATCACTTGCCTACACCCACGGGCTGCACTTTCCATCATATCGTCTAGGGCTCAAGCCCTGGGCTTGGGCTTTCAGAAATGCAAGCCAGAAATGCAAGCCCGAGCCCTGAGCCCGGTCGAAGCCCTACAGTAGGGCTCGGCTCGGCTTTGTGAGCCCCGGCTGGGTCAGGCCTGGCTTCAGGGCTTGAGCTGAGCCCCCAACATCACTAAACTCACTTGATGTTCAGAATCTTTTCATGTCATCCTATATATCTTGCGAAACGTGGACCCCCCCGTTTTACAGAGAATTGGAAACTTGCAATTATGTGTCAGATAAAGATGTGAATTTGTGGTGCCGTCATGGCGGTTCGAGTCGAAGAAGCGGAACGTGGAAAAAAATGGAAAATGCTAGTTTCTTACCACCACGATCCTGGCGACCTCAGTCCAAAGTGAAGCATTCTAGTTCAGCTCAATGGATCTCGCTGAATATTGGTTTCATTGGGGACACGGAATAATGGCATAAAGCGTTATGAAGGGTGCGTATTCTATTGATACATCATTTACAGCGTTTCTAAAGTGCCCTCTGCAATCAGTTCTGCCATTGTAATCGTACGCAATGCAACATGAAAAGCTCTCTCTCGGGTTTTAACCAGTGATCGTCAAGGCCTCCACATACTTTTCCCCGAGATGTAGCCACGCAAATCGAAAGCTCGCTTTCGACAGCCTACCTCGTACACCGACGTTTCATGCCTCAGCACTCAACTGCGAAATGCCTTGGGATCTCTGATTCATGGGATAAAGCCAGATTTTTCTGCGGGTTGCGACCGCTGCAGATGTCAAAAACTGGACCTACATCTCCCATGGATGAAAGTCTTCCTTGAAGTCGTCTTAGACTTACACCTTGGACACGCTATGCGATATTGCGCACGTCGTTCCCTGCCTTATCAGATACATACGTATAACTGCTCCGACAAGCTGAAGCCCGAGTTTTAGCCTCCAGCTCTCCTTGACTCCTTTACTGCCAGAGCCGTGGCTCAAAAATCCTTGACAGAGGGCGGCATACATTATCACAGCTGATGGAAAATTTGTGCAGATTCGATAGAGACGGACGATCAGAGGGATGTATTTGCGGGGCGCGTAAAGACGATTTGCATTGCTGGGAAGCTGAATATCGTGCCATTCATTCGTCACCCCAACGGTCCTATAACGTGGGCTCACTAGTCATTATCAGTTATCCATTTCTAAGATTCTATGGAACAGGGGAACCTCGATTCCTGGCCTGATATTGTCGCTGCTTGGGATGTCATGTAGCAACTCACTGCTCTCATACGCGCGCAAAGAACAGCTGGAAGAAGCGCCAAGCATATTCTATAACGGTTGCACTGTCGAGGAAGTCCTATCTCAGCTATGAAGTTGGTACGCTCTGACCAAGGTACACCGGGACCATGGACGTTTCATCGTGGTGTGTGACGTACTTATTCTGATACCAAAATCCTGAGCTGACGTGCAGGAAGAGACCAACAAGAGATCACTAGTCTTTCGTTGCAGCCTGTTCGTGACGTTTCCGTCTGTATACCTCCTTTGTGAGCTCGCTGAGAGTCCGTGTCAAGATATTTATTATTTCATGCCTGCCGCGAGGCCGACTCCTTCGATCTGTACTTGCACACTTCCTACCGTATCTTCATGGTTTATGTGTAGACGTCCAAGCACTTGGGGAGAGAACAATAACATTGAGCACTCTGTATGTAGGATTTATACAGACATGCATAACAATATAAATATTCAGTCTACGAGGAGAATGAGTACTGTAAGGAGAGGGTTATTAAGTGGAAGGTCTGGAACAAAATATGTATGAATGTACCGTAGCGGAATCAGACATATTATCCTTGACCAGAATCAAAGACATGGAACGAACGAACGAAACTGGAGTACTGAAGGAATGAGTCGAAAAAGAGAGTTAAGGGCTTCCGTGTACAAGTGTGTCCAACAGCGTATGTCTGCTCTCAACACCCACACAACACTTTAATGTGCAGTTTCATCCGCGAGAACCAACCTCAGCGACCGAGCTCCATTGGCGCTGGGCTGAATCTCCGAAAGCTTCATGATCGGAGAGCGCATCTGCGTGATGTCGCCCTCAGAAGCAAAGTAGGAGCTCAGATTGGCAATGCGGCCGTGGAATCGCGTGTTACGCGAAGCCTCCATAGACAACAACGTCTGGAGGGTGGCGTCACTTGGAATTTGGTCTGGATCGGATGGTAAGAATAAGAAAACCATGACAAAGATATTATGAACGGCGGGACCCACATGATACAGTCTCAGAAATTTGCTTCTGCCATCTGCCAGTACCTACTTCCTTTTGAACGAGTTCGAGCTGGATCGTCACCATTTCGGTTGAGTGAGGGTTCTCGTGTTCAGCAACCTTGTCGAGTTCGTCAATGTTAATGTAGGTCATTAAAAGGCGACACTTTCAGAGTACTCACCATTTGGATTCGCTTCTCAAACAATGCCAAATGCTCCGCATCTCTCGTCATAGCAGCTGCCATCATTGCTTCCCACCTTGACCATTGCTCTTGGATCTAGAAACATAAGATGCTTTATGACTGATATCAGAACTGGAACGCATCTATAACCGCATACCTTGAAAGACGTGAAGCAGGATCGCAGTGAATTCTGGGCAACAATGAAGAGCTCAGAAACACGCGCAGTTTTCTGGGAGACGATCCCTTGGAAGCCGGATGCAGCGTTAATAGCAGCCAATAATACGGCCTGAGCGGAATGGAAGGCACTGAAATTGTCTCGCTGTTCAGCAGTGATCATTATCCGTAGCAATAGCTAAAAACTCACAGTTCGATTTCCTTCTCCGCTGCTACTTGATCGACCTGGACCTCGAGTACTTGAGCGAGAGCCTCGCACATCCTGATGATAGTGACGGCTTGGGAGAAGTACGGGCGCCTGATTTCGGCGGCCTTGCGCTTCATATCTGCATAGTATTTGGGTAACTTGGCCTTGTACGGCTCGGGTACTTTGGGTCCCGGTCCTCTTGAGGTCTCGCCGGCGCCTACAGTAATCGTGGTGGTAACTTGGACCGTAATCTGAAGGGGAAAGGATTGTTCATTTGGTTGAATAAGACACTTGGGGCATAGAGAAATACCTCGACGATTTTTCGAATGACAATCATCAGCTTTGACCAACCATCGCCTCCGGGTTTGTCGAATCCTACACCTGTACAGAGGTTCTTGGCCTCCCTGACCATCATACAACGTCAGCAATAAATATCGCTTGAATGTGAACTCACTCCTCGAAATAAATCCAGATTTCTTCAGTGAGAGTCGTCTTCTTGTTGAGCAAACGCAGGACAGAGAGTATATATAGTGCTTGCGAGAATGCCGTTCTAATCCTCTGAGACGAAACGTCAGCATTGGAGATTCCTGAATAAAAATAGGTGCCATACGATTCGTGCCACGTCCAGTGCGATACCAGTCTGGTCCCATTCTCGGATCTGGTCCAACATGAATTGAAGGTGCACCAGAGTCTGCCGAAGATGCGCGTTCCCTTTTTCCTTCAACAGGAGGCTCTTGATCTTGAGCACCCATCCGCTCATAAGAATATAGAGCCGACGGATGGTACGATTGAATCCGCTGGCGCTGAACAACTGCAAGACAAAATGATTGAGGACTCGACTTTCGACTGAAGAGGCCCAAGACATACGCTCTGCTTGCCCATTGCTTGCTCAATGACCTGCTCCAGCAGTTCCATCACGATTGCAAGGTCACTGAATTCCCCGTTGATCTGGAGCTCAAGTTGGATGAACAACTCGTTTTCCTTATCGAGCGCAACGGCCAAATCGAATAATGCCCTGTCAAGGGAATAGATCGAATTGAGTAAGTCTTGGGCAAGTCATAATAGACAAAGAAACCCACCTCTCGAGAGCGTCGAGACCATCGGTGTACTTTCCAAAGGCATCCCACCTGATGGACTCGCCAACTTGCTGTTCGGAACCAACGATGCCAATCCATTCATGGATCTCGTCGTAGCGAACCCTGGCACCGACAAGGATTTGAGACAGAGAGGAAGCCTCCCATTTAGTCAGGCAAGTGTCGCGGCTGAGAACTTGGATGAGATATCGAGCGAGACGAGTGGCTTGGTAGTCCTTCTTGGACTTGAAAGCGCAGATGTGGTCGTAGAGCGAAAACGCTTTGGTGGTGGCCATGGCTGTTGTCGTTTGCTCCTGGACTTGAGTGGAGATGATAGTTTCTTGGGATTGAGTGGAGGTCACTTGTTGTCGGTGCATGATACGCTTGTTTCTGGGGTGTGGTACTGCGAGCGCAGACTCTTTATATGTCGTTTGGGTCGATGCCTCTACCCAGAAAGTCCAAGCAAAATCTCACTAATGCTATGCCAGCTGCCGACGTCGTGAATGATGTGTCTACGGAGCTTTTGTGCGCCCGGTATGGGAGAGAAAGCAATCTGGCTGGGCCGATCTGGAGAGAACAATTTCAGTGACCTTCACAAGCCCTTTACCGCCATTGTGCGGAGATTTTCTTTCCTACATTTGTACATTCAAGACAGCTGTCTTGAATGATTAAATGCATAGGGCCCTGTGGTTTCACATCAGAGGATATTATACCACCTTCCGGTCCATGATAGCTGACAACAGTGGTAGAATTTCGCTGGAACTCTCCCACGAGTTCACTAGATATCTGGTAAAGCCATTAGTAACGATGAATGATATCAAGTTGCCAGAATGCACTGATAACAATGCATTCATTCGGAAACCCAATTCAGAACGGCCATTTAATCATTGGCACACAATCTAATTTGTAATCCGGTAAATAAGACGCACCGAACGAAAGGTTGTTGACCGGCCAAGGCAGAACCCAAGAGTTGAGTCCATGGCTGCTAGTGCAACGAAATGTCTAAAGTCAATATTTCGATGTTAGAATGAAGCTGTGGACAAAGGCCAATATGTTTTCCGTCCCAGCCTGTCCCGACTGCTGAACCATATTTGACCGAAAGGCGGGATCTGAGTGACAAGGGAGTTAATTAAACATCGAGTGTTACCAAGGCTAGACTCTTCGTGTTAAAGCCGTTCCTTGATAACGATCAAGAGTGTAAAATTGACCCGAACGGTCTAGTAGCGATGCGTTTTTTAGGAATCCAATTCAAGGTAGCCGTTCGAGCACATCGACAGGATCCGGTGAATAAAAAATGCCGAAGGAAAAAACTGAATAAACGGGCAAGGCACACGATACGAGCGTTAAATACTTATGTAGACAGTTGACAACGAACAAAACGTCCAGAGTCCTTCAAATTTCGACGTGAGAATGGCACCGAGCAGCCGATATATTTTCGTTTCCTCTTTGACCTGAATGCCGAGGAGTGAGAGATATATTCAATACAGAGAAAGGCTCAAAATACGAACTGTCAGACTTATCATCTGTAACTGTTTTGACCGCTAATATTTGGACACCTATTGAATCGACCATCTCAATCTTCAAGTTCAATAGAACATAAGGCCTACAAAGAGGATTAACCCTTCGCACTTAAAGTGGATCTCATTCATCTCGGCCATCGGATTTTAGTCGGTATCGACTATCAGCGGCCGATGTCAATGCCAAACACGTTGGAGGCGTTGTGTCAGATAGACAATATACTATTGAGAGAGATGGTGAGAGAACAAGATGCAGCTTTTTTGGAAGCAGGAATGCCGTAATAACACTTACTAGAGCTGCGGAAGACCTTCGTGGCCCTGCGGACAACTGGCATCGAGAGCCGAGCCCTTCAATCCAAAGACCGAATCCTCTTTCCGTGTACAGTGATGTTTGTCGGTAACCATCCTTGGCTGTGATAGCGAAAGCTGAGGGCTGATGATACTACAGTTTTGAGCGACGTACAGTCACCACCGGAATTTCCCTGCCGAAGTTGCAGATTAACGATTAACGCCCGCTCTTGTAGCTTGTCACCAGCTCATTATATGTACATCCGGGGTAATGCTCGTGTCAGTCACGGTGATTCTTCCATTCGACCTTCAGCGCTCAACGCGAAAACATATGATTTATCATCAATGCAGAGTCACGAAAGCAGTCGGTGCTGGCGAGACAGATGGGTTCTTTGGGCAGTGTATTTGGCTCCTAGGGACGTCTTGGTTTCGAGGTATTCTCGTTCTCCTTGTCGATGATGAAACGGCGATAGGAAACACATCGAGCACCGCAGGAATTGGATGTATCAGACTCCCGTTCATACGTCGCCTTGACCCAGCATGAGGACAAGCCTTAGCCCATCTACCTACGCCCAGTTAACCAGTGGCAACTCTAGGAATCTTTACCAAATCTTTACTGACCCAAATGAAGGATCAAATCCGCTGCGGTAGGGTTTTGATTATCATTAATGATGCTGCGGGCCGGGCTCAAGCCCTGACACCCAGCCTGACCGAGCCCAGGGTTCACAGTACCCAACACAGTCCTACAAGGCTCTGTAGGGCTCAAGCGCTCAAGGCTCGGGCACTGTTCCGTAGAAATCTGCTCAAGCGGTTGAGAATAATCAGAAGCAATGATCAGAAGCGTAAAATTGCCCTGAACGCACTTGCTGCACAATGGGCCACCATAATTCAATGGCGATGACGAGTCCGTTTCCTAGCGTTATGGTTTTGCAGAAACTTGGGATTTCTGAAGCCGATTGTAATGAGAGCGAAGAACGTGCGGAACGAAAAATTGAGCCAAACAAAACGTCTATCGGCATCTATCAGGCCACAACTTTCCCACGCATAAACTCGAACTCGTAGCTAACAACGATGCATTATTTCGGGGATACAGTTCAAGAGGGCCATTCAAGCATACCGCTGTGATGCCGTTTCATACAGGCAGGACCCGGTGAACCAAAGCACCGAAGGTACGAGCGTTGAATACACCTGGACAGCTGACAACGGATGGAAAGGAACGAAATCTAAGGCCAATCTCCTTAGTTCTTCCACATGAGAATGAAACTGGGCTGAGAATGAAACTGGGCAGCCGATATGCTTTCTATCCGAGCTGAATGCTAAGGTAACCTAAAATCATGACTGTCAATATCATCTATAGCTGTTTTGATCATCAACGTTTGTATATTGAAGTACCTATTCAGCCGGCCACCCAATTTCAATGGGTCACAAAAAAGGATAAATTCTTCGCGCTCCGCTTAGAGGGACTCATCGAAAGACTGGGATCTGGGTAGTCAGTAATGGTCACGGGAAAGGAAGAAACGGCACTCCGATGGTGTGATCCACGTTGACGGTTGGAGGCGTTGTGTTTGGACGGGCACAACTGATAGATGATATTCAGCTTTCAGGAGGGATAGGGCACAGTTCTTTGATGCAGAAATGCCAAAACCTTACTTACCAGAGGTGCAGAAGAGGGTATGTTTGTGTGGGTACTCGAGCCTTTTAATCCGGAGATCGAATCTTCGTAGCCTAATTCTTGTCGGTATCCATCCCTATCGTGGGTTTTCCACTTACATCTTTGCTACAATAGTAGCTAGGGGCCTAAACGGCGGGTTTAAGGATTGTGTATAACACGCCTAAATTTTATTTAGAAAGCCCGAAGATCACTGTAGATTGGCCCGCACTGCTATCACGCTCCTGTAACTCAAGAAACCTGGAGCGTCGATCCCCCATTCTAATACTTTGATGAAGCGAGTGGATTAAAAAAAGATTGAACAAAATGACTATATACTGAAGGTGTGTCTCACATCCTCTTCCGGCTCGGGTAACGGCGGTACTGGTAAGTTGATGTGTTCGAACACAGGGATGTTTGTTGACATTAGACTAATGGACTGCCGAGATCTCAATAGCTGTCCTTCTTCTTGATGTATGGCTTGCAGACATCCTTATTGAATACCTTCGAAGGATCTTTGGTGAGGAGGCCCTTGTCAACGGCGGCAGTGTAGGACCTGAACAATTGAAATGAGTATATATGGGTATGCGAACGCAGATGCATTACTAACCAGACCGCCCCTATGCTCTTCTCGACCTTGTAGGCCCAATACTACACGAAGTGCATGAGTATGGTACTTTCACCATGATTCGATGATACTCACGACCCAGCCAAGGCTCTTCCCGTAGAGCAACTTCTGCGCATCACCATAGTCGCGCAAGAACTTCTCTGTCTCGGCTTGGCCAAGTGACGTAGCCAATGTCCACTCTGACAAATATGTGAATGAGCAATGGCAAGGTGGTGCCAACGAGCCAACATACCACCGAACCACAAGGGGAAGTTCCCGAGAACGGCCATATCATCGATAACATCCGAATCTAATGGCAGTTGGTAGATTCAGCAAATTTCTTCAACGATTCACAGAGACGGACTTACTGCAAATGGCAGTCAACCAGCCCTCCGGGGTGGCGTTTACAGGTTTCTGTTTTCCAGATTTGTTCAGTGGTACTAAGAGTTATTAAGGGTTAACTCACTCCAGAGCTAGACAAAGGGTCTCCTGAGCTATCGCATCTAGAAGTGGTATAGTTTGACTTACGAGTCGTCTGCGAAGAAGAGGTGGTGGTCAAACACCGTTGGGCCAATCGCAGCCTCCTTAGGGTTAGACTTGCTGTTCTTTTGCATGGCGGCATCAAGCACGCTGTCAAGGGGTGTCAATGAGTAAGCGTACGGTCAATTATGATACTACACCCACCTAGCAATCAATGGCTGACGGTTGACAGTATTGGGGATCTTGAAGCATGACTCGTCCTTAATGATATCCGTAATTATCTCTCCAACGAGGGGAATCGAGGCAAGGACGGCCTTGATTACTTCCGGGGGGTAAGATGTAATGACGTGGTCTTGTTTACATGCATCATCAAACGCGTAGGTGATATTCTTATCACCATACGACGTCAATTTTGGGATAACCGGTGAGTTGGCGTCAATACCGAAGACGGATTCGATGAGTCGGACGACGAGCACAAAATTCTTCACATCTATCGGAGTATTCATGGTCAGCAAACGACAGGAATCAGGGGGGTTATACGTACATTCTGCGTAACCTGGAGTCTTGGTCGCATCTGGTAAAGGACTATTGGCAGAACCGATGGCGAAAACGCTGTTGAAGGCCGGGTCCACGTGAGAGAGTGTAGTCATCACAGCCGCCCACACTAATGCACGGTGGTAATTCTTGGGAGTCTAATACATGCGTGAGTGTCATATAAGAATAGGCGAAGCCGAGAGCCACGTACATAGAACTGAACATCCTCGGTACAGCTATGCAAGCATTAATACAGCGAGAGAAACCAGAATGTGAGTGCTACTTACTGGCCGCTCCACATTTCATTGGGTCTTTGAACACCAGGAGCAGCATGAAGGTCAAGAACGGCCGTAATACCAGCCTCGCTCAGCTCGGCAAGTCCACGACGCTGTAATGCATGAAATCAATGCGGAATCAAGGTTGGGAATGCGGCCCACGGACCAGTTCCAGTAGGCCACCACGAGGGAAGAATTCCGTCTTGCGATCAACCAAGCCTTCTACAATCCACCAGCCGAGCTAAGAATGTGTTAACTCACGGAAATGGGTGAAAAGAAGGCATCACAGTACTGGAACACGGGCAGTATTGATTCCGAGTGATTTCAGTCGGTCAACATCGGCCTTCGTAAACCATGTTTGCCTGGCAGTTGAAATAAGTAACAGTGGGCGACTATTCAAAGTCCTGGCATACCAGTGCTTCTTAAACTTGGCGTCTACATCATTAGGATATGCTTTGGCGAAGGCACTACGGGAATTAATGAGTAGAAGATAAAAGGCTGAATAGGATAACACGTACAATTCACTGGCGATGCAATCAGTGCAGGAATTACACTTTTCGCCGCCCATGGCTTTCCATTCTGTAGGTGAAAGATAAACACAGGCTTTGGAGATTCAAGGCAAAGAGGTATACCTTCAGGGAACATCCAAGGTTCGGCAACCTGCCTGTAGAACGGCGTCAGTGTCAAGTTACTTGGTTAATGGTTGCGTCTCGCACCATGAACCCAAGTTAACGCCATAGATTTTTTTCGGACTAGTACTAGCTGTGACTTTCGGTAACACGATACCGAGACAGAGGGCGAGGCGAAAGGCCAGAAGGAGCATTATGGATGAGGAAGTAAAGAGACCAGTATTCTCGCCTGCCTTTATACAGAAAAGGATCCAAAATGGTCGGAACGCGGATGATCGTACAAGGATCCGTTCCTTCAACCGAAATAAAGTTAGAAGTGCTTGGAAGCGATTGGAAGCGCGACGGGCGGAGCCGGACGTTTCACATTTCGGGAGATCGCGAAGGGTCATGGTGTTGGATAAATACAAACGATACAGTGTATCTAGAGCATTGAAAGTCATTAGCCAAAGTAAAAGTAAATGCAATGGATAAAGGCGCGAAAGTCTCATCACCACTCATCACCCAACGAGATGTGCGTCGATGTTATTCGATACCATCCAATGGTACCCGATGAAATTCAGCAAGTCCGATGTGTGTCCGATCTTGTCCAGTGTGATGTCCTGGCAATGAAACTCTAAAATATCTTTCCTTTTGTCTGAAACTTGTTGAGGACTTGGTCGGCGTCAACCGCTGACATAAACGAGTTCGGTTTGTTTATTCCTGGATGCTGCGTGGAGAGAAGCAATGGAAAACCCCCCAAAAATGAAAACAGGAATGGTCTTACAGTTGAGGTACACAATTATACAGTAGTTGGAGGGAGAACAAAAGATGCAATTCTCCAAGAAAAGAGTGACTATAGAACTTTCTCACGCTTGCAGCATAGAAGACCGAAGATAACGCCATGACATTTCTTGGCTCAAAAAGAAAAAGTGGAACAGATCAATGCAAAAATTTATGGGGCTTTATGCTTCAAAAATTGCACAATGAAGAATGATTCCATTACTGTACATTTCGAACTCGTAATTTCGTTCCGACGCTCTCCTCCGTCGTTTCGCATCTATCATGGTCGTCTGGGGTACGAATATATCACAATACTCGTTCTCCTCGATTGTAAATACCTGAAACGACATGCGCGCCTGTAATCAGTATTACATACGGTGCTCAATGTTATCGCTCTCCCCTAGATACTTGGACATCTACGCAAGAACAATGGAGACAAGTAAGTACGATTCGATGGTCTTCTATTTTCGACATCCTGAACATGGGGCGGGAGGGATTAATCAGGTATTTCAACCTGGAAGGTTTGGTTGCTCTCAGTGATATAGGTACGCATACATAGGTATACCGCGACAAATGGGCTACAGCGAAAGACTAGTGGTGACCCTGCTGCTCGCCTGCTTCTGTCAACTATACCGTCCGTTAGCTTTGGGTCTTGATATGAGGACAAGTGCACACCTCAATAAACCGTCCATGATCCCAGTGCACCTTTACGTAATCCAAATCTTCCCTCGGCATGAGCCACTCTAGGAACATGAAGAACAAGCAGTCCACTATCAAGATAATCGTCCAAATAGGCCCGGCGAAAGGTCCCAATTGCATTGTCCTAATAACGAGTCGCACATCAAGAGGCTGTTCACACATTAGTAGACTCAGTACTCACCGCTGCATTCTCTCCCAAAGATCCCGCTGAGGCGATTTCATGACTGCGTCATACACCTTCTCGGTGCGTTCTGCTACTTGACCCCAGTCATAGAACGTTTTGATACGCTCGTGAGCACGAATGGGATCATGCTCGCCCCTTGATACTAGTTGTATGGCCTCTGACATGGCACGGAAAACGTCTGATTAAAAGCAATGAGCAAAAGGGCAAAGAACAAGTCCAAGCAAGACTCACCATCCTCATTCGGTTCCGCGAAGCTGATCATGTCAGGTGGTAGAATTTCAGGTACACCTCCCACACGAGTGGAGACGACATACAACCCCGCACAGGCTGCTTCGAGGATAGCGATACCAAATGATTCGGTCAAGGACGTGTTCATAAAGATAGAACCTCGAATGAGGACTAAGCGAACATCGTTGTGTTTGACTGGCCCTAGCAGCTCGATACGATCCTCCAAGAGATGCTTTTCGCGCATTTGAAGAAGCTCGATGAGTTTTGGGCCGTCTCCGCCTACGAGAAAGTTGACGTTGGGAAAGGCCTTACATATACGGGGGGCCGTAGCGACGAGTAAATCGATACCTTTACGGTAAGCAAGACGCGAGAGCACGACAATAGTGACTGCAATGAATGTTCAGTGTTCAGCATACAGTGTTGAGATTAAAAATGAGAAACTGACTTGGATTAGGTGGTAATGATGGTCCCGGTTGAAAACGTTCCGCAACCAAAGCATTCGGAATCACGTATACGTTGTCCCAAACTGTGAGCTTTGGTGGAACATCTTCAGATTTCTCAAAGAGCTCTCCTCGAAGGACAGTATTTTCACGCCCGGTATGCGAGACACAGATAACTGCGTCGACATTTTTCAGCGTTCCAACTAACAGTTTATTGGTCAGGATACTGGCAGCATCGTCGAAACCGAAGAGACTGTGGTCTGTGAATACAGTCCGTACACCCATGAGATGCGAGTGTAATATTCCTTCATGGCCGAGCGACGAAAGACTCGCGTGAGCATGAATAAGGTGGATATGTTCCCGTAAGAGGATAGTCCGCAAGTAAGGCAGGAACGTGAAGAAATTCGGAAGTGTAGCACCTGAGGCAATAGGGACAAAGGGGAGGTAATACACCTTGAGGCCAGGCAGGAACCAACGAATACCAACGCGATCTGGTAGCCGACTATGAGTGATCACTATAACCTTCACGATGTGAGTAACCAGGCATGGAAATGGCAGATTCCATCACGTACCTTGTGTCCTCTCCGAATGAGGTTCGCACTCAGCATGTAGATGTGACTCTCCACTCCTCCAACATCAGGATGAAAAAAGTCTGCAATCATTCTAGGCCGACGTCAACCCTAAGTCTTCCTACAAAATGTTTCCACGTACGCAATAGATATTGGCTCTCTATTCCCCCCATTTTGATTTTTGGGCGCATTTCTTGAAGACATCTACTGGATTCCTGGACTACTTCCCGGTTGATGAAGCCATTCGAAAGATTGACCCGGTCTGAAGACTGACGTGGTCGAGAAAAACCTTGATGGTGGCTGTGCCATCACTTGTGACGGACGTTCAGACCAACTTTTTGCCAACCACGATTGCTTGTACGTGTTCGCCATCCCAGAATCGAGTCTCTGCTGATATTGAAGCCACACTCCCAGGATAAATGAGTACGCTAGGATGGACTCCAAGAATGATTGTCGTACGCGGCAAGTACGCGGAAGGTGCTGGGTTGACCAGGACGCCAGTCTGACCCACGTAAACGTCCTGTCTCCCGTGGCTCTGATGAGTGATATCGTGACCTCGATCCTGCTTCAAAATACTGAAGAAATGAATAGGCATCCACAGCTCTCTTTCATGCCTTGCGCACGAGGATACCGTGATCTACCTTACCTGTCCTTGAACTTCCGGTTTCGCAGGGTATTTTGATTTTACCCCTCCTTCTCTCAGCCACAACTACTGTTAAAAATGGGAGGACTCTTTTCTGTATCCTTGGAGTACCAGCTGCCGTTCTTGTCTTACTCTCAACAAATGGGTTTGGTAATTCTCTACCATCCGCAGCCAGAACCTAGCCCTGGCGGGCGACTGTTGATACCCCAGCTGACGCCTCTTTCATCTTATCGCGCGGATCTGATGCTAATGACTGCTGTCGATTTCCCTATATTTCCTCGGTCGTTTGGCCAAGTGCGAGACTTCTGGTGTTTCTCTGGTTAGACTCTTTGTGCTGACCTTCCATTCCGATGCTCCTTCAGTTCGTCGCTTCATCTTGCAGATGAATTTCCACCTAATATGACTCACCACTGGAGTTAATATAACGAAATGATGTACCGATCAGTCCGCCGTACATAAGGCGTTTCCGCCGTTCCTGGCAGGTTGGTGCAGGTCTGTCCTGCCCTTCCTACCAAAGTGCCAGTTTCTTTATAGTACTGTCCATTATACATATTCTGAGGTATCTCCCATGAATTTGAGCAATGTTTCTGCATTACAAGCAACAAGATAAGTACATTAGGTGACTTCATAGAGTACAAGGCATTTACTAGTATACACATGGTACATGGTAGACTACAAGAACTCAAAGGTTGTCATCTCCTTCACCCATTAAGTTATCAAAGCACTCATTGTCCTCGTCATCATCAAAAAGGTTGTGGCGGTATCGAATGAAGCTTCGCATTGAATCAGGTACGTCTGAGAGGAGGTAATCATCATCCTCAGCCTCCTCTTGAGATGCCAGTCTCTGCTATGGTAGCACTGATTCCTCATCTGTTCCATCCAGCTGGTCAATCTCCTCATCTGAAGACGTGATGGGGTGTTGCAGTATACAATGTCTTGTTGAAGCTGTATCCTCTGCCTTGCTCTCTTCATCCTCTACTGGTGCTCCCTTGTACACCTTCCGAGGCTTCAGTCATGAATGGCTGGCTTTTGTAGATGGTGGGTGACTCAGTGTCTCCGTTTCGGACTTGTTAATTTGTCTAAGATAAGACTAGTGGAAAACTACCCAAAAGATAACCTCCAAAAGTCTAACTCAGGTTGTTGTGCAAGTGTGGATCGATGTGATCAGAGTTGCCATACTTAGAATGCCAACAAAACTCTTAGCTAGGTTGATTCTCTCTTATTGAAGCAATCTACTTCAAAGTGTTCACCTCCAGAGGAGTATATATGGGTTTTAAAAGAGTTTATATCCAAACACACAAACACACACACAAGAACACGGTGCACAAAGCACAAAACACAAGAGCTACAGTCCCACCAAAAGACTTGGTAGCCGATATAGTCTGACCCTATGGAGTTCAAGACTTCTTTAAGACAACTACAGTACACAGTGTACTGGAAAAGGTCCTAGACCAGTTTCTACAAAGAGCTTAATCGCAGGCCCAATTCCTTTGTTAAGACTCTAAGTGTGTCACAACCTGATACCCAACACAGGCCACACTCCAAAAGCCACCAGAACTTTTGGTGTAAAGTTATCTCTTAGAAAAGTGCAAAGTGCACTAAAGATATTACTCTTTGTCTCTTATGACACAAGTTCGTTATCAGATTTCTATCTCTCTGGAGTCACTCAGGACCAATCTCCAGGGCCTGAAGTGAGGAAGCAAAACTGGAATGGCACACACAATTATACACCAAACAAACTCATCATGTATTCACAATCAGAGGGGGCAGAGTTACTTGAGTATATATGAATATCTAGCTGTCCTTATATATGGTCCATGGAATATATCTACAGGAAAATATAAATAATGTCCAATAATTCAGGAAATAATAAAAGAGTGACTGAGATACTAAAAGAGGGAATATTCAGATGTCATGGAGTCTGGCCATTAGGGTATCTGATCATATCTGCACAGGTATCCACTTTCCAGGTGTTCTGGACTCTTAGATATTTGATTTTTCTCTTTTCTAGGTGGGTCTGGATGGATGGATGAGTCTATCTGTTCCACATTCTCTTTTCCAGCATCCACACAGCCACCAATGTCCAGGTTTCAAAGCTTCCAAGGCTGGAACATACTGTTCCTGTTCCTGTCTCCTTTGATAATTTGTTCTTGATCTTATCTAGGACTTTGCATTCCTTAGATATTAATTATATGTCTCATTGTATCTGTAGTCATGTAGCTACACTTGTTCTGAGGTTGTGTTGCCTCTTGTTAAGTAATTTCATCTATTTGTGCCACATTAGAACTCTTTATTAAGAGATCATCGGCTTTGATTCTGATCTGCATATTGAATTCCAATGTCTGATCATTCTGATTGTTCCTTTCCAAGTTGTCTCTCTGTTCTGATGTCTTCTCTAAGTACCTCTGTACTGTATGACTGCACTTTGCACTTTGCAGATGTCATAGAAAAGTGAATAAATTGAAAAATCCCATTGATAGCACTTTGAGAGAGCTCAGTTAACTAGCCAACATGTTTGTATGGTCATAGTTAGGTTCCCTACAGGTTTCAGGAGTGATCTGCTTCAGATCTAATACATAGATAAGTCAGAATATACAGCTTAGACACCTCTGTATAGTGTATCATATAGCTCTTTGTACTTTCCAACACACTGTAGCTTCTCTAAGGCAATGACTAGCAGACTGGGCTCACTCTAGTCCTTATTACCCATTATTTTGTATCATATTAAAGTATTCTGATTCAAAAGTAATGTAAAATGAATAAAATTGGTTCTTTTCTAGGTTTGCCATATTAGCGTGGGCAGTTGGGCTGTGGGAAACATCACATGATTCCTGGCAGCGAGAGTGCAGGTGCCCAACATGCTGGGGCTTTGCCTTGTCAAACTTGAACCCCATCCAACCTTCATCTGATAACTCTCCATCCTTTTTGAGTGCAACATAGACTTGTTCGAGTTTCGCATTGTCTACATGTAGCAGCACAGCAGCCTTGAACTGGTTGAATGAAACCTCTGGAATTCTGGGACCAAGGTCATACAAGGCCTGATTCCTGACTTCTTCCATTTGGACATTCTCATTTGACTATCTGGTGTCTGCAATAACTTATACACCATAGTTTTTAAACTCAGTGAGTCACAGCAATGTGTAGGAGAAAGAGGACAATGGTGGTGAACGAATCAGGGTAGAACTTACTGCATAAGGCATCAACTTCTTCCAAACATATGCAACTGTCGACTTGTTCATGTCTGTCTGTGAGAGTCCTCTGAGTCTGAAGAGTAGTGCCAGTGGCTGTGTCTGAAAATGTTTCCAAAGCAAACCATCATCATGGCGAACCTCAGGGCATACTGCAAAGTCTGATATCGAGTGGATCTCTAATGGCTTGTTTCCACACAATCTGGATCACATTTTTTGGTCAGGATTCTTGTGCTGCCCCAGACACTCTGGATCAACACTTTGTCGCTAGCTGCCCTGACCTTCAACTTGACCTGCAGGTCTGATATTTCAGACCACAGTCTTCACTTTTTATTGCAATGCCAGATTTTGCCACGAATCCTGATGTCGGTCAGCACTCAGCTATCAGTGACCTTGTAAAGAAGGTTGTGCATATGTTGGATTTCAAGGAACGCAACCCTCTCATTAGATCATGCTTTACCGTCCCCTACTCATGACAATGGGCTGATCCTCCTTGTAAGTAGACTTTGTTCAACCGAGAGACCCAGAGGCTTGAGTTATTACTGAAGTGATTTTTACATTTCAGCACAACAATCTCACTCGAGGAGAAAATGGGCTTGCATCACTTGATAAAGTGATAATGCCAGATATCGTTATCCTCAGGACTTACTCTATGTTCTACAAGATCCCAGTCACCTCTGCTCCTTGGTCGTTTTGGCATTGAAGGTTGATACCCAAAAGAGACCACAGTGGTTTGCAGATGTGTTATTGCATCTCCTTCATGGCGCCTCAGAAAAGGCATAGAGTCTCTGACATACCGAAAGATTGCTTTACGACACTTCTGCTTTCAAAGAAGTCACCAGATCGTTGTGAAAGAGGTTTCTGGTGTAGGTGGCGGTATCGATCATAAGTGAGTGCAACCTATACAACACTCCGCCTCATTCTCATTTTTATTTTATCAAGATTCATTTGCTACTTTTATGCACTATTGCAGAATACTTGATTGCTTTACCCAACCTTGATCTATATTCCTGCTTTCCCACTTTCCATGTAGTTTGAGTTGAATGGCATCTTCGTTCCCAAGATACCACAGTCCAAAGCACATCAGACTCAACCACTTGAGTACTCGTTTTCAAGTTGAAGAAGTTCGATATTTGAACAAGAAGGGAGGGGTTTTTACATACAACCATCAAAAGAATACTGATATAGAGGCACGAGGAGCAGTAGCTTGCATGCATCCAAAGCATAGGCAAGTAGCACTCTTCGGCCTTGTACTTAGTATTGGTTGTGGCTATGGCTGCGTCATTCTTCAATGACCACTAGCCTGGCTTGCTTGTCATAGTCATGTGAATCTCACAGGAAACCTATGGAACAACATTCTTGAAAGCACGTAAGACCACAGTGCAATATAGGCTACCAAGGCTAGTAGTCATCCAATCCATCAAATTGTATCATCGACAGTGACACCAGGCTGATATTAGACTCAGAGTAAGATCTATGAGATTCAAGAGGTATCACCAAGTGCAAGGACTACGTAGAACCGTGTAACATTTTCTGCAGTGGGAGGCCATGGCATGTCACCATTGTTGAAACAGCCCCAAGATTTTGGGTTGTTCTCTGGATTTCAGAGAGTGTGGATGGAGTCTTCATCGGGCTCCATCTTCGATGTCTACATGCTCACTTTCTGAACAAGTCTACAATCGCGCATCTTAAAGAAGTTGATGGCAGTGCCACCGTGACTCTGGTCCACCAACGCCGAACCATTGTTCAATGTTCTTTGCTTCTGTCCTACATGTTGCTGTGGCTCGCTGGGTTTAAATACCATGGTGTGTACTCTACTGCTAAAACTCAGTTTATTTTCTAGCACTCTGATCNGTGCCACATTAGAACTCTTTATTAAGAGATCATCAGCTTTGATTCTGATCTGCATATTGAATTCCAATGTCTGATCATTCTGATTGTTCCTTTCCAAGTTGTCTCTCTGTTCTGATGTCTTCTCTAAGTACCTCTGTACTGTATGACTGCATGTTGCACTTTGCAGATGTCATAGAAAAGTGAATAAATTGAAAAATCCCATTGATAGCACTTTGAGAGAGCTCAGTTAACTAGCCAACATGTTTGTATGGTCATAGTTAGGTTCCCTACAGGTTTCAGAAGTGATCTGCTTCAGATCTAATATATAGATAAGTCAGAATATACAGCTTAGACACCTCTGTATAGCATATCATATAGCTCTTTGTACTTTCCAACACACTGTAGCTTCTCTAAGGCAATGACTAGCAGACTGGGCTCACTCTAGTCCTTATTACCCATTATCTTGTGTCATATTAAAGTGTTCTGATTCAAAAGTAATGTAAAATGAATAAAATTGGTTCTTTTCTAGGTTTGCCATATTATTGTCGGGCCCTGAGGCAGAATTACTGTCAATCTTTTGATGTTTGGTGGTCTTGCGGCTACTATTTGTCTTCTTTCTCTTCTTCAAAGACTTCTCCCCATCTTCACCCTCAGCCTCAGTCTCTTCCTGGGTGTCACTGTCACTGTCATGGTCACCGACATTGTTGACACCTCGGACTCTGTTGCTGCCCTCCTCCTTGCTTATAACCTGCTGCTGGCCCTTCTTTCTTTCCTTTCCCTTCTTCTTTGGTAGCCTAGCCCTAAGCACATCCACTGGCTGTATGGTCATCTGCTTCTTCCTCTTGACCAAGTCCCTAGGCAGTGTAAGTGACCTGTTCTTCACCTCCTCCTCAATCTCTCGTTGATGCTTCAACAACTGAACCTCAGGCATTTTCTCCTACTTCAACGATCTGTCATCAAAGATACCTGTGAAGATTTTCCCAAGCTGGTTGGAGCGGAGGCTGTGGGGTTCCTGGAACAGCATGTCTTCAGGCCATCCAACAAGTTTGATACTATGAATGTAGACGATGAGGATGTTGTAGTCTTTGTATTCCATACTCATTGCTGGATTCTTTGTAAGTTCCACTGAAAGGAATATTAGAGAAGACACTGTAATCAAAGATATACATGTACTTAGGCTGTCATGCATCTAGCTCTTAATAGCTTCCCTCATTTTTTTAGCATTCACTTCTCTCTTCCTTTGGCCATCGGCCATGAGAACACAGTAGCTTTCCACTGCTTCAATGAACTTGGCACACGTCATGTTAAACTTCATCTCGAGAAAGCCCTCGATAGGTCCAGTACCAAAGAAGTTACATGGCACATTCTGACCTCTCTTTGAGTTGCAGACAATGCCAAAGGTGAGTACATGTGCCCGCTTCAACAAATTCTGGGCCTAGCACCAAGAGAGGGACATTGAGCATTGTATTGAACATGTCATTGATATGGTATGTACTGTTTCAGCCATCCTTTGGAAGGTCTTTGTCACGTCATTATAAGTAGCCTTAGGGTTTGCTATGGTCCCTTTGAACTGATCCATCTGGTAGGCCTCAAGTTCTTTGAGTAGTTCCTTGGCTTGAGTTGATTTGGGATGGTTGATCACATACTTAAGATTCTTGTCCTAATGAACAAGCTCAATGATTTCAGTGAGCTTGTACCAGTGTCCTTTTTGGTGACCTAAAAGTAGGTATTAGTCGAGTATAGTATTTAGAGCAGAAAACGGTTACTTACCTGCATTCATTTCTTCTGCCTTCTGGTGAACTGCTGCATTGAAGATGCTGTTGCCCCAATGGTTTTGAGATGACATGTGGATGCTGATTAGCTGCTTCACCCGCAATACAGAAACCTTTTCTTCAGATGCCGCCTTTCTGATACCCTCATCTAGGTTGTCAAGTAGCACCTTGACTGTGTCCCTGAGTTTCTCACTTGTTGATGAACCTGCAATCTCCTTCTCTGCTGCACCCATTTTCCCTCGTACTGTTGGAATTCCATCACCTTCCTCAGGATCAGACTGCACTGGCTGCTCTTTCTTTCTAAGAGATGTTACACCCTGTTCTGGAGAGGATGAACATGAACATGGAGGAGGAAGTGAGTTTTGAGGTGATGGGGGATGGGAAGTCAAATGAGGGGACATTGGTAAAGGAGTGGATGTCCCACCGAACTGCTCTGACTGGGTAGAGCTGGAACTGTTGAGTAGACTGGAAACTGTGACTGATATGTGGCTATCTGATGCTATTGCAACAGTGGGAGCAACAGGTGCAGGTGGTTTACAGGCTTTTGCCTTCGTGTCTTTTGGCTTTGGCTTTGGCCAGCCAGTTAAAGGCTGAAGAGCTGGTGTGGGAGCTGAAGGTGCAGGTGCAGTGGATGAGGAATGTGCAGGCCCCAGCACAGTGGATGAGGGAGCACATTGTGAAAGGCATTGGGGAGCAGGGAGAGCTGTTTGAGAAACACCTGAAGCAGATCCTCTGGTATAATTGACTGGTTTTTGGGCTGGTGCTATATTGGAATTGAAGGGAGCTCTGGGTAGAGGATTTCTGTGGAGCTGCAGATGATAAATTGTTGATGGATGGGAGTAATGAAGAGAGCATTGAGGAGGACCTGGATTCTGAGATGGTAACAGAACATTTTGGACATTTGAGCTGGTATGACCAGGCACGGGATATGGAACATTAGATGCAGATTGTTGGATGTTATGAGATGCCAATGAAGAAAAAGGAGTTGTAGCAAGCTGTGATTGGGCTGTCAGATGTGGAGAGGGTTGAGACAAGGAAGGTGGAGGCACTGGTCTTGACACGGTCTGCAGTGGTGGGAGATGACCATCATGACATGGCAACCCCAGACCTGTCAATCCATGCTAGTTCAGCTGTGAGTGGTGTGGGAAACCAGCACTGTGGTTGAGTGCTTGCTGGAAATGTATGTGATGTTCGCACTGGAGGTCATGTCGTACAGTCAGCTGAGGCTCAGACTGTGAACCCAAAACAAGATTGCTGTTCCCAGAGAAAGTGAACTGGTTTCGGGATTGAGGCCAATGATTCAGTGGCAATGATGTTTTTTGCAAATATCCAGAACTTGAACCGGGTTGGGTGGTTCGTGTCTAGACATTGCTTATGGTGAGCATCAGAATGTGATTGATCCAACCGACATACCAAATGGAGAGGTGCTTGAGGCAGTTGGGGGGCATTAAGCAGCTGATTCCAATCCATTTGGGCCTGTAAAATGGATTTTTGTGCTCTTGAGGTACTGGACACAGGCTAGAGTATGATCAACCAATTTTCTCTTTGAGCTCAAGATCCTGCTACATGACACACGTGAGTCTGTTTACTAGCATGTGACATCCAAGAGAAGGTCAAACCAGACTGACTTGGCTTGAAACATCACCATCATTCCCATGTCCAAAAGCATGGTAATATCCCCATAGCCATTCGTTCATTTCTGACCTGATCTCTCATGTAGGTGTTCCTTCATCACCAGTGAAGGCTTCCTGACAACATCTCAAGGCTCTTCAAGATGGATTCCAAGTGCATGAAGACCTGCTTCTGAGTCAGAAAGGTGAATATGCAATAATATCTCAAACATTTTCTGACAAGCATTATAGGATTGGCTGAGAAGGAAGCTAAACAACAGGCAGTGGAGCAGGCATTGGCATTAGCAGACGAAGAGGTGAATGCAGAGTACCAAAAGTTACTTGATAGCTATTAGCAGCTTTCTGTCTCAATGGGTACATGGTTCATCTCTTCTAGAGTGAATTGTGACACTCACACACAACAGCTGAGGTATCAAAAGTGTTTGGGTCTGAACAGCAGCTTCATGTCTGGACCAAGGCAACCAAGGGAACACCCTCCAAAGCATTGGCTTCCCAACTGTGCACCCCAGTGTCAACCAAGCCTGGGATACCACTATATGAGGACGACAGTGATGAGGATCTGGGCATTTCACTCTTCTGCACTTCACCACCATCTCTGGTTCAAGTAAAAAAACCCCTTGACTCTCCTAGCATCCATTCAGGAAAAACTGGGAACTACTCTGCCTACACTGTATACTCGGGCATCAACCAAGAGCATGGCGTCTTCTACACATGGTTAGTTCTACAGCTTTTGGTCATCTATCTTACTGAAATCAATTGCTAGGCTCCCAACTCGAATGCTTCAGAGTGCATCTGACATTGTTAGCAACTATGAGAGCGCAGTTTACAAAGGCTTCAGCAACATTGATCTGGCCCAACAGTTCTATGAAGAATGCAAGGCCACCGGTGTGCTACAAGAATTGGAGGGAGTGCTGCACTGTACTGAATGGTTTATAGTCAGTCAGAGCATCAAGCCTGGTGTATACAGGCACAAGCATGTCATGAGTGTTGGTTTAGGATGAAAGGGTGGCTAGGTTCAATGGATTTTGGGCAAGAAGATGGAGGCAGATGCCATGCTAAAGAGGATGAAAGACAATGGAGCCGTCATCCTGCTCCCTAAATATAGTGGCTTATTTTGACCTTACCATCTTGTTGTACTTGTGCTGTATAGACTTGTGTATCATTGTATGGAGGCTGTAGAATACTCATGTTCACTACTTTTTGAATGTACAACACATCGGGGTTCACATCTACGTCAATGAAAACTGCTACACCCTGTTTACTTTTACAGCTTGCATGAATGGCGACACGGATAATATTCACGATGACCTCCACTATGTTCTTTTGCTAGGAAATTGCTGCAAGAAAAAATGAAAATGTGAAATCCAAGAGGATGTGTAGACCACATACTTGATTTGCTTCTCTTTGGCTTCCTTTGAGAGTCTCTCTCAATTCCTATGGATCCGCATCCAGTAGAAGAAAATAAAATAACAGATTCGACTAACTTCAGCCAGTAAGTCCGATTGTACTCTGCTTGTTTCACCTTTGCAGCCTGCTTCTCCTTGTCTGACATATCAGCTCGACGCCTTTGCATCTGAAGGTGAGCCACCTGTTGGGTAAGATAACTATTGCTGTGAGTGAACCATTTAGTCAGTTTCCAGAATTAGACACATGAGAAAAGCTAAACCTCACTGTTCTTGATACATCTTGCTACTCTGATGGGTGAGCTCTTTTTGTGCCTCATTCTCTTTTGAAGAACCAGAGACAGATTGGGACTGCTCAGGGATGGTTTCTGGATGTTTTTGGGGCATAGAGAAAAATGCTGAACGAATTAGGTTGAATAGTGTAGGGCAGACAGTGATTGTCAAGGTCGAAGCCAAGATCTGTATATAAGATGCACATCAGATTGCCATCTTTTGAAAGCTGCTGGGATAATTTATTTTATTGCAACTCATAATTGTAACCAAACATTACAAGTTTGTAGTACTTGAGCTGGATAATACTAAGGTATGTTGACTGATTTTTTCAGCATTTTGGGCATAGAGGAAAGGTCAGAGTCGACTGGTGGTCAGTTTTGAGCATTGACAAACTCGTAGTATATCATGATGAACTCTTAGCATAGCTCCAGCACTACATCTCCATATTGCTCCAGGACATTATAGATTATGCAAATCACGATTGATTGAGTTCAAAAGTCAATTATACAACATGTCTATCTATTTTTACATGCTTTACCATGAAGAATGTCCAACCCAACCTGCAATAACTCATCCCAATGCTTATTCCACCCCTCTAAGACATCAGGTGGAGCATGAGCTGCAAAGTCCTTGTCGGACATACAGCCATTGTGAACCCAATGAAACAAGCCTGAAGCACTGTACAAGGTGAACAACGACCTATTCTCAGTTGGACGAATTGCCACATTGGAATGTTCCAACATAGCAGAGGGTATCAACATGATACACCCCAGCAGGAACTCGAACGCAAGACCAAGGTCCCAAAGGACCAGATGACCGCCCATCTTGTAGTTGAAATCACTGAGACTGAGAATAGTGCACTGCTTGAAAAGCAGGTTAAGGTAGTCGTGGTAGCGATAGGTATTGACATGCTCAAAATTGAGTGTATAACCTGCAAACATGCAGTTTTTGAAATGACACTTGAGATCAGGATTGTCAACATAGATCTTGTTGAGGATGTTGGAATACAGGTTCCATAGCTGGGGGAAGTAAGCCTGGAAATAGTCTACAAGACTGAGTTCAAATCAGTTATTCTTATGTATGGTGTACTTACAGTCTATTGCCCAAACTACTGCCTTAGTGGCTTTGTCCTGGCGGAACCTTTGGAGGATGTCTTCATTGTGGCTGGACATGCACAGAGTGCCTGGACACTTTTGCCCACCACCAAAGGAAAGGCCGCTATTGACAGATTTGTGGTCACCCCTTCTTTTACACTTTGGTGGAGGCAAGACAAGCTCTTTATGAACCACCTTGAAGAGATCCTGAAGAGGAATTATGATTTGCACCATCCATTCCTCAGAAACATGACTGCTATGCACACACAGCATCCCACCTGCACTATCTTGAACAACTAGGGTTTGCCTAGTGAGAGAGCATCAGTTAGTCTCACAATATTGTGATCAGTGGCATATACCTTGGGTCTGGGCATTTCACAACCTCTATTCCTATACTTTTAAGTTCAGCCAATGAATAATCCTTTGATACATCAATGCCATCTCGAGGACCTGTCCAGCCACCTCAAACCTGTATATACGTCATCTTCAAAGTGTGGCTCTGGGCATCCTGTACCTGCCTTGCCTGATATCCTTTAATGTGTGATCCACTAGCCTCATTCTCCAAAGCCCACTTGGCTGCACAGTTTTGATGATACGCAGTGCAGTCTCTTGAAGAAGAGATGTCCACAGGGCAACTGTCATTGTCTTTGAGCTTTTTTGCGGTGGTTGTTGGTTGATATTTGGAATGTTTTCATTTAGAGGTGAATCAAGTCAAAGGGAGGTCGAGAATTGGGGTAAAGGATATTTCTTGAGAGGGACGGGGCCAAAGGTCATGGGTCTTCAGGTCTGGCAATGGATCCAATTGACGTGCTTCTGTGTTGGCCTGTCTTTTCTCAGCGACAGGGGCAAAGGCTCATAGGTAAAAATGAAGTTGAAGGGTTTTGTGTCTCCCGATACCACCGTGTTCTCATCCACTATGTGTTGTTCGACCTAGAGCATTGGTTAGAAAGGGAAATCAGACACGTATGGGGACAGGTTTTAATAAAGGGCTGTAGAGTGATAAAGGGCACCCAAGGTTCGGGGCTTTGATAGAAAGAAAGGGCATTTGGGGAAATGGGATAAAAGAAACTATGCACATACCAGCCATGTTCTGCTGAGACTTGACAGTAGAGGATAAGAATGCATTGACTGGCCAAGTTGGCAGTTGACAACAAGAAGACAACGTGTTGACTCATGATCAACAAACACAAAGTGTCACACACTACATATGAGGTGTTCTTTTTATGCTATTAATACAAAGGAAATACACCCAGAATACTGCTATATATTTGCTTCCAGACAACACTCAGAAAATTCTATTAGTTTCAAGTTGTCATCACATATTGAAAACAGCAAGCATACTCTGGATATTTTATGATAATGAAATTATAGAATTATCCTTTAATTTTCTAATTACAAATATACTAAATTTTCTGCCTTATAAAATAGTGAGAAAACATTTAGAAAATAAATATAAGATTTTGAATTTTATAATGTTAAATACAAAAGGAAAACTATATGAAAACTATCTAAGAATATAGTGTTTTCACATGATTTTCCTACTATTTTCCTAGTGTTTTCCTAGTGTTTTCTCTGACTTTCCCACAATAGAAAATGTGGAATTTTTATCTTATCTTATCAGCATTTTCTGAGGATTTTCAACCAGAGAAAATTTAATGTTTTCTCAGTATGGAAATTATTCTAATATATTGTATTATCTATTAATTCTCAGAATTTGAAAATTCCATATCTTTTGCTGCTGAAAATTTAGTATTCTCCAGGCATATTCTTGTTGAGAGGACACAATTGAAATTTAGAATTTATATATGGTTTTATAAAAATTCTCTTTGCAAGAAGATTAGGTGTTTTCTCAATCAGAAAACCATGTTAAAAGAACACCTTGTACATAGTGACACATGTGACTCCATTGATTCATGACTCATGCCTCCTCCTCCAGAGTCCACCAGCACAACCGATATATTCGACAACCTGCTCATGCCTTGATTGGGGACATTGACAGTCAGCCGAGATATGTGCCGACTAAATTCAGCCATTTCCAAAATCTCAAAAAGGATTGTGAGACTTCTGCTGCATACCGACGGCAGCAAAGTAATACAACAGTTCAGCTGCTTATGGCCAGACTGTGCCAGAAGGATTGTGAAATGGATGAAAGAGCATACGAGCAAGTGGCCTGGGACGTGGACAGCGACGCTTTTATGGGATACGACGGTAGCTACAACTATGCTGGAGGGTTGAGTGACTTGGTAATATGTCGAACCTAGAAAAGACCCACTTTTATTCATTTTACACTATTTCTGAATTGGAACACTTTAATATGACACAAGATAACAGGTAATAAGGACTAGAGTGAGCCCAGTCTGCTAGTCATTGCCTTAGAGAAGCTGTAGTACCTTAGAAAGTATGAAGAGCTATATGATATGCTATACAGAGGTGTCTAAGCTGTACTTTCTAACCTATCTATGTATCAGATCCAAAGCAGATCACTCCCGAAACCTGTAGGGAATCTAACTATGGCCCAATGAACACATTGGCTAGTTAACCAAGCTCTCAAAGTGCTATCAATGGGATTTTAACTTCTACTTTACTTTTCTATAACATCTGCAAAGTGCAAGCTGCAGTCAAACAGTATAGAGGTACTTAGAGGAGACATTAAAACAGAAAGACAGCTTAGAACAGGAATGATCATAGAACGATCCTCCTCCGAAGTCAATATATGGATCAGAGTCAAAGCAGGCGATCTCTTAATAAAGAATTCACTGGCGGCTAAACAATATGCGATAAGCAAACTAGATACAAAGACTGCTCAGAAAGACAGAAATCACTTCCAAAGGACATCCACTACCTACAGACAGATACAAGGAGACATATGAAGAATATCTAACGCGCAAGAAATCCTAAATAAGACCCAGCGTGCATTGTCAAAGGAGATAGAGACAATAACAGTGTGTTCCAACCTTGGAAACTTTGGCATCTAGGCCTCTGCCGATGTGCAGATACTAGAAAAGGGGAAATGCTGTCAAAAGACAGGACAGATACAGCCATCTGCTCATAGATACCCAACTTAGAAAAGAGAAAATACAAATTATAGAGTCTAGAACACCTGGAAATGTAGATACCCATGCAGATATGGTTGGATACCCTAGTGGCCAGACTCTGTGACATCTGAATAATCCCTCTTTTAGTATCTCAGTCACTCATTTGTCATTTCCTGAATTATTGGACATTATTTATAATTTTCTGTAGATATATTCCTTGGACTGTATATAAGGACAGCTAGATATTTGTACATACTCAAGTAACTCTGCCCCCTCTGATTGTGAATACATGACAAGTTTGTTTGGTGTATAAATTTGTGTGCCATTCCAGTTTTGCTTCCTCACTACAGGCCCTGGAGATTGGTCCTGAGTGACTTCAGAGAGATAGAAATCTGATAACGAACTTGCGTCATAAGAGATAAGAGTAACATCTTGAGTNTGGGATTTTAACTTCTACTTTACTTTTCTATAACATCTGCAAAGTGCAAGCTGCAGTCAAACAGTATAGAGGTACTTAGAGGAGACATTAAAACAGAAAGACAGCTTAGAACAGGAATGATCATAGAACGATCCTCCTCCGAAGTCAATATATGGATCAGAGTCAAAGCAGGCGATCTCTTAATAAAGAATTCACTGGCGGCTAAACAATATGCGATAAGCAAACTAGATACAAAGACTGCTCAGAAAGACAGAAATCACTTCCAAAGGACATCCACTACCTACAGACAGATACAAGGAGACATATGAAGAATATCTAACGCGCAAGAAATCCTAAATAAGACCCAGCGTGCATTGTCAAAGGAGATAGGGACAATAACAGTGTGTTCCAACCTTGGAAACTTTGGCATCTAGGCCTCTGCCGATGTGCAGATACTAGAAAAGGGGAAATGCTGTCAAAAGACAGGACAGATACAGCCATCTGCTCATAGATACCCAACTTAGAAAAGAGAAAATACAAATTATAGAATCTAGAACACCTGGAAATGTAGATACCCATGTGGATATGGTTGGATACCCTAGTGGCCAGACTCTGTGACATCTGAATAATCCCTCTTTTAGTATCTCAGTCACTCATTTGTCATTTCCTGAATTATTGGACATTATTTATAATTTTCTGTAGATATATTCCTTGGACTGTATATAAGGACAGCTAGATATTTGTACATACTCAAGTAACTCTGCCCCCTCTGATTGTGAATACATGACAAGTTTGTTTGGTGTATAAATTTGTGTGCCATTCCAGTTTTGCTTCCTCACTACAGGCCCTGGAGATTGGTCCTGAGTGACTTCAGAGAGATAGAAATCTGATAACGAACTTGCGTCATAAGAGATAAGAGTAACATCTTGAGTGCGTTATAGCACTTTTCTAAGAGAAACTTTACACCAAGAAGGAGCCTTGGGCACTTGGAGTGTGGCCTGTGTGTGTATCAGGTTGTGACACACTTAGAGTCTTAGCAAGGGGTGTGCCTGCACTGAACTCTTTGTAGAAATTGATCTAGGACCTTTTCCAGTACACTGTGTGCTGTAGTTATCTTGAAGAAGTCTTGAACTCCATAGGGTCAGACTATATCGGCTATTGAGTCTTTGTACAGGACTGTAGCTCTTGTGTTTGTGCTTTGTGCACTGTGTTCTTTGTGTTTTGTGTGTGTGTTTGTGATATAAACCATTTTAAAACCATATATACTCCTCTGGAGGTGAACACTTTGAAGTAGAACACTTCAATAAGAGAGAATCAACCTAGCTAAGAGTTTTATTGGCATTCTAAGTGCGGTAACTCTGATCACGTCGATCCACACTTGCACAACAAACTGAGTTAGACTTTTGGAGGTTATCTTTTTGGGTAGTTTTCCACTAGTCTTATCTTAGACAAATTATCGGATAATGAGAGGGATAAAGAGGATGATTGGGTTGAAGAAGAGCTGCTCTTTCATGCAGCAAAGGATGACCTTCTTGACATGTGGGTGTGCTTTTCCATTTGATTATCTCTCATGCTGACTGCTATGTATAATTCAGACATGAAACACACTACTGCAATCACCGAAACAAATGTATCATTGACCAAGAAAGATGGGACGCTCAGATGCCTGAGCTGCTGGAAGCTTTCATGGAGTACCTGTATATGAGAGCACATCTGGAAGTTTATACAGAGCCATGACAGGTTCGAGAGTGACACAAGATGCTGGTGTATGATGTATTCAGTAAGTTTCCTGTAGCTTGGATTGTTCTGATGAAGCTCATGTCCTTTTCTCCAGGTCATTATACTGTTAACTTAGATCTGTATGGCTCAGACAAGTACCAGAATACTAGCTGGATTCATCAAGGGTTTCTCCCTTTCAATGCTCTCAGGAATTGAGCAATAATCTGCATCCATACCATACAGCTGTATCATAGCCTTTTTGTTCGCTGTCCTCGACTTGGCATTCAGCCATTCATCTATACCCTCTGTGACATACAAGGTATACGATTCAAGAACTATCTCACCACACTCTTCTCCCAGGCATACGACCTTTACATAGCTCTGTTGAACAGTATACATCGAAAGGTCCAGGTAGCCCTCGGTCAGGACTTGGAGAATTGGAGAATGCTGAATGCATGTCTAGCTTGTCAGTATGAGGTTATTGATGAGCCAGAACTTATCCTGAGGATGCTCATTGCAGTAGACAGCAATGACTCAATGAAGCAGCTTGAGAGGAGGCAGAAAGTGGGTGGACAGGTGCTTGGAATCCTGAAGGAATGGCTGGAAAAGAGAGTGGGTGGGGGAGACTACTTTATGTCTTCAGAAGATGTTGATCAGTGGGACCAGTCAAACTGGCCAATGTGGCCAGGATATCAGCCACCGAAAGGGAAGGTGCAGCAGGCACCATGTTCAGATGATTGGTTGAACATGAAGGAAGCAAAGACGAAGAAGGCATTTGGTGCCTTTGACAAGACCGGGATTTTTGTGGCACTTTGCAGGCACCAATTCATTTTAAAACTTCTGAATATGATTCAGACTGGAGAGCAGTACATGGCATTCTTTTCATGCAATTCCCTGTTTCTAATCATTCTCTAGATCAAAATACTTCTTGTCATTTCTGTACAACATTCTAACTGCAACAAAGGAAGATCGTGAGCAACGTGGTCTTTCAAAGCCTCGGGGCTCCTTAGGTGTGGGGTACAACATTGCCTGCCACCTAGTTAACCTTCTCATGAGGTCTCTGCTTGGAAAAATGGCTGAGGAGGAGCAAGTGAAGTTGCTCATGGGTATATTGCATGGATACGGCCACAAGCGACTCTGCCAGCTTGACTTTTTGATGATATACATCCTAGGGGCAGGTAACGAAGACCTAGAGGTCTGTGAGCAATTCTTCTCCATTACCAATGGGTTGGCACCTGTCGTACGACACAGCAGCCGGTAATTTGTCTAAGATAGGACTAGTGGAAAACTACCCAAAACGATAACCTCCAAAAGTCTAACTCAGTTTGTTGTGCAAGTGTGGATCGACGTGATCAGAGTTACCGCACTTAGAATGCCAATAAAACTCTTAGCTAGGTTGATTCTCTCTTATTGAAGTGTTCTACTTCAAAGTGTTCACCTCCAGAGGAGTATATATGGTTTTAAAATGGTTTATATCACAAACACACACACAAAACACAAAGAACACAGTGCACAAAGCACAAACACAAGAGCTACAGTCCTGTACAAAGACTCAATAGCCGATATAGTCTGACCCTACGGAGTTCAAGACTTCTTCAAGATAACTACAGCACACAGTGTACTGGAAAAGGTCCTAGACCAATTTCTACAAAGAGTTCAGTGCAGGCACACCCCTTGCTAAGACTCTAAGTGTGTCACAACCTGATACACACACAGGCCACACTCCAAGTGCCCAAGGCTCCTTCTTGGTGTAAAGTTTCTCTTAGAAAAGTGCTATAACGCACTCAAGATGTTACTCTTATCTCTTATGACGCAAGTTCGTTATCAGATTTCTATCTCTCTGAAGTCACTCAGGACCAATCTCCAGGGCCTGTAGTGAGGAAGCAAAACTGGAATGGCACACAAATTTATACACCAAACAAACTTGTCATGTATTCACAATCAGAGGGGGCAGAGTTACTTGAGTATGTACAAATATCTAGCTGTCCTTATATACAGTCCAAGGAATATATCTACAGAAAATTATAAATAATGTCCAATAATTCAGGAAATGACAAATGAGTGACTGAGATACTAAAAGAGGGATTATTCAGATGTCACAGAGTCTGGCCACTAGGGTATCCAACCATATCCACATGGGTATCTACATTTCCAGGTGTTCTAGATTCTATAATTTGTATTTTCTCTTTTCTAAGTTGGGTATCTATGAGCAGATGGCTGTATCTGTCCTGTCTTTTGACAGCATTTCCCCTTTTCTAGTATCTGCACATCGGCAGAGGCCTAGATGCCAAAGTTTCCAAGGTTGGAACACACTGTTATTGTCTCTATCTCCTTTGACAATGCATGCTGGGTCTTATTTAGGATTTCTTGCACGTTAGATATTCTTCATATGTCTCGTTGTATCTGTCTATAGGTAGTGAATGTCCTTTGGAAGTGATTTCTGTCTTTCTGAGCAGTCTTTGTACCTAGTTTGCTTATCGCATATTGTTTAGCCACTAGTGAATTCTTTATTAAGAGATCACCTGCTTTGACTCTGATCCATATATTGACTTCAGAGGAGGATTGTTCTATGATCATTCCTGTTCTAAGCCGTCTTTCTGTTTTAATGTCTCCTCTAAGTACCTCTGTACTGTTTGACTGCAGCTTGCACTTTGCAGATGTCATAGAAAAGTAAAGTAGAAGTTAAAATCCCATTGATAGCACTTTTGAGAGCTTGGTTAACTAGCCAATGTGTTCATTGGGCCATAGTTAGATTCCCTACAGGTTTCGGGAGTGATCTGCTTTGGATCTGATACATAGATAGGTCAGAAAGTACAGCTTAGACACCTCTGTATAGCATATCATATAGCTCTTCATACTTTCCCAGGTACCACAGCTTCTCTAAGGCAATGACTAGCAGACTGGGCTCACTCTAGTCCTTATTACCCATTATCTCATGTCATATTAAAGTGTTCTGATTCAGAAATAATGTAAAATGAATAAAAGTGGGTCTTTTCTAGGTTCGACATATTACCGGTTCCATCGACAACAGGCCATCCACAAGTTTGTTTACCACCTCAACAACTTCAAATCTCAGCAAATTTATCTACAACAACTACAGGGATGCTCTGAAGACATTGGTGACAGCTCCCGCAGTGGCGAAGACTATGAAAGAACTCAGGGTGGCCAGTATGGAGACATTTGTACAGTGGCTAAAGGAGGAGAAGGTGTATCTGGAAAGCCGGCAGAATGCACGTGTCAACGAGTTGTTGGATATCCTGTACTACAACAAGCTTGACGTGCTGTACACAGTGCCATGGTCCCTTGAGGATGCATGGAAGACTGTCAGAGAGACATCAAGGCCAGAGGTAGTTGATGGGCACCAAGTCAAGGTCACGCAGTTGGAGGATAAGCTGTTAAAGGTGCTCGAGGCGATTCATGGTCTGGAGATTCAGATAGGCATTCTACCAGGGGATAGGTGGAAGGAGGGAGGCCGGGAGTGGAGGGAGGCCAAGGAAAAGAAGAATGCAGTTCATTATCAGAAGGCATTGGATAGGTTAGAAGGCCTAATTGTTGCCAGGATGTTCGAGCTCACTAGGATGAATTTTTCGGGCACAGGTATGTTCTTAAATCCCATTACATTGAAGAGGATCACTAAGTACACCACTTAAGGCTACAAGATGCGGCAGCACCTTAGTCAAGCTATCAAGAATTGCTCTGCTGCCATACAAGCTGCCCTGAACTTGTACAATAGTGCTGCATCGAAACTGAAGCCACCACAACCACACCTTGAATGGAAGGATGTGCTGGATTACAGCTATCTTTCTGAGTTCGACTTTCTCCACAACACTTGTTTGGATGTTTGAGAGAAACCCTGGGCTAAGCCAGCAGCTTGTGAACTCATGACAAAGGTGTTCAAGCTACTCAGAGCTGAGGAAGAGCTGGACCACCTGCATGTTGAAATCAAACATCTGTTCATGTACATGAAGGAGGAGGACAAATATCTCAAGTCCATGCAGGATTGCTATTGTTTTGAAGACCCCAGCCTTGCCTTTCAAATTGACGTCTTTAGGCAGCAGCAAGGCTGTTTCAACAAGCTTCACTGGATGCGCCTTTGCTCAATTTGGAAGCTCAAGGGATTTGACCCTCGGAACTCCAACTTCTTCCATCCTGGCATTGGTATTCGACGGCAGACCATGGACAATATTCTGGGCAGAGATTTTGTCAATGGTGATGGCTCAGAGAGTGAGGATGATGGGGAAGACAACACGAGCAAGGGTGAGGAGGAGGAAATAGAAGCGGAGTCCGTGTTGGGAACTGTTCTGGGCTTGGCTGATGACGCTACACCTTCTGTATCATAATACCTTATTTTCTGACATACAGTGAACTCATAATACAGTACATTATATTGCTATAGACACTGGTACTACCTCGGGATATGTATGATATAGATTACTATGAAGAAACTGGCATTATGGTAGAAAGGGCAGGACAGACCTGCACCAACCTGCCAGGAACGGCGGAAACGCCTTATGTACGGCGGACTGATCGGTACATCATTTCGTTATATTAACTCCGGTGGTGAGTCATATTAGGTGTGAATTTCGATGTTGGTTCCTTCGGCTTTACGCAAGGGCTCGTGTCCGCGATTCCGTTAATAAAGAACCCTCTACATCTCAACTCCTCAATCGTTTGTAAGGTACTAACTTAGGGCCCGTTCGGCTTCCGTGAAGGATTTTGGTCGTCAGGGTTGTTCTCAAAAGTAGGCCCACAATATGAGGCAAAGCGGACGTCGGTCCGGACAAACTCGGGAAGCCAAACAGGCCCTAATTATCGGTAAATCTTTCGGTCACTCCGATTGGGTTGGTCAGGGTCGCATTCAAGTCGCATTGGTGAAAGGCGCAGTGTTTTCTTGTCAATCGTTGCGGATCCATTTGTTGATCGTTTTTCGTGCATGTGGGAACATGAAACGGAATGCGACACCTATGGGAACTACTTAGTTACGATGGCGTTGTTACCTTCGATGCAAACTCTGCTGCATCCGATAATAGCCCATGTTTCGGTTACACTCATCGGCGTAGCTTTGGTAATACGTGGGTATCCCCATTATTGTGTCTAGGCATCACGAAGCAAACAATCCTGAGTGCATCAGCTTACTCTATCGAAGCTCGGGTCGCAAGAATACGTCTTTCATGCACCACGCACAAACGTCTTCAGTGCAAATAAAGAAGGAATAATGTCTCTGACAGGTCAGTTCCAAACCGTCAGCGCGTATCTTAGAAACCAATGATAGACAACAGGACACCTGGCTATTGTATATATATATACTTGGATTAACAAGGACGATTATCCTGCCTCCCTAACCCTCGCACTTTAGGCGCATTCAGAGGCTGCTTAGATTGGTACGAAGGACATTGATGGATCCGACAAGACAGCTGCAGAGCTTTGGCATCCGCTACACTACAATGGACTCTGATGGGCATAACAAGGTGCTTCCGCCTGGAGTGATGAGCCATCGCGGAGACAAGTATGTCGGCTTGCTCATCTTCCCTGTATAAACCTAATACAGTGCGCTTCAGGTTAATCTGTCGTAGATCCCTTGGGTATCTACGTACAGCACACCGTTCATCCCCGGTTATATGGCCCTTGACATGCTGTTCTTCCAAGTCAAAGACATCCACATCTACCGCTTGTCTACCGCAGATGAGCTCATACACCGAGCAGAGATACCGCGTCCTCTGTTGCGAAAAACAAAAATGGGCTTGCTTTTTCGCAATCCTTACTCCTACCTTCTCAAGGCCAACGCCGCTACGGTTGTCATCAGTTTGACCATTCTCACCCTCGACACATCTGACTTGGACTTTTCGATTCTAGTGATTTTGTATGGTTATAACTAGACCATCAGTAGGCCATCTGCTATCGCTTGGATGTATAGAAACAACCGGATCTTACGATTGTGATTGATCGGTTCTCGCTCAATCATCGCAAAGGGAACTCGACCCCCAGTACGTAATTGATTTCGGACTACAAAGACCCAATGCCACTCATGTTATAACTGCTCTGTGACTGAGCGAACATAAAGTATTGAGCGCGAGGGAGTGTCGTGAGCTCAAGAGGCCGCTCTTGTGTTTCAACCAAGTTTCAACTTTCAAGTCAAGCAAGTCAGGGGTCACGGCGGAACAATTTTCAGACATCTTGCCGCTTTCGGTGGGGCAGCCGCGGATTTCCAACACCGGATTGTCAACGCGATCAGACTCGACTTCCGCAACTTTCTTCCGCTTTTAAAATACGGTTGAGCCGTTTGGCTCCAACATCCCATGTATTATCTCGTTCCTTTCCTCGCACTTTCCCTTGGCCTCTTAGTCCCATCAGCTTCTGCTGCTAGAGGCAGTCCCGAGAAGATTCATGGCGTCAACTTGGGTAATTGGTAAGTACTTCTACCTTCTTTGTGTTCCACAAGTCAGCAGGTGCTTATACTCATCAAACCAGGCTGATTGCTGAAGGTTGGATGATGTCCAATGGTGTGCCAATCCCAATTCCCCCTCGAACCCTGTTTTTATAGTGTGATTCAGAATGGGGCGCCATGGGTGGCGAGAACTGCGATCCTTGCGGTGGTTGCGTTCGAAGCGACGGGTCAGTTGTATCAACACTCGGTACTCACAATCATCTCAACCAAGTAGAGCTTTCGCGCGATTCTTTCCCGATGATGTCGATGCGAAATATAAGCAACATTGGTATGGACTACAATGACGAGCACGAAGAAGTAGGGCTGACCGTCGTGCAGGGAAACATGGTTCACGCAAAAAGATGTCGATGACCTGGTAGATCTGGGGATAAACGCAGTCCGAATTCCAGTTCGTATTATTCGGACAATATCTCGTTGCGTTGGCTCACGGGATTTCTTGGTAGATCGGGTGGTATATCATTGAACAGCTGGTGGACCGCAAGACTGAGTTCTTCCCTCGTGGTGGATTAGCATCCCTTGTACGGTGGCTCTGTGTTCATCTATTCATTATTTCATTAACGCCAAATGTCTCTAGCGTCGAGGTCTAGACCAGTTACATAAAGCGGACATTGCCGTCGTTCTCGATCTTCACGGTGCTCCCGGCGCGCAAAGGCCCGACCAAGCGTGGACCGGAAAGTAAGTCAGCTCTCGACGTGAATAATGATGGAAGTTTAATCGTGTTACTAGCTGTACCAAGGTACCACAATTCTACGTGCGTATTCGTATTTATTGGCTGCTTCCTTAGACTTTAACCTATTTTCAGACACCCGAAAATTATCATCGCGCTCTGGTTTGGACCGCAGTGATGACTACGCTCTCGCATATCGACCCCGTGTTTGGTAGCGTCTTCGCGATTCAAGCCGTCAACAACCCCTTGGTGAACGCCACTTTAACTCCCGGCTATGGCGACTGTAAGTTGCAACAACCCTCTGGGTCGCGTTCGTGACAGTGATCGTATCCCTCTAGACCAGCAGAACTTTGTCTTGATAATGCGTCTCGTTGAGATGATCCTTGGTGTAGACATCAAAGAATCCAACTCCAAGCTTCCCAAGCTGTCCTACGGCGAAACCAACATCACCTATGCATTTACCGATGCTGCTTCCAGCTCTACCGTCAGAAACTTTTGCCCGAAGGAAGTTCTAGGCGCACTGTTGGACGCACGTGTTATCGTTGAAGATATCGTTCAGGATCTCATCAGGAACAACACATGTCTGGAGATTCCTGCCCATATCAATACAGAACCATTGATAGCCAAGTACGTTAGCATCGGTCAGCGGGATTTCTATACGCTAAGACACTCTTGAATAGCTTCATGGACGTCACCGCTCAGAATTTCACTGGACCCAACGCTGCTGAGATTGCGATTGGTCCTACCTCATTCGACCATCATTTGTTCTTTGCTGACGACGGGTGAGTCACAGGCCATAGTCTCTTATCTCTTCAATTCCACTCACGATGGGCGCCAACTGGATATAGCTCTGGAGTAAGTAACTCTGCTGCAAGTTTCGACCTGAGAATGGTTTGACGAATGGAGCATAGAATGTATCCGCTACACAAGAAGGATACTTGAGAGCTATCTGCCGTGAGTACTTGGATGAATAATCTCTACACTGTTTGCTGATATGGCCACTGCTAGAGCTACCACTTCACGACACGTTGGTACATTACAGAAACGCGCCTTATTGGCTTGGCGGTAAGAGAAAAAAAGGGCTTGGTACACCGAGTTTTCTTCTCATTAATTACTTACAGAATGGACCTTGACTACTCAGCTCGGCTCAGGGGAGACCGATGCCTTTTTGAAAGACTATGCTGACGCCCAGAAGATAGCGTACAACGACAGCCTGGGGTGGTTCGTGAGTATCAGTGACCTGATAAGTTCCGGAATAGTGGGGCTGATGTTCATCGTCTCTTTTCAGTACTGGAACTTCAAGACTGAGTCTCCGGGAACCTGGTAAGCAGCGTAATCCTGGCCTTGTGGTGCTCGACTTAATTTCCTCTGACACAGGTCGTACATTGATGGCGTTAAAAAAGGTTGGTTGACCAAGGACCCCGCTGCCGTTCATAACCCGCATGTCTGCGACAAGTACTGGGACGAGCTCCCATGGTGTGAAGATGAAGATGGAAAACATTGAAGGGCCGGTGTTTGGCGAAAGACTGCAGAACGTCTCCTTTATCTATGATACCACACATACGACTATTCTCAGTCCTTTACTATGCACTCCTTTACGTTGTCACTCGTTTTAGAATTCATATTAATTTTATCATCGCGCCACGTCGGATGAACCTATAGCTAACAACACGTTCTCTCCATAACAGTAGCGTCCAATCCTCCATTCTAAGCGCCAGTGGTCGTCCAGACAGTGTCACTATGGAAGCGTAAGAGCAACATCCATCAACGGACGCCCTCATTCGAAATGCGTCGTTTTTGAAGCTGGTGCAAGCGACCCGAAAAGGTGTATATGGGTATTGTCGCACTGAAAAGGCCGCACGAGCTGCATTCATCGCAAAATTGGTCCCATGTACCTTCCTCTCGGGTTGAGTGCGAGAATCGGCCACGACGGTCTGGAAGTCGACGATAGTGGCCATATCTGGCGAACAAAAAGTCGGGTTGATCAGGGTCATCCAGGTTATTTGAATTGACTGAGATCTGGCAGTTCGTCAGCGCGAGCATAGACGAGATTGGTCTCACGATACAAGTGAAGAATGCGAATCTGCCATTTGAAATAACGTTCAGTTAGCTCGATCACCTGAGGCTCTTACGATAAGACTCACATTTCAAGAGAGCGACGCATCGGCGCTTGTGCCTCTTCTAGTTTTGTTTCCCGCATTCGTAGCATGCGGGACAACGTCGATATGTCATCCTCATGCGCTCGACTCGGTTGATTGACCTTGAGGGGATACTTTCGGTAACAAGTCAGCTAAGAATTCAACCAGCTGCTCACTCGTGTTCAGCATCACAGAACACGGGAGACGAACACTTGGACTCTTGAGGAATATGTCCAAATCCTTTGCTCTGCGTTTACAGCGTTCCCATACTTCTCAGCGTCCTCAATCCGAGTAATAGCGCATTTTATCCTCTGTAAGACAGACTCGGAGTGGTGCGCTATGCTCAAGGTCATATCCGATTAATACTTGCAAATCTGCATGCCAGCATCCTCTCTTCTACCCTCTGAGCGTGCTTTGGTCGTACGCGACGCCTGTATGAATCCCCGCTTTAAACATAGCTCTGATGATACCGGCATCAACTGGCAGTTGACCCCATAGCGTGTTTCCATAACGCCCCGGAGAGCTGTGCTGACGACGATGAATACGTCATCAGTCCGAGTCTGGGGGAGAATCCAAAGGAGGACTGGAAAGGGCGCGAACAGAAGCCGTTACACAACCTGACGCCATGAATCAGTGATAGATGAGTGGATCGGGTACGAAACACACGGCAAAGTGACTCTCGCACCGCTCAGTGACATAGAGGTTTGCCATGGGTGGCGACGAATTGTCAGGATCGCCTTTCATTAGCTCAGTGATCATGCACGCCCACCTCTACCAGCTTTCCGAGGAATCAGCGTCGAGAAGCCTTACCTCGAGGCGACCAAAATGTGGGAATAGGAATGGAGAAACACGCTTCAACCTCCACTTCAGGGCTAGCGGAGAGGTGATAGAGTTGGATGAGTGGAGAGGGAGCTGTCGCGAATCTGTCACCGACGTGCATTCGCCAAGCGAAATCCTGGAGTACAGCCCTTGTCCAGTTTCTCCCGGCATGTCCAATCTCTACTGAAATTGATCGTGCACGATAAGAACATGAAGATCTCCATCACCTTTCGTATCTGGGGGCGAAGACGAGAAATGTCTGGTCTGGATGGCGGGATGCCCATTTTACGGAATAAATCCAGCGCATGACGTTGAGAGGGAAAGTGAATGACTGGATACCACGAACGAGGTTCAACACTGGGGTCCGACATGGTGATTGCAAGGTTCGGAAGAAATGTGAGCTAAAAAGAGCTTTCGATGCAGGTTTTTATGAAAGGAAAATCTTGGCTTTCAAGGTGAAGACATGTATGGCCATGGAAAGAACAATGATACTCAGGTGAACTATTGGAAGGTCAAGCTGTATCGCGCGAACGGAGCCTAGTGCTGGCGCAACCTGGGAGATTTACGATAAAGAAGAATGGGCTGATAGAAGGCTGGAACCGCTGGATCACTGGGCATGTGAAAAGGAAAACCAAAACAGAAGGTCCAACCAGGACTCGAACCTGGGTTAATGGAATACACGATCTAGCAAGACTATCAGAATCCATTGTGATAACCACTACACTATTGGACCGCATAGAATATGGGGCAAAGCCACTAATTATCAGCTCTCTGGAATAAGGGCGCCTCTAAACGAGGCAAACCACTGCAGCGCCAACACCCACACCCGCCCATACCCAACTTCCACGAATACCCATCGCACGAGCATCATCACTTTCCGGGGGATCACCATTCCTTGGTGAACCATCCGCTTCACCACCAAGCGCAAGAGTGGGAGTCGGTCCTGCACTGAAACTAGTAAAAGTGGGAAGATTCGACCCTCTGATAGTACTCGTAGGAAAACTTGCACCATTCGAATTGCACTTTCGAATATAGTCTATGTATGGTCGCGTGTCAAAAGAGTAGCGGTTCAGGTCGAATGAAACTAACCGTCCATAGGCATCCTGGATATCACTCTGTCTCTGTGGAGCGATATCTACGAAACACGCCACGCATCGTTGCAAGTTTGTCACATCGTTCGTCGCACAGCCGCAGGTGCTGTTGAAGATTGTACAGTTCTATCCGGGATCATTGAACAACAGCCAGAACATCCGATGGTAGAGTTGTGCGCACCTGAAGTATCGTTTTTGTCGGGCCACATTCCAACAAAAAGTTCTCGGGAAGTCTTCCAGGAGTGAGAATCGACTCTGGATCCATTTGACGAGCAGCGAGGGGTGAGAGAGCGAATGCTGCGAGAACAAATCAGTTCACTGGGTTCTGGCAAGAGTATATGAAAAGATACGCACCGGATCCTGCGATAGAGAAGGCTAAAACGACAGCTGAGGTTCTATTGAACATCTTGAGCGCAACTGCGAGGCAATAGAGAACAATGAAAATATGACGACCAGATTTCCGATAGCTACAGGTCGCATTCTCCTTGAATAAGTATGAATCGTGATGAATTTGCCAAGCCAGGGTTGCGAGAGGAGGGCGTCAGGTAACAGGCATGTCAGGTAGCGTTGCCGGTGTCGATGTCAAGGTTTTCAGCGGTCATAAGTATGTAGTTATTGAGTTGGGTGATTGATTAGGTTGGACCTGTCAACTTGGAGCCTGTACCCCGTGCGATCTTTTGCTCAAGTTGTGATGAGCGCGCCAGTATCCTAACGACGAATAAGGCGCATCAAGGGCCCAAATCACTTCTCTGCTGGCGATGAAGCTAAATGAGTGTTACGAATCATGCTATGCCCAAGAACGCACCAGCATCCCGATAACTCCGGCCTCAGAAAACCGACCAGAGGTAGCACCTTGGTATTCCTGAGCGCCCGGTGTAACTGGGAAGATAGGTTAGAAATGATCATCAAGGAAGCTGAGGGTGCTGGCGACTCACCGATCTTATTGAGGTCTTTTGTGGAGTTTTCCATCAGGGTTATATTCTATTGTTTATTGCTATTCTGTGTGCCAGGTATTGAAGATCATTCCGGGCAAAGAAAATGGGAACAGCTCGTTCGGCTTCTTGAACCTGAGTCTGGTGAACCTGTCATTCAAAAAAAAGGCATCAGTAACAACCAACGCGTACAGAAACTAAGTAAGGATACCTAAACCTCTCTTCCCGTCATCGTCCTACCACTAACCCAACCTCAAAATCATCCTAAGCCTCTCTTCTCCTTGCCCTTCTACTTTCCACGAGTGTAGTTTATCGACTTCTGAAGAGTACCAGAACTCGTGAAAAAGTTTTCACGAGCCCCCTAGCATTGAGGTAATGTCAGGGAGGACGGGCCGAGCGAGTCGATGATGGTGGAAAAGAACGAAGTTGGGTACCGCTCCCGCGACATCTTCACTTGCTTCGACGATGATCCGAGTAAGAAGTAGCCACACTGACAACTCCAACGACCCCTGAAATGGAGATTCAAGAAATGGAAAAGTCTGCAAGTATAGCTTCTTATGGCACTACGCACGATAGCTCATTGACCTCGACCCCAAATTTCAGGCGTCAATCTCGAACTCGTTCGCGGCCGAAACACAGAAAACCATTCTTACCTCAAAAAACACCTCGTTCTGTCCAAAATGCTTCAATCAGGGAGCTGATTCGAATTCCTGAAACAAGAACCCGGCCGCGGAAACTAGGAAGCCTGTCACAGCGTAACAACCTCAACGGCTACAAAAGTAATCTGATTCCCAATACTAGTCCAATACTGTACTCGGCAAGCCACATACGGAGCTCCAAACTGGATTTGCAAAGGACCTTGACTCATATGTATGTGTTTCAAGTGACGTATCCCTTGTGCCTGGAATAATCAAACACATTTATACAGTAAACGGATCTCGAATCCAAGGCTCAAACATTCCATGCTCCGTTCCAACCGACGTCAACATCGCATATAAATCCTTGGTATCTGTTCTTTCTCTGAATGGAGTCCCTCTCGAACCTTCCTCCTTCATCCCCACGCAATGCGAAAGCCAAAGGAAAGAACGTAGCATGGTGTACAATCACCCAGGTATTCGTTGCAGATGATTGGGATCGTACGCCTGTGGAGCCGTGTAGATGTTTGAGTTTTAGGTGTGTCTTTTTCTTCTCCTCTTCTTTCCTGTTTCTCTTCCTTACTGACTGCTCCCAGTGAAATGTTAGAACTCAAAGCGCTACTACGAATGTTACCCTCAAGCTCATCACCGACCCCTATCCTCTCCGTCTCGGCGTTACTTTCGAAATCCTTGCCAGATTCTAGGAGACTGGAACGTACGAGGAAATGCGCAGATGCGAATCGGTGTATCGCTCAGCTACTCATCGCCGAGTCGGATGCCTTGGAGAGCTCAGAGTCGGAGGCAGAGGTTTCAGAATCGGATGCCAGTTCTTCGAGTTCGGGTTGGGTTTCGAGTTCAAATTCGGAAACGGATGAGGATGGGCACAAGATGCTTGCAAACTCTGTCTCATTGCCGAGGGAGGAGGAAAGGAACGTGGTATATATCAACGGAGAGGAAATCGAGTTGTAACTCGGCTATTGAGACATAGAGCTAGGGTTACTTTAAGGCGATGCCATGGCGCCTTGATACATGATATCTTGCGTTCGGCTGCTGCAATTTGTGGATGATAGAACACATAAAACATGTACTAGTATCCCGATACCATAATCACAATTAATTTCGTAGCGTTCCAAATCCTGCACACAGACTCCGGGAGCAGAGGAGTGCCCATTCAATTCGTAACAAAACTTTTTGGAAGCCGATTCTTCAAATGTCTCCCGGAGTGTCTCGTTAGGAGGGAAGGAAAAAGATGCGCGATTGCGATGTGCGATTACATACAGCTATTCAAACATGTCATACGTATGGAAAACACTGGCAAGTTCTCCAGACTACTGCAGACTGCCCAAGCGACTAAGCAATTCCTCCAACTTAGCCAATCGTTCGTTAATGTCTACTGCTTGTTTGTCCAATCGACCATTAACGTCTGCTGCTTGTTTCTCCAGTTTGTCTTCCAGATGCTCCAGGCGAGTTTCCAAACTTTCCATTGCCTCGGCCGTGGCTTCACCCTGCTCTAACGGTGCGGGGGCAGAAACCAGAGTATGTGACCAATCATGTTCATCTCCGGTATTTGCATGACGTTCATATAGCCAGGGCTTCTCCTGCTCAATGCGTCTGTTGCATTCATAGCACACTAGTGTCATATCTAAAGAACGGTTTGTCAGCACTGGCATCGATCAGGAATTTGGCAGGGTAAAAATCACTCTTGCAATCAAGGCAGCACCAATACGGTCGTGCTAATATTATTTTCGAACATTCTACGCAGCGGAGGCGGAGGCCTTGTTCGAGCGGCGAAAGGTCGCCATCTGCCATACCCTGGCTTGAGTTGAGTTCAAGTGGAGACGGAAGGTAGACGGCAGCGAAGTTGAGGATATCGTTTCCCCGAATGAGCATCGGAATACGATACGAGCCCCATGCGACAGAGCGCATCTGTACAATGTTGTGCGAAGGTGAATGCGACTTGTCATCTCGCCGGGTGACGGGTTTGTTATCAGTGAAGCAGTCCATGCACAGATCCAAGGTTCCATAAACTTCGCCTTCGGAGCAGGAGACGCAGTGTAAACGGGTAGGTGCAAAGATACGATTATGACAGCTATCGCACTCGAGGCTGTCAATGTCTCAGCGAGAAGAATACACAATAGGATAACTCAAACGTACCTAGGGCCGTGAATGACCTCCCGTCTCATCTGAAATAATGCGATGGCGCGCCATAGGGCCAGATCGTTGGGATGCGTTGTCTCCAAGAGTTTAGACCAATCTTTCATGTCCTTGGGATCGATGCATCCGCTTTTCTCTTGAACCTTCACTAATTCGATGTACCGTTGACGCTGGCGGCGTCGAGCAGAAAGAACCCTCCAACTCAAATTCCGACTCCGTAAGGAACGTATAGTGACATCGAGCGCGAGTTTCCAAAGTGCCCTCGGTCGGTTCTGTGCAAATTCTTCGTTGGTGGGGCATGAAAGCAGATACTCAATGGGACGACGTTTGAGGAAGAAGTGTCCGCCTATAATGTCAGTGCTTTCGAAGGATCCGGCGTCGCTGCTCGAATGATATCGACCGTGAGATATCTCATCTGCCATAATGATGCTAACTTACCTCCTCGCTTCCTGCCCACTGTCTGGATCATCCGTTTCGAGAGAATCAAGGTTGGCATAGGGAGGGCCCCAAACACCAGTAATCTCGTTCAAGTCCTGGGTAATAGTACCCCCATAGCGCCAAACAACCTCCTGACCGGACTGTGGTATTTGGTATGCTTTGAGGAACATTACACGATTGCCATTGAGGGTTCCCTTGACTGTGAATGGCCCAAGAGAATCCATACCAGACCCGCTGATATTACCTTCAGTGTCGTGAGAGGAGACAGTAAAACTAACTAGACCATCGTTGTTCCTCCCACTGTTGTAAGTGTATGATCCACTCCAGTGACCTACGAGAGATTGTGGAAGGGTAGCTTCATGGCCCTGGGAATCTCCTTCAGGAGAAGGGTTAGAAAGGAGTTCTAGTTCTTCTGTCTGTGGCCCAAAGAGGAGGGACTGGATTTTCCCGGCTTCGAAATTTGCGCCCTCGTCTGTTGACTTGGGGTAAGTAATGGCAAAAACCGTGTTGGTGTCAATGAGGGGGTTCCGCGTCCAATAGGGTCCCATGACAGGTTCCTCGGTGACGAACGAATACTAAGATCAATGTATGATTTGCGCTGACAGTCAGACAGGATGCCAGTGGTACACAGAATGACATACTAGACCATAGAAAAATTTTCTGAGTTGTTCCTTCTCGTTTAGATTTTGCAACCTGTACACAGCTGCCAGTGATAGGAATTCAGAGCTTAATACACGTCAAAAATGTTCGTGAAGGACGGCTGACCTTGCAGAGTACGAACTCGATGTTCTACCCCTTCCATCACTGTTATAATGGAGTACTGGATCACTTCGAGCTCATTTATATGAAGTGTTGCAGTTTGTGCTTGTGTTACAATAGTTAAGCTCCTCTGAAATAGTAGAAAGAGAATGGGTAGTATGTACTTGTTATATCCGTATGTCATCAGAAAAGCATGGCGAACATAAGTAATGATCTCACCTTCTCAGGCCTCCCAGCTCCAGTGACCATGGACAAAGTATTTGCCGCATCAATATAGTAATTGACTGTTCGTAGGCTGCGGTCCATATTCATTTCGCTCTTGATGATATAGTCCTTGAATTTTGAGAACGTGGCATCCGAATCCCAATTGATGTCATCCCACTCGTCAACGGCACGAAGTCCAGAGAGAAGGTCCTCAACACGTTTAGCTGCCCAGGATGAAATAAATTTCGCAATGATCTGCCGGTTGGCCGGAAGAGCCTGTTTTGAAGCTGCAAATATATCTGCGAATAGCTTGCGGATGCGGCGAAAATACCACTGGACAGTCATCTCGAAGCCTAACAAACTGCACATGAATGAGGTGATAGAAAGCTCAGAGGTATCTACTTGCCATAAGCCCAGTACGCTGTCCAATGTGAGAGACTAGCAACTTGTCAAGTACGTCCTAATATGTATCCGAAAGCTCACCTCCAACTGAGTGGCCGGGCTGTAGTGAAAGTGTTCACCTCAGTGATTGTGACAAATGAAGATACGTCGTCGTCGAGAGCTTCCGTAAGCGGCTGCAGCCGCTGAATAGTAATATACTGCAATGCCCATCGGTCCTCCGCACTAATGCTCCCCGCACGGCGAGCAATTTCAGCAATTTCTTCGACAGTTTGAGCAGCCGAATCTTGGTCTTTCTTGCTTGACGCCGTAATGTCGCGAATGGCAGCGAGTGCTGCAGCTTGACTCCCTTCAGCGAAGTGGTCACGGAGCGCCATAGCGAGGTGCTTGGCCTTGACGCTGCCCTTCCACCCCTATTACCTCATCAGTTAGGCTCTCAGAGATTGGGTCAATACATTACCATCTCTTTCCAGATATGATACATATCCTGAGGGAAATGACGAAGTATCAGCTCGAGGAATGAAGACGCTGACGGCAAAATTAGACTCACACGGTCGATAATCCGCTCATGAGGGCCTGCGAGTACTGCGTTGATCACACGATCACTCTCGTGTCTGACCGTCACCTTGACTTCGTCTACTTGTTTGCACATCGCATTAAACTTCTGTTCAAAAAACTTTTCCTCTGCGAGGACCTGGTCTACTTCCTTCATAACCTCCTTCTGCAGCCCTGCGACTGTCTTCCGCTTGTCGCCTTTCGGTGTCTTCTGCTTTGCGAGAATCTTTTCAAGCAAAGGATTGTTTTTGAGGACGGCATCGGCACCACCAGGCTGGGAGTCTATGATGGTTGAGAGCTCGCGTTCCTCGGGGGTGCGCAAGCGCTCGAAAACAGTCCTCATGAGCTCAACAACATTATCTTTGAGTTGAGACATAGACGTATTCATTGCAGTGAGCATGACATTCGCCGTGGCGATACCATCACTTGCATGAATCTGAAGATCATACTGGATACCGTTCTTGTGATCGGTGAATTGCTGAGCGACCTCGGCAAACTTGCCCTGCCACTTTAAGCTCGTGAAAAACTTGACTGCAAAGGGGCATAGTAAGTATGTATAGAACCTGGAGTATGATATTTGGTCTACGCACCAGCTATATGACGTTTCTGGTAGGTATCGCACACCTTTGCACAATCTTTAATGGTACCAACGATGGCCTCCATGCGCATCCGTAATCGATCCTCGATAGAAAGCCCATCAACACTGGGATGTGTGGAGTTTGCGAATCGCTTCAATCTGCAATGTCCGTAAGCAATCATGGTGTGACGATGGTAGCGAAACATACAGCGTGAGCGTCCGCATCATGTCACACATGATCAGGTTGAGCGCGAGAACTTTGTCGTCATTTTCTCGTCGTGTTAGTTCCAAAGTCAATCCTGCTTTGAATAACGAGACGGCAACTGCAATTTCAGGATCAGTATCAGCAACCTAATTATGTAGAGTCATTGAAGGTGATACCTTGTACGAATGGATGGACTCTGGCAACCTCGTCGAGGACAGACATCAGTAATTTACTGTTCTCTACAAAATTGCTAATATGGTCTCTGACGAGCGAAAATGCTTCCGAAGTTGTATCACTGTTCAAGATAGAGACGGTTGGGCTCTCGGATGTTTTGAGTACAACGCTACCTGCAGATACGCATTAGGGACAAACAGTGACGTGGAAAAAGTGGAATGGAACACCGACCTGCTCTATTGAGACGTTTCTCCCCCTTCGAGGCGTGATAAGCCTGGCTGAGCCTGATGGCAGCATCAGCCTCTTGAAGTGCTACCTCGGAAAGTTCAGTCGACATGAGTGCTGTGTGTGAGACCGCTGATGCTGGGAATAATGAGGCGAGGTAATTAATAGAGTGGATCCATGATCAGGCTGTTTTAAAATCTACATGATAGCGCGCGCTAAAGCAGTGAAACTATAGGCGAGCGTGTGAGCAACGTCTTTGTCGGGACTTCAATGTCAACAATCCGGCATATTTATCACAAGCGTCTTGGCGCTGAGTTCGTGCCGTACAAATCCTTGTATCGGCAATGCTTTACTTCTACGCTGCGGGTTCTCGCTTCGCTATTGATATGGGTCGGGGCAAGACAGGAACATGGTGTTCACCGATGTTTAGCTTGAGAAAATCTTGAGGGCTCCGATTACTCTATCCAGTTGCTCCTCATGTTCAGTGTGTGAAATAATCTTAAACGAGTACAAACTCACTCTACATCGCATTTGTGATGGCCATTTTCTCTGTCGAAACGGGTATGTGTAGTAGTTAATCCGATATCCGCTATGTAGCTCTGTAGCGTGGTTCATCCACGAGATGAATGCCCCACGAGCTGTTTCTAATTACTGATAATCCTTCAGCAATTCAAGGGGTAATCAGGATATGGTACCCGAATCAGACTTGCCATGATAAACTCACGATGAACAGTTCCAGTCCCTCAACCATTTATTCACTTGACTCTTGTACGGATAACGGTCGATGTCGGCACATACGATGTAATATGTATCAGGTGCAGCAAAAACGACAGAGAAGCTGTTGCACATTCTCTTCTTCTGGCGAGAAATCCGTATATATCCGTATATTTCTGTCTTCCTGTGGTCAGCTGAGCGTTAAGCGCTGAAACCGAAGACTCTCTTGTCCCAGCGCACATTATCATAGCATTTTTGAGGTACAGCACCAGAACCCAAAGAGTGGAAAGGTTCCGCATGCCCTCACCGTGACTCGTTTTGCGGATCCGGATCCGTTAACACCAAATGTATTGTGCATAGTGTATATCATGCATTTTGATATGGCGAACGACGTGGCTCGTCGCGGGGACACATACTTTAGAAGTCGCAGAGGTGTGGATTCTGGCCATGTATCGACCACGGTTTTTTCACCGGGATATACTCTATGTATTTATGCCCCCCTATTTCTCGAGAACCGTCAGCTCACACGCATGTACAGAAAACTGAGGAGAACTCGAGGCATACCGTTCTTCCATTCCACTCGACTCTTTATTCTTTTTGCTTGGTAAAACGAAACTTCACAACTTCGAAGCTGCAGTTTACACGGCCGCATTCTGATAGTTTCAGGAATCAGCATAGCTCATTATCTGACAGAATGGCATATTCTTGTCGGAGCATCTAGTATACAGTAGTATCTTCTGCTACGATCAATGAACGCTGGAGGCCAGTGAGAATCGCAATGGCTACGAGCACGAGAGTCTGTACTCACAGAATTTTTTCTCATTCAACGAGACGTTCCAGTGTCGTCCAGGGGGTGGAGAGTCGCGGTCGCCGTGACCGTCAAAAACAAAGATTATCGCCGGGTTCAGCCGACGATTCCGGCCAAACAAAACTCTTTCTCAACTACGACTCGCTCGGCATGGCCTAGTCGCCTCCGATAGTCTTTATCGTTTATCATTAATTTTGTCATTGAGCTCAAAATACGATGTCTGACGCTCTTTTTCCTTCCCTTCAACACCACAGTCCCGTATCCCAGCCCCTGGACATTCCCGAAAAACCTCCATGAGCGCGACGGCGATAGAAAGCATGTTTGCAAGCTTTTGTACCGTTCGAAGGTCGATAAACCTCACCCGAGAAAAGGGGAAGAGGGGGAGGAAGAGATGTGTGGTGGGAAAGGAAGATCTTGTCGAGCGCGCTACCTGTCATTTCTATCGAATACCCGAGTGTGGAAGTTGCAACGCCAATTGGGTGTTTTCAATGAAGCTGAAGAAGCCGTTACCGGATACACTGGTGGATGAAATGGGTTAGTTCAGCCTTTCAGGAGAGTGGAGTAATGACTAGGTGCGTACCTTTGCCTTTAGGTCTGAATAACAAGACTGAGGTAGATCCAGCTCTGACTGTCCGAGATTCATTCTATGAGCCGCCTTCAAGTTGAATGACGCTTCGTTTTGAGCTACGAAGAAAATGAAGAGAACATGTACGGAAGAGATGGAGAGGAGTCTATCGGGATCCGATTTCGCGTTACTGATGGCCTGCAGCTGCAGCCGTACCACAGCGCTAATTCTGGAGTACATGCAGATTACACATCTGTCAAGGTACATAGGTACTAGTGCTAATATACATACATGAGGAAGTCGAATTATGTGCTACATATGTGCTTGGTATAGAAGTTACTTGCATACGTAGTCGAATGTGCAAACGAGAGAGAGATTCCAGAAATGTGAAAGAACGAACACAGATAAAAGCAATGGATGAGATAACAACCTAGAGTCAGATCCGTCCAAAGGACCAACGAAAGGAAACGGAAGAAAACAAGTCCAATGCGATTTGCAAGTCTCGTTCTCCTTCCGATATCCTAATTCCAAACTATCCCCATCACACAGATGCCGTTCATGCCAGGTCAAAGACACAAGGATCCTAGACTCCCGATTCCGCCTGACGACATCAAAAATTTGTCTTGGTAGGTGATATCGAGGTAATCGACGTATCCCTCACATGCGCAGGTGATCGTAACGGAACAATGACAAGGTAGAAGGGTGTCGTGATTCCCTTGCAGGAGCATGGGTCATCTCTGCTGATGCTGGGAGGATTGACAACGAGGCGAGGCTATGCCTCCGTGCTGGGATAGATGTGGGTTCAACTTCAGCTCTGTCTTCGTATCGACGTTAATGTCGGTTAAAATTGCGCCAAAGTCGCAGTCGGCAGTTTCTCCAGCTCGGGGAAGATGAGTTCTCCATCTCAGCGGGCTTCCCAAGCCTCTCTCCCCCCAAACCTCTGAATCCATAGCCAATCACATCTCGCCCGACCGCATCTGCTGAATGTTCATCGACATCGCCCATCCGCTCAAGATCCTGTAAGGCTGTAACCGCTCTCTCTCGACACCCTCATTATCGTCTGAGGTTCCGATAAGATGGAGACATTACTGCCCCCATATTCCTCCTTCATCACTATCAACTCGTTTTCCCAACGAGCGTCAGGAGACGGACATGTCGGTGAGCCTCATTACGCTCTTCCTTCCACTTTGACCTTTGGTTACCTCTCATAGACCCAGCGCTCAAACCGACATCCCTGGTCCCACTTATAGTCCCATATCGTGCCCTCTGCACGAAAAACTCCTCGTATCCGAATTGAACGATGGATCTTCATCATCCAATAATTCAGTAGCCCGAAATGTTCGTAGGCCAAGCCAGTCCGTACCTGGACCCCCACCGGCGCACTACTACTACGAGATACGCCCTAATACCGGTGGAAGAGAGAACGGAACCTGAGCTTCCGAATTCTGGGTGTCAGATTGTGGTCGAATGACAGACAGAGTTTCGACGCTTCTTTATCTGCTTTCCCGCGTTAAAGGGTGCTGGACTGATATCTGGCAGCATGAGAAGTCTGCTGAGCTTCTACCTCCATGCTTGCTCACATCTTCGCCTAAACGTCGAGGAGACAGACATGGCGAAAAGTCGAATGAGCCTGAAAGCGAAACACTAGAAGGCAGGTCGAACCCGGTACCCGAACCAGGTTTGTACTGTCTCCGATTATCGTCGTGCAGAATGAGTGCCGGATCGAGTGCGAGTGTAGAGTTGGAAAGTGAAGGTGAAGGTGATGTGGGCATCATCGTAACGTTTGCAAACCGTGAGTTGGAGACGAGGACGCCAAAGTGAATGCGGAAGCGCGCTGGCTGTAGGTGGTATTGACATCGATGGAACTTGAGAATACAATACACCTCGAAGGCGTGCCGAATGCAGAAGCATCGTGCCCATGAACACGAGTTTCGAACACGTCGGGTTGAAAGGCCGGTGATGACTTCATACTCTCCGAGGTAAAACCTTTGGTCATAGATACAGCAAAGTCTGCTGCTGTTGTTCTTCTCGGATTCGATCGCTTCGGTAGCAACGCCTATGAAAACTACGAGGTTGGCCATGTGGATTTGGCATCATAATCGCGATGTTCTCCTCGTCTTGGGGAAAGGTACCAGGCCAGAAAGTATCTTGCACGGCTAACTGAGGATCTCGGGTGCCCACAGACGCCCGATATAGGCATTCTAATACACGCTCACATGTGTATGATGGTCTGGCTGCTGTTCGTCCTCCAAGACAAAGATTTCGTCAACACGACACGAGCGTCGTTTCAGAATCCAGCACGCTGATCAGTTGGTACTTGGGAAGCGATCTGCGACGTTGAAAGGCGTGTCCTTGCCCGCTTCAAGGTCTATGTCCAATGACCGCAAGAAAGGTAATAACGAAGGACATGGCATCTCGTTGTGGATGTAAAGGTCGAAGTGGCGACGTTGATGGGAGTTGAGAGACGATCGAGGAGTTGGTGGGGGAATTAGGATGGAAAATGTGCCGAGGGTGGTGAGTCGGGCTGGAGAAGGAATGTGTTTGGGTGTATTCTGACAATGTCGGCTCCTATCAGGTTTGCTGTTAATGAAATGGATTTAGATTATGATAGGGTAAGATAACAGAGACTAACCTGTGTTAGCAAGGTCTTTTCCATGTATACTGGCATCCGACGCTGTGTCGGTGGTTGACCATCTAAGTAAAAAAGTGAGCAAGAGCAACGATAGTTGATCTAGATGTACGAACCCGAATACGAAGACCTTTACTATCATCTAGAAAAGAAGCATCATCAGTACGAACCAACGCGAGAAAAACTGAGTCGAATACCTAAACTGTTTGTACCGTCACAGCCAATTCGAAAGCATTAACATTCTAAATCTCACAGGTGCGTTCTGCAACGACTCTCCCGTGTCCAGTGTCACATCGCCATGCTCTTCCGATTTGGCGTAGCAGGAAGCTTGCAATGTTCGAAATTGGGATGGTGAAACGCAGGCAGGGACGGCTGGAGCTCGGTGCGAAGGTATAAAAGACCCGAATGCATAGAAATTTCGTCCGGATGTATTGGAAGGCGAATTCGGCCCGTTGCTGTTGCGTCCAGAGAGTTTTTTCGGGTATGTCCTGGGGACACGCGACTGGGAGCGAAAAGGGGGTTCAACGTTGTACAGCTATTCTAGACATCGTAGGCCGGATCTTTTCACGCCGCCCTCAGGACCTTGTTTAGGTGTAAACAGTGTGATGTCATTCTTCCCACAACTTCCACCCCAGCTAGTGCCCTCGATGAAGTTTCAGGTTGGTCGATTTTGGTGTTAGATGACAAGAACTGAGTGGCAGGGTGATAGCCCGAAGAGAAGTGCTCATTTTCTAGCGAATTTTTGAGAATGTGCTGAGGACACCACCGATCTGACAGGCGGCTATGAGCGATAAGTGGAGTTTGCACCTAAACAAAAATCCTGAGGGCGGCGTGAAAAAAATCCGGCTTACGATTTCTAGAATAGCTGTAAATGAGTACAAACTCACTCTACATCGCATTTGTGATGACCATTTTCTCTGTCGAAACGGGTATGTGTAGTAAATCCGATATTCGCTATGTAGTAACGTGGTCCATCCACGAGATGAATCCCAACGAGATGTTCCTAATTACTGATGTTGAAGCACAGTACCTGTACTATACTAAACTAGGTACATTAGGAACACTAGTTATTGTATTACTTGCGTATGTGATCAACTACGGAACTTACAAAGTACGTTCCTGAGCTTCTCCGGAGCTTGCACTACAGTCATAGGAGTGCTCCCTCGTCCAGTAGGAGTATTGTAGCCTCATGGACAATACAGTAGAACACATGTAGAATTCATGTATAGTTCCTTCCGCTGTCAGAGGATTGTATTGTGTCTCTCCAAGACACATTATTCTTGGATACTTCGTCTCACAAGTATTCAGTAGCTTACATCTATAGCTTACTAGGTTTCTCCGTTTATCTACGGAACTTATCCTTTAGAGTAGTATAAAAGCAAGCATGTATGTAGCTACATTCCTCAGTTCAATTTACATTGACTACTCTGCACATCGCAACTCTACAACCCTCAAGGTTCTAACAAGTTCTCGTACAAATGTGAGTTGAGCACACTCCACTGCGCTTTACGTCTCCGTTCTGTCTCAACAACTGATAATCCTTCAGCAATTCAAGGGGTAATCAGGATATGGTACCCGAATCAGACTTGCCATGATAAACCCACAACGAACAGTTCCAGTCCCTCAACCATTTATTCACTCGACTCTTGTATGGATAATGGTCCGATGTCGGCACATACAATGTGATATGTATCAGGTTAACAGCAAAAACAACAGAAGCTGTTGCACATTCTCTTCTGGTGAGAAATCCATATATTTCTGTCTTCTTGTGGTCAGCAGTCAGCTGAACGTTGAGTACGTTAAGTACTGAAACCGAAGGCACTCTTGTCCCAGCGCACATCATCATAGTACAGCACTGGTACAGCACTGGTACAGCACCAGAGCCCAAAGGTTCCGCATGCCCTCACCGTGACTCGTTTTGCGGCCGTTAACACCAAATATATCGTGCATAGTGTATATCATGCATTTTGATATGGCGAACGACGTGGCTAGTCGCGGGACACATACTTTGGAAGTCGCAGAGGTGTGACCTTCTGGCCATGTATCGGCCACGGTTTTTTCACCGGGATATACTCTCTATGTATTTGGTAAAACCAAACTTCACAACTTCGAAGTTGCAGTTTACACGGCCGCATCTGACAGTTATAGGAATCAGCATAGCTCGGTATCTGACAGAATGGCATATCCTTGTTGGAGCATCTAGTATACAGTAGTATCGTCTGTTCCGATCAATGAATGCTGGAGGCCAGTGAAAATCACAATGGCCACGAGCACGAGGATCTGTACTCACAGAATTGTTTCTCATTTAACAAGACGTTCCAGTATCGTCCAGGAGGTGGAGAGTCGTGGTCACCGTGGTAAAAAAAAAAATTATCGCCAGGGTTTAGCCGACGATTCTGGCCAAACAAAACTCTTCTCAACTATGACTCGCTCGGCATGGCCTAGTCGCCTCCGATAGTCTTGATCATTTATCATTAATTTTATCATTGAGCTCAAATTACGATGTCTAACCCTCTTTTTCCTTCAACACCACAATCCCGTATCCCAACCCCTGAACATTCCCGAAAAGCCTCCATGAGCGCGACGGCGATAGAAAGCCTGTTTGTAAGCTTTTGTACCGTTCGAAGGTCGATAAACCTCACCCCGAGAAAGGGAGAAGGGAAAGGGAAGAGATGTGGAGTGGAAAAGGAAGATCTTGTCGACGTTTTTAATGAAGCTGAAGAAGCCGTTACCGGATACACTGGTGGGCGAAATAGGTTAGTTCAGCCCTTCAGGAGACTGGAGTAATGACTAGGTGCGTACCTTTGCCTTTAGGTCTGAACGAAACTGAGGTGGATCCAGCTCTGGCTGTCCGGGATTTATTCTTATAGGTCGCCTTCGAGTCGAACGGCTCTTCATTTTGAGCTATGAAGAAGATGAAGAGAACGAGTGGATGTACGGAAGAGAGGGATAAGAGCTTCGGATTTGATGGCGGAGAAAGGTATGTCGGGATCTGATTAAGATTTCGCGTTACCGGTGGTCAAGCAGCTGCAGCCATACTAAAACACCGATTCTGGAGTACACGCAGAGTGCACCTCTGTCAAGGATAGAGATAAGCACGTTGGGCTGCTCAAATCGATTTACATGTGACTCGGCCCTTCCTGTTAACCATCATAAGTACGTTCAATATTCATCCAGGACTCTTGTATGACACTCTTGTATGACGTGAAAATATAGCTTCCTCAGGTACACAACTGAGTTCTATTGATGAAATTGAACTACCGGAGCGCTCAGGACACTTTTATTCGCTTTGGTATCATCGGTGAAAACCTTACCATTCAACTCATTCAACTAACAACATCACCTGTCCCTCTGACTTCTATTAATGGAGTCTCACGAAAACACATTTAAAGAGGTGAAGAAGATTAGCTCCGATAGCAGTAGCCCACTCAGGTGCATATCATGTCTATTATCCCTCGGCAAGACAACCTCAGTGTACTCGTATTCCTCTTCTTTATCGTATGGTTGTTGCAGAAGATACTGAAAACCGGGCGACGTGAACCATACTTACCTCCTGGTCCACCCACCGTCCCAATTCTAGGAAACCTCCATGTCTTCCCAACTAAAAACTCTCATATCAGGTGAGAAATTCTAATGGCCTTTCACCTTCACCCCGTTCTAATAATGGTTATTATGGAACAGGTTCACGGAATGGGCCCAGCAATACGGGGACATCTATTCCCTCAAAATCAGTTCTGGCACCGTTATTGTGATCAGTGGGATGGAAGCAGCTTCAGAATTGATGGATAAACGGAGTGCGACCACTGCGGACCGGCCAAAATCTCATATGGCCAAGAAGGTTACAAATGACTTAAATATGGCAGCGTGTCGCTACTGTAAGGGTCACATTCTCTATGCTTGCTATTAGATCGGATAATGACCCTCCCAAATAGCTGATACATGGCGGGTTCTCCGAAAGGCAGCTCATACGGTTCATACACCCGCGGCAGCTGAGAATCATTTACCGATACAGGTCTGTTTGGATCGTTCCAAGTCAATGTTAAGGTTACTTACCACTTCAAGAACAGCGAGCAGAAGCTACCCAAGTACTGTATGATTTCATTCAGAATCCCGACGACTTCTTCAACCACATTGGGCGCTACAGCAATTCGGTCATCATGTCCATCCTATTTGGGAAGCGCTGTCCGCACTACGAAACACCAGAATCCATAGCCTTTTTTGAAGCTCATCGTCTATGGAATCGATGTTTGTCACCAACGGCAGTTCCGCCAGTGGATCTACTGCCGTTTCTTGATTACATTCCAGAGTCATGGG
>LATX02000236.1:0-263440 GCA_001466705.2 Moniliophthora roreri | reverse complement strand
AAAGGATAAGTTCTGTGGATAAACGGTGAAACCTAGTAAGCTAAGGATGTAAGCTACTGAATACTTGTGAGACGAAGTATCCAAGAATAATGTGTCTTGGAGAGACACAATACAATCCTCTGACAGCGGAAGGAACTATACATGAATTCTACATGTGTTCTACTGTATTGTGCATGAGGCTACAATACTCCTACTGGACGAGGGAGCACTCCTATGACTGTAGTGCAAGCTCCGGAGAAGCTCAGGAACGTACTTTGTAAGTTCCGTAGTTGATCACAGATGCAAGTAATACATTAACTAGTGTTCCTAATGTACCTAGTTTAGTATAGTACAGGTACAGTGCTTCAACATCCATGAATGGAGGTCACAACGGGCAAGAGTGAATTGTGCCAGTGTATTTGCCACCATCTTACCACAGTCTACTACTTTATGCCACAATGAATCATCAAAGGCTGACTTCAACAGCTCATCCCTACTGCAACAAGGGAGTGTTTTTAATTCTATGATAGCCTCTTTCCCAAGTCAATTACCTTCTCCCACAATGGAAGATATCACACAGCCAGGATAAATAACACATCAAAACTTTCCAAGTCTGCATGGTGTTTATCAGTCTCACAACCAAAACCATTATTGCAACAAATGTACCCCTCAATTGTGACCATTGGTCTCAACAAGCCACAGTCACTGCAGTTAGGCAACAACTCATGGAACTTCTCCGCTTGAAGCTTCATTGCCGGATTTTCCTCTGGCGATCGTGGAATGTTCCTTGGACCTGGTATCGAACCCATTGACAACACAAGATCCGCCCTGATTTCTTTTAATGATCGGAAGAATGGGTGGGTGGCCCAAACCGTATCCATGCGGGGTAGTATGGGAGTCTCGGGTAGCCAACCATCGGACATGTTACGGACCTTGTTGAGAGCTATCTCTGTCACTTGAGAATGACATGGTTTGCCCATCGCTTCCTCGGCGTATATCCATTCCATGAATTTGTCTACTCCGAAGATGCTGCCCTCGACGACGATCTCGGGGATCCGAGCGTTAATGATGAGCGACTTGACGAGCGACTGAAAGTTCGCAGAGGCCAACGCCTGACGTGGCCCGGGAATTCGGATTGTGCAGCGTTTTATTGAACCAATGGCTGCCGCAGCGCCTCTGGTTAATATATATTCAAGTTCGCTCATCGTTCTACTGGTGAGGGGGATAGAAAGTTCTCGGAATCCTGAGTATGTCCTAAGCGTCGAAAGAGGGAATGAACGCCACACGCTAGGACCTGTGACTGGAGAAATATCGAGGTGTCTGAACGTGCGAGGAAAATCAATTGTGAAATCTTCACTGATGCTTTGAAACTCTTGAGTGTAGGGAAACCAGAGATAATGGAAAGGAAGTCAGATGAAGTACTGAAATGGCAGGATGTCATTGTTAAATGGCCAATCTTTGAAAACACCTGCAACTGCAAAATGTGGTTGATGAGGAGGTCAAAGTTCATACTGTTGGTGTTTTTCAACTTCAAGTGCTGCAGGTTCCAGAATATGTGATCTGCCATGGTGACATTTGTGTTGGTATCACCATTGATTGGAGTGGAGAGCCACTGGAAAGCCTCGATCAGTGGCTTAGCTGGTTGTGCTTGGTTCAGCTCGAAGACCCTAATTCCTGCGGCGGGAATTGTGGAATGATGATTCGAGCAGAGCTCAATGAACCGGCTCAAACGTCCAAATTGAGCTTCGTTGTTGAAAAGACCATAGACTGGTTCCCTGAAACCAACCTCATGGAAGAGACGGTGTCGAGTATGGAAAATCCAAGAGCGGCAAACGAGAGAGCATCTACCCAAAGACGACTTATCATCCTTCAGCTCGTTGATGATGCGTTCGATAATCTCTGGTGGGACATAAAGTGGGCTTTGGCTGCTTAACTGATCAAAGTCGATCTGCGAGTACGAAGGTTCAGCTAATGAATCTCGAAACGCAAATGATTGTCACTGGAACACCTTTTTGACCATGACGAAGTAATAATAGGTTGGTTCGATATCGGGCTAAATCCTAAGACTGTTCGTGGTCAAGGTGAAAAGCACGAATTACTTGAACCCATCAGAACCTGAAACAGCAACGGGTACAGGTAAGTTATTCACAGGCGTGTCGAGTCAACGGAAAACAGCTGATCACCCGGGCGCGCCGGCCGCAGCTGGCGTTGAGTGATTCTGGCTGTCAATGCTAGCCTCAAGTGATTACTCCATATTATACGCCAGTTAAAAGGCTAGCTTCCCCTTCCATCTCAGCTCCGGTGACTGGGTTTCCACAACGCCAAAACGGCCACCTCCGTTGTCGGCCAAATCACCATCACATGTGTTCATCAGCAGACCAGATATGGTTCCTAGCCCCGCTGTACTTGACGTGCCAGTGATTCTATTCACAGATGCTTCGACACAGGATATAGTATTGATTGATATAAGTATTCTTCACTGACAAGCTCGCCGAGAAACGACAATGTAAGTAAACTACGTTCCCAGTGAGATTAGAATTCGATTAAAATCAGAAGGAATCACAGCGCGCACTACTCAACATACAACATCGCTGATAGGCTATTCACGATTCCACTATATTCTTCCGTTTGTTTCCCGTATCCAAGGTCCCGTCCTCGAGCTGCCTCCTTGCTGCTCGAAGTATTGAGCGAAAAGGTACCAAGGATGGGATAGAGGAGCAAACATTAATCTATCATGCCGCATGATACTGATATGAGGATCAGCCCTATTAAGTCAAAAGAAAGACCAATAGACATACCGTATTCGCTTCCTTCTATCCCCCTCCACAGACTATTTCCCGTATTCGACCTGACAACAGTATGTTGCTCTTCCAGTGTTACACATTATGGATTCAAGACGCAATAAGTTCCTCGCCCTACGCATCGCCAGAACGTGCTTGCGTTCGAGCTGGCAAGCCCATTGAACACTTCTAACCATTGACGGCTATCGTTCCGCGCGCAAGGCGGATAGTAACTCGCAGGTCACGGTAGGCGCACTCTGTCCTCTCGACTGGGCAACATGATCGTTCGGGCCATAATCTTTCCAGGAACAGACTTGCGTTTCTTCCCAGCCGCAGGACTTCCTGAAGAGTAGACCTCAACTTGGGATCTCTTCGACGTCCGTTCCGTGAGGGATGTTAATGGCAAACTTCGAAATAGGCGAGAACAAAAGGTAGACGCTGGCGAAGCAGGGCTAGAGTTGATCTCAAAAAGTAGCGCTTCCCAGTCCAAAGCGAGGCGAAGCGCTCAACGCCAGTCTAGGCAAACTCGAGAAGCCGAACGGACCCCAAAGGTCGACCCTACGAAGCGCGTTGATAGCGAGCGTGACGTCCGATGGGGGATAGGAAAATGTGGGTTATCTTGTTTGTGGCATATTCTTCTGGATGGGATCGTCGGACGCTGGTTCCTGTACTCTTCATATCCGTAACTGATTAAAAAAATGTGAGCCAGGTTGCCCTTCCTGCAGGAATCTTGGATACATACCACGCATCTCCGTGACCCATCCATTCCCCAGAACAGCTACTCCATATACACGGTCCACTCCGTGACTCGCTAACCTAGAGGTGAGCTGGAATTTTGCGTCGGGTTGCGTTTTTCTCCCGTCACATAACCGTGAATTGACGATTTTGCGATGACATCAGCTAGATAAAAACATCAGAAGCCGAGTTGACCATAAAGAAATCTACGAAACGCACTTTTCTCCTCTCTCAAGTACAGTAAATCAGAGCCCAAAGTTCCTTTTGCGGAGCCCGTTCTTCCCAGCGCTCTGGGTACTTTTCTTTTTCCTCGAGAAATTTTGCTGTTGATTGTAACTCGACAGAGACTCGATGCGATGTTACGGATAGAAGGGAAGATATCAGATTCGGAGATGGGGAGTAAAAGCCTGAGATTTGTCGCGCGGCAATTGGCAATTCAATTCACCACGACGCTACTTACCAGTATACTACTTTATTGTGCTACTACTACTCTTCTTCCCTGGGGCTGTAAGACAACAAATCACCTCTAGAAATCGTTTTCACCAAATCACGCTCGCTGCATCTACGCAAATATCGGTGCAGCAGTTCAACAGCAGGCGCCTCCAACAACTCTGGATCAATACTCAGACTGGTACCGTCACAACACACTTGTACACCCATAACCCAACACAAACTCCACCCTAACCTCCTTCAAAGACCGAAATAACAAGTGACTCGACAAGAGCTTATCCATACGACATACTCGAAGGTCCTCCATTACAATAGCTATAGGATCGACGTGGTTGAAAGTAATCTCCGTCACTTGAGAACAACACATTCGTTCCTGGGCAGACTGCTGTTCAGGTTCTTCAAGAACCACTAGTGCCGACAAGAACGCGTCTACCCCAAAGATACTGCCCTCGGGAATAACCTCGGGTATCCATGCATTGAATACGAGCGGCTTGGAATCTGGGAACATCCCCAATGCAATACGTATTAGGATTCGCAAGGTACAGCGCTTTAAAGTTGTACCTCTGGTCAAGAGGAACCCCAGATCTCGTACCGTTTCTTCGTTGAGGGAAACAGAGAGCTCACGTAGTGTCGAGCAATGATTTCATGAGCGCTGAAAGAGGTATTATAGAGTATAACGCCAATTCCGATCTTGATCATCCAGTTGCTGAAAGGTACTGGGGAATGTACCGCGCCGGCCACATCTTCCGATTCTTGAGTAAAGATAGTTCCTCGCAGAGTCATCCCCTTCCAATGCAGGAACGAACGGCAAGATACAAAGTATCTGCGACAGTGCATTCAGAACACTACCTGCTATCGTCAAAGCTTTGATTTTGGAAAACGCCCATGGGCGCCTGCCAGGATATATGATTATGGACCAAATGTACGGATGGTGAATGACGGAAATCAATTTGAGATGGTCTAGTCTCCAGAATGAAACAATCTGCTATTGTTGCTTCATACGCAGGAACAGGTAAAGTAAGCCATCGAAAGGCTTGCTCTACATTAGCCGTCATACACTCGGACATCTCTCCCACCTGATACTGTAGAATAACAATTCAAGCACAACTCGAAGAACCGATCCAATCGTGGAAGAAGTGCACCTGAGCTTGACAGGCCCAAAATCGGCTAACCATTGTAACCACGGAAAACTTGGCGAGTGAACGTTTATCATTGATGATTTGTCCGCAGAGCTCTGATGGGAGCAAGAGTCCGAGTCCAATTCCGGGAAAACGGGTGAATTCAGGGGATAGAACAGTAATTAGTAATGCGCTGCTACCTTCATGGGGGAACGGGGAACGGGGGAACGGGGAACAGGAACCTAGGCAGTGACAGTGACTCTTATTCGGAAGCGCCCGCCACGTTAATAGCACCGTGCTAGCGCTACATCATGACGGATCATAGCCATCGAGCAGTGACTAGTGACGAGTCATACTGGTCGTGGCCGACGGATGAGAGTTCGCCCGATTGGGGGGGGGATTACTGATGAGTTCCTAATATGAGCAAGTCAGCGTTGCAACCAAGGGAATAGAAAAAACCGTGGGTGGATAATTGGTATGCTGTTGAGTTTATGAGTGAAAAGATAAGTACGCGTAAGCACTGAATGATGGGTTGGGAAAGAAGGTGTGACAGGGCGGCAGTCGTTCCGACTCGAAGGGTATGTGGGGTTGTGAATCCCTCTTTTAAGTTGAGATATGTGTATCGATATAATTGAAGGGTAGGCAGCAAAATGCCAAAGGTATCCATTAATCCGAACCCTGAATCCATGAGCACTGAGCATCAAGTGAAAAAAAAAAAAGACACACACCTCACCTCAACCCGGGGAGACCCGGAATGGCTCCTTACTTAAAGAAACCGCCTTCTTCCGAAATCCCCCTAACAAAGTCAAAGTCAACGTTTCCATTCCCCAAGTCGACAATATGCTGTTACGGTATATACATACAGCAGCATGGGGCCATAGAACTAGACCCGGAGCATGAAGCCCATACTGTTACTGTATCTACCAAGGTATACATATCAAGAATCCAGACCCGCCTTGACCTTCTGCGTTATTCGGTTAAAGGCCCACACACAACATGAATGGAAGCAAAGTCAACATTAAACATCTATTCCATTTCACAATCGACTTGCTTTTTTACAATCATGCAAGTCATCGTACTAGGTAATACCGTACCGTAGTATGTGTATATATATAACTTATCTATAAAAAAATAAAGGACAGGACAGAACAACATTTAGGAAGGAGTGTGTCTAATAGTAGTAGTAGTGATAGTAGTACTAGTAGTAAGATAATGTTTACACCGTACACATATTTTTCCTTTCCAATCGAAACCAGCGAGTGACCAAAAGAAGGGGAAGAAGAGAAAAGACAAAGACCAAGACGGAGAAAAGAAAAAAGTCTGTCCCAAATTGACCCAAGCAAGCGAGCAAGGTAGGTAGGTAGGTAAAGAGAGAGAAAAAGAAGAACAAGGGATACAGAAACCAGCACATTAAAACAACCCCAGCCACTTTTTCGTCCTTTGTTCTTTAGAACTTGTAGTCAAATCTTCGTCCGCATCATCCACCTGAGCCTGAGGAGCCGATTCCGGTTCACCCAACCCTTCTATATTCGCAAACGACACCATCCCTTCTATCCGTTTACACGTTTCACTAGCTCTTCGTGCGTTGAATCCTGGTTTACGAGGGGTGTCGTTGGCGTTAAAAGCAAGCGAAAGAGGATGTGTAGGTGAAGGCGGTGTCGGTAACGGTAAAGGAAGGATATTCTTTTGCGGTGTACACGGATTGGTTCTGACACCCGGTACTTGGACGGATAAAGCGCGTGTATGTCGGTGCCGGGGTACTGCTACCTCGGATGGCAAGTCGGTGTATCTGCCTCGGGTAGGTGTTCCTGGGAGACTAGTATGTGTATGCGCCTGCATCTGCGCGAGTGATAGAGATTGACGCCTTCGCCTCGAGATACTAGGTGAAGCTCCTATACCCAAACCGAGATCGAGATGCCGAAAGGGTGGTGTGGGCGGTGGTGTGAGTATCCGTATGCCCATACTGCCGTCGGAAGGTGAAGCTGATGGCGAAGACGATGTAGCCAAAGACGAAGATGTACCACCGCGTAAATCACTTATAGAGGGTACCGTTTCCAACCCCAAAGTAAACTTTCTTCTGGGTGTGGAATTGGGCATCGTAAGCGGTATTCGCGGGGAAGTTCTTGGCGACGAGGTGAAGGGATATGAATTTGCGTGTCTGGGTTGAGGAGGAAGAGGTGGTGTAGCATGAGAAAGGCGCGCAGGCTCAGTCCTTGTCCGTTCTCTCTTTGTCGGTGTCGTGTATGCCGACAAGGGAGGCAGAATCTACGCATGATCTTAGGCTCATAGCCCTTTGAAAGGAATAAAAGGCAAACCAACCTCTTCGTCCTCTTCACCCTCTTCACCCGGCTCACGCCAAAACCATCCCAATCCGAGTCCCCAGAACGCCCCCGTGCCTGCTCCTCCCAATGATGAAACAGAGTTCCGTTTTCTATGTCCTGGTCTTGGGGACGATGAAGAACTTGCACCTAAACTACGTCTCCGACCCAACCCGTCTCTAACCAATGTCTCCCTCAACAGCTTTTCACTTGGGCTTGCTTTCGGGCTTGTCGGGGCAGGGGAAGAAGCGGTGGTGGATAGACTCGTGAGAGAGGGTATACGAGACGCCGATGAGGACGACGAAGGGGATTCATCCTGTAGTTCCATTGTGTGTGTGTGGTGGGGGGTGATGGGTGATAATGATGATGGTGGTGGTAATGTGTTGAGAGTAGTACAGTTTTTAATGTGTGGAAATGGAATGGAAAAGAAAAGCTAGTACTAAAGCGTGGAAATACGAAACGATGACCCCAAAAACATAAATATTCACCTCGGCACGTGCACTCCGTGCTCGGCATTTGAGGGGCCCAGACTTTTTTTTTCCCATTCAATCTCCGAACCCCGGAATTTGATTTCATTTTTAGGGTCTTCCATTCGCGGTGTGCCTGGAATCGATGCACATTCCGAGCCGACGCCGCTTTGTGCTACGTGTCTTTATGTTTCTTTCTTTATTCGTTTGCTCTGCTATTTCTTTCTTTCTTCTTGTTCTCTGTTCTCTATTTCATTATTCGATGTTAGACACCAGGCCGCTCTACATCCTGTCTAACATTGCCAATGACTTCACATATGACGCTCCCACCCTCAATCATATGGGTATTCTTTTTCTTGGGAACGGGTCTGTCTGGACAGTGCCGAAAATATTCCTCCCGGGGAAACCTGTGCTCCGGAGCCGGGTTTGGCCCAAACGCCCATTGCTCAGCGCTCATACCTCTCGTTAATTGTTTGGTTTGGATTGGGTTGTCAAGTCAACATTGGGTTGCAAGGTGCGGCCGTTGTAGTTGTCATGGATGTTTCATGAATTTTTTCTGTTACTCGGATGCCTGCTACTCATCTCCCGTGTTCCCCGTGTTCGGCTGTCCTTCCCACATGCTGTGTGTGACGCGGGAAATGACATCAAAAAAAAAAAGATACTCCTTGAGAGGAGTCCACATTGGCCAACGTGGGGATCGAACCCAAGACCTTCGCGTAAATATCTAACATGGAGAGACCTTGATATTAGCACGACGCTCTAACCAACTGAGCTAGTCGGCCGATAGATATTTAACGCCGCTTCTTCCTCAACGTCCAACCTTGACCCCTCGACCACCAGTTCCGGGACAGGGATTAGCCCAACTTGTGGTGAAGAAAAGGAGAGAAAAACCGTAAACGTTACGACTCGGATCCGCACTCTTGGCAGCCACGATTGCCTGAAATTTCAACTCTCGCAATATGGAGGACTAGGAGACAGCGGAACTTTGTCTTCGTCATCATGGATATTGGGATTAAACGATAGAGGACATGGGTGCGTGTTGCATTGTCGCAGCAAAGGGACAAGGGTCTTTTTTAACGTTTCTATCTAGTCAAATCCGAAAAGAAAGAGACAAGCCTCGAGCCTCGATCACACAAGGGCGGGAGAAGAACGCAACCCGACCGACTGAGCCACGAGGAGTACACTACCAACAGGTCGGCAATCAGGGAAATGTACTGTCGGTCGAGATGGACTGCATAACTGCATGAACAAGTCCGATTCATGGTTGGGTTGAGTTGCTACGAGTACGATGAAAGACGCCATGCATGGTGAGTCTCCTAGACTCTTGGACGCTTCTACTTGTTGACATTCTTAATCAGATCTCTTCTTGCTACCTGAACCCTTAAACCCAGTCACCAGCAGGAAAGCAACTCACGGACACCCTCGGGCCTCAACCTTTGAAGTTTGTCCCTCCGGGAAGCGCCACCATTGAGCAGAAAACGCCGGGATTCAAGCTCTTCGACTGGGACCAATCTGCGGTGCCTAGTCGAGAGCACAGAGTACGCTTGCGACCTACCGATTCCTTGTGAAATGATAGCACTCTTCATCGATCATCGCCAGCGGCTGGCCCAGCTCGAACGCAAGCACGTTACGGCGATGCATAGGGCGAGGCGCCTCAGATAAGCCACGTGTAGAACAAGGCGCTGTTTTACCTGTCTCGTTATAGAGGGAACTCGAGCGAATACCGTATGTCTCTTAGTTACCCTTTGGCGATGAATGAGGCATGCTGATGTTACCGGTAATAGGTCAATGTTCAATTCCTAATCGCATTACTGGCATCATTGCAACCCACACTCCAACGAATGACGAGCAGGACAGGCCTGGAGATGATTATTTCCATTCTATCATTCAACAAAGTCGGAACCTAGAGAGCGGGAAGAGCGGGAATCGTGATTTGTGCTGGCCCGGGTAACATTGTACTGCAATGTTGAGCGACGCGTGTTGCGGTGTATCATTCTGATATCCTGAATCTGATGACTTGGAATCAGTATACTTGTTTCTTGACGAATTGGCCATTGAAAGATTGCCCTGCGAAACAGCGGGAAACTCCATCAAAGTATGTGACGCAAGTGTGACGATTCTCTAGACTACTACTACCACGTATGAAGCCAAGGCTCGTTTATCAAATAATTTCCATAAAACAGCACCTTCGCTCCCTCGGAAGAGCCCTCAACAGAAAGGTCAGTCTTTATGACTGCACTTTGAAGATTTTCAAGTTTTCAACAGGCTTCTTCAACTACGTAGGTCAAACACGATCAGGCCGCGGGCAACGATGGCTCAATTCAGATCCTGGGCCTTCGAATTCCACCAGAGCTCATCGAGCTAATTATCCATCAACTAAAAGGCGACAACCCTTCACTGGGTAGTTGCTCCCTGCTATCCCGCGCTTGGGCCTCCCATGCTCGCAGCGAGCTCTTTCGTCAAGTCGTTCTTGACGATTGGGCAAGTTTAGAACAATTCATGAGGCTGTGTTCAGATCAACATTCCACGATACCTGCTGCAGGAATCAGGATTCTTATACTCGTACCCCAGCAGGAGTTGCTGAGTCGAATTTTTCACTGGCTCTCGACCCCAACGAATAACACGGCTAGTCAGAATATAGCAGTTTGCTTATTCTGGAGACTGGAGCATTTGGAATTGCTTCATCCCGTTTACACGCCTGGTATTGCAGCTAATTCGATGGTCACCAGTCAAATTTCGCATTCGGCGAAATGTTCCCAAGTCGGGTACTCGTTGACGGTGACGAGAGCAAACCTGGATGGTGCTCCATCGGAAATCCGGGGTATTATTTCTCTCATTCCCCCGCTCCAAAAACGGACCCTTGGGTTCGGCAAGGCCTCGATTCGGGTGAGCCACAACATCCCCTGCACGTCCAAAAGTCTCGAGATCCGTCCTGCATGGGGGCTCACTGACCCGTTCCCTACACTGCCTCTTCCAAGATTGAGGATATCAACAATACGAGAATTTTCTGTTCATCTCACCAAGGAGATCTCAAGTGAGGTCGAGTACCTTTTAACCAGAGGTGATGCCGCAACCATGGGTGCGATAAAACGCTGCAAACTCGGACTTCCCCAACAAGTGACCAGCACGGATTTTATCTCACTTGTCAAGGCACTTGTCACTCGCAGGCGGATTCCCAAAATTGTTATTGAGGGCACTGTCCCTGCAATGGACGGTTTTTTGGAATGGGTTTATACGTCCGATTCACGCAGTGGACCGTGTCATTCTCAAGTTACAGAGATTTCACTTCAGCGGGTTCATTTGGCGATTCGACTCGAGGAAACGGTTCCCCGTTTGTTGCGTATGGACACAAGTTGGGCGACTCACCCATGGTTTCGGTCGTTGGCAGAGGTCAAAGTGGATGTCGTGGTGGCTGTCGACGGAATGACACCCGGTGTCCCACCAAACACGAGGGAGGAGGCAATTGAAATGGGTAAGGAGACGCTTTGTGAAGCGCTGCCCATCTGCAGCCGGAAGGAACTGTTGAAATCAACTTTTGATGTTGAATATTACGACTGACAGGATTTACTCTGGATAACCTGTATAGTTACAGTTAGATTCGTCATTATCAGAATAGGAAAATATACTGCATTTCCTGCGTACCCGTACATTGAAGTAATTGAATAATTATTATATATACTCGGCATTATGAGCTGGATAGTCTACAGAGTTTTTTGGTACAATAGATTAAATAGAATAGTAAAACAGTAGCAAGTACATGGTATAATTCACTCTTGTCCGTTATAACTTGCATTCGTGAACCGCATAATACAGGAAGGCAGCCTAGACCGAGTACCGTCGCCCGGCGCTCAACTAGTCATATGCAGGTTAGTCAACGTCGTCTTGAAAGTTGAAATTTAATCGTACATTCTGGTTATAGATAATAAACATCAAAATCATAATCAACGGATGAATCCGCTCAAGTACTTACATTGAGGTGATCTTGCCGACCCTGTTCATCCTCATCATCAGTAATATCCGACCGCTCCTGAATGAGCTCGTCTCTGACAGAAGGACCGGTATTTGGATTTGTCAAATTTGCGGCCTTTGAGGCAGCAGTAATTTCGATTTCGGTTAGGGAACGGTGCTTCCTCAGAGAAGACCCAGATTCCGAATTAACCCAATCTAGGATCCATGCGTTTAGTGTCGCCTGCGAGAATTATGATGAACTTGTATGAAGCCTTGGATACAAAGCCTCACTTCCAACACACAAAACGTCATGCACATCCACGCGAGCTCTGTACCACCAAGCACGAGCAAAGCTATAGCATTGACCTGAGTGAGGTAAGTGATTTAACCGAGACATTCAGGGGATTGACACTCACACTGGACATCATTACGCCTCCAAGGGTACCGCTAGCGGATCATTACCAGCCAAGGTCAATATGGCAGTTGATTCTGGAGCGTTGGATAGTACTCACTAGAGCGTCTTTTTCGCTATAGCTCTGAGTCTCGGACTCGTAACACGCGAGTGCCACAAAGGCCACACAAACATGAGCGCGAAGGCAGCATTTTGCAAGAGATTATATGTCTCTAACAGGAATGCTCTTCGAGGTAAAGTATAAGCCTTGGTGACCAAATTCAGTAGAAAAACACTTACGCGATACCCTTGTACCCGAATACACACCCACCCCCCTCTGTGATGTAGCTCGTACGATATCGTACGAAGCCGTCGATAGCCATCCCAAAGTAAACCAATAAGCTGACACTGCATATCTTGTAGACCTTTGTCTCGAACCGGGGGGTGGAGCAACCACTGGACCAGATAATGTACACCTGACAGCGTAATGAACAGGGTGGTTATGCAAGGTGTAAAAAATTTGATCTCCTTACCTTCTCAACCAGAAATGCATGATTGAGAGCCTATGGAAATATGAGTGAGAGAATAGTAAGGAGACGCCTGAGAGATGATCACCTTAGTGATGTTTAACAGGATGAAGCAAATGAGTATCACTGCGGCACACGATTCTGGGTTTCCCGTCGTTCCTACTCCAGTCATGAAGATCCCAGCTGCGCGATATATAATGAGTCTAGACAAGCGGAGTGCCGAAATCTTAATTCTCACTGACAGAAGAAGATAAATGTCCAACTAATTCAATAGGATTTTCGGTCAGTGATAGAAATTAGAGCTGGGAAAGTGGACGAAGACTTACGTGAAGACCATTACCAAAAATGCGCATACTTTGCCCCACGTCAAGTGCTTCCATTGAGTTGGATGAAGCTTGTGGATTAAAGGTTCTCGTTTCGCAATCAGATACGAAAGAATGGATATACCTGTTCATTCGTTAGTTTTAAGCTTGAATATGGTAAAACACATACATATCACATGGGTGAAGGTTGACAGAAGGTGAAGAGAGTGGTAATACTTTGCTGGAATCTCATTCGACATCGGTGACCAGCCAAAGTACGAACGAAAAGGCCTAGGTGATGGAATTTAAAAGGGATGTTTTTGAATTGTCGCAATTACATATCACCAAGAGCTCCACGAGCGGGTCCAATTGCGACAAGCTGGCGGCGCAAACGGCGACCAAAGCGGCATCATTGCCCCAAAATTGGATTCAGGGACACGCCCTCATTTGCTCGCTTTGAGCTAAGTACGAGGGGGATCGAATTTTGAGCGACGTTAATATATATTCCAGGAAAGTCCTTACGGTATCGCGAGTGGTTGTCGTATGAGTGACTGACCAAGTTGGTATCGGATTTTGCGGCGCCTAGGCAGGTCCAGACAGCTGAAACAATGAGCAATGTAGTGCGAGGCTAGAGTCTTGCTGGTTCAAGTGTGTTGAATGAACCAAGGGGGTTTTACTCAACACTTGGTCGAGCGAGCCAAAATCTGGGTAAACTTGACATTCTCGTCGGCGAGATGTCGACGTTAGTGAGTAAGGACACACTTGGTAAGTAGTAAGTAGTATTCACCAGTGGCAGTAGATCGAAACCCTGACGTATCGGCTCAGCATTCAACGTTTCCCTTTTTTCCATCGAAGAAAACTTGAGCAAAGTCCCAATCTTCTCTGTCAGCCTGAAATCTGACCATTCTTGTGTTTCCGGGTCCGTTACCGCCCCTTCGAGTTCAACGTCTTCCGCCACATTCCCGACTTGGAGGTCATCGAGCTATGTCGGATCCAACGGTGAGTAATTCCGCTTCCCTGCGATTCGAAGCGACTTGATCTGGCAGAGCATGACTGTATGAGATAAAAGCGCAATAAAACTAGAGAAGGCGCTAAACTGGTCAGTTCTGCTCGTTACAGGCGATGCCAGAAAGCGCACCACGACAAGTTACCTGAACTTCCAACCATTTAACATCCTTGACGTCGGTTGATGACCCGCAAAGAGGTCGCTTGGGAGCGCAGGATTTGGGGAGCTTCATGGTGGTTAAGAGTAGAGGCGCGCCGACGCGGCTTGCTTCTGAACTACCATCAGTCTCAACTTCAATCTACGAGAATCATTCCTTTCCTGAAGTCGACTTAAATGGCTCACCCTCTGACATTATCCTGTGGCTTCTGAGCGAAGTTAGGCAGGAATGAAAGCTGATGGGGTTGCAATTGGGTCGGTGCTTTACTCAAGCACCTAAAAGTCAGCGAGTATTCTACCCTCCCGAATTGACAATATGACACCGAAAATGACTCAGAAACTCTATGTTCACCGCGCACGGCGATAGATGAATCTCTCCGGGCGACTGTATTTGTTCTCGCAACTGCAAGGAGATGTCGTCCGTCTTCGGTCCAGACGAGGAAGATCCGGAAGCTTTGAAGAGATTGAAGAAACGTCTCCAAACAACTATGGAGTTTTACTAGGGTTTTTCTCAGTGATTTCTGCATTTCGGCTGGGTACATCTCGTGCGGGAACAAGACCACGAAGAACACGGAGAAGAAGGCTAGTGACGGGAATGAGACCGATATGGGAGACGAGAACAACCTGTGAGTGCTCTATCCTACCCTTTGATATTCTGTAGTACTGATGTCGACATAAGATACTGGAGGATAAGCATAGCTCATACCGTGATTAATGGAATGTCTCTACTTGAGCTCAAGTCTTCGCCTTGCTGTCATATCCTCGACATCATTGCGAAATCCCCTTGTCCCGTTGAAATGGCCATCGCCGTGGCAGCACCGTCGTTCATTTTCTATGGGGATGGTTATGTATCAGAAAGGCCAGCCCACCAAGGACCTACCCGCCTCCTCCATACAATCGAACTGCAAAGTGAGCGGCATATGATTCTTCGCATTTCTCATCTAACGGCTTTCTTAGTTTCGTGTACAGGCCCAGTCATCTGAAGTTTGCATCATGCCCATCGACGTCCGCATCGTTCTACACCCAAACAGGCTCCCGTGGTCGCAAACCGGTCCCCACTGGGCATTCTTCGCTCATGAAACCAACTGCTCTTCCCAACACGGCGAATCTCCCGAATCCGTCCTCGACAGAATCCAGTCTTGGATTCTCTACCCTAAAACTTGCTCCTTAGCCGATTCGTATTACCTACTTCCAGGAACGGTGATAGTCCCAGTGAACTCCCCGGATAGTCGTGATTATTCCGTTCCCCGGGCTTTGGTTGGTGTGAGGGTGATGTACCTGCCTTGCGCTGTCAGATATCTGGCAAAGGAAGCATATCGGACCCAGATGCCTAATAACATGGCGGTGATCTATTAGAGCACAAACCGCTATTTATGTAGGTCCCTTTCCAGCTCGTTCATACAGACGTTTCTGACTTTGAGAACAGCGAATACTGTTCATACGAGCTTGATATTAAAGGACGGACCGTTCACGCATCAGATATCTCGATATCATACTTTATTGCGAAGAGCTTCCACTGTATAACGGGTCGAGTAACAATTCCGTTATCGAGGGTGTGATGCAGGAAGTTGGCATTGAGACTGGTGGGCCCTCCCGTGCCTCGTGGTTCGCGTTGACATTGACTAGATTACCTTAGGCTGTGAGCTTTTCACTCCGGTGAGCGTGTCCTCTTCGGACGATACGGTCCAGTCGACTCACTTCAGTTCATTCACGATCTGGTTAGATGAGGTCAAAATCTCTGCTTCTCTGAATACGACTCCGAGGGCAATATCTTGTATTCGGTGTAGGGGACGTGTAAGCCTGTGGGTACCACTTTGCTTGTATGCCCTCACTGCGGTCTGATACATAACCTTGCTAGACCGCAAGTTACGGTACAACTGGAAAGGTCACCCCATGACACGCCCTACTCTTGGCATAACCTATCACGATACCTCTGGTATCGTCGAGGTGCACGCCACGGAAATCCATGCAGGGAACATTCCGGTTGACACCGATGAACTGAGTTTCGCTCAATGTTATGAGAAAGATGGACCTTCAGACGACGGCGCCGTTTTACGTTGGGGTGGTGTACTATTTCCAGGTTGTCGCAAGGAATGTTAGTGGAAAATATCCAATGTACTCCGATGTGCTGGGTGTAAACGGGACAAAGCTGAGAGCGCCTAGGAACCGGAGCGTACTAGGGGCTCCAGCTCTCGATGTAAATTCAGAGTAGTTTGTATTGAATGCACTGACGGTGTTCTAGCGCCCACAAGACATCCAGGTCGGGCCCACAGGATCACATCAGGACCCACACTGATAGTCCTCGGCGCGCGCGCCCTTGGGGACCCATTGCCTTATTATCTAATCACAACCATCTTGTCTTCTGACCGCGATGTTGCCAGTCGAAATCTTCGCCACTATCATTTCGTTCTGTGATAAAACAACCTGGGTTCGCGTCTGCCTAGTATCAAAAACATTCCGTGGCATTGTGCTGCCCCTTCTTTACAAGGAAGTTGATCTCTTTGACCCACCAAAAGCCGTCTTCTTCTTGAAGGCTCTGATGGTCAACCCGCTGGCAGCAAAGTCGGTGCGCAATTTGTCTGTTGGATTTGGTAAATGGTGCGCACCAAATTCTTTTGATCAAAGATCGATTAACAAAGTACGGTGGCTTAGGAAACCTGAGGAAACCCAGTGTTTAACCGCGTTCTGTCGGCTTATATCCCAGGCTTTGCCGCGCGCGATCAATCTCATATTCCTCGGCCTTTATAATGGCAATTTTGGATCTCATGTGCACCTCATCGAACACTATTTCTACACGGGTGTCTTCCCTAAGCTAAGGCATGTCCATCTGTTCATGCCCTTCACCAAACATATGGAGGAATTCATTCGCTGCCACCGAATGTCACTGGAGCTTGTCGTCATCTTCCCGTACATGACATCAAACCACGATCTTCGACAAAAGTCTAGGTTTCTTGAACTGCCTGATTTGTGTAAACTCCAGGTCTGCAGCTCCGTTGCGACAGCTCTGTTGAAAAACTGGAGTATGCCGCGGCTCAGATTCGTCTCTGTGTTCTGGAGCAGCGTCGATTCTTCATCCTGTGAAGATCTCATTTCTGCTCTAGAATATAGAGCGGAGAGGAGTCCGAACATGTTTGAGTTTTGGGTCGTCGACAGACCTGGGCTGAACCTTGATTTGGTTCGGTCCGTGCTCAAACTTCCCTTCCTCACCCACATTATGGTCCACTCAACGAGGGTTTCAAGTGCAGCGTTGGGGATTACAGGTTCTGACGTGAGTTGCGATTTAATGCTCTATGTGATAACATGCTGACAGGTACTGAACACTCAGGGGGATATTCAAGCAGTCCAGAGTTTTCTCTCTGTGTCTCCTCGGATTGAGAGTTTCCAATGGGCTATTTTTGACGAAGTTGGTTCACCTCTTGACCTGGATAAATATTATATGATGGTTCAGTCATATGGGATGAGTTCCTCGACCCTCTCGAAATGCTGTATCCTCAGTCAGTATTTAAATTCATTGAGATGCTCATTAACTGAGCAGTGACGTTATTAGGTGAAAATGTTCGTTGGAAACGCATCTCGGTCCGTGGATGGTTTCCAAATGATGATTTTGATCCTCGGTGCTTCCATTGGATATTTCACAAGATGTCTACGGGTACGTATACGCCCTGGGACGAGCTATTGGCATATCTTCGCGGAGATGTTTTTGGAAGAAATCCCTCTATGGCTCGTTATGTGATTCGATTTGAGGAGGCAATCAAACGACAATCAGATGAAAAGTATGATGCTACGATGGACATCTTGGCAATTCTGGTGCACCGCAGAGTCTGTAACTATAGAACGGTCAAACAGACTCTGAATTACACTCGTATTCAGCAGGAAACACGGTATGTTAGAAGTTTCGTTATTCTGCAGACAGCGCTGACTTACTACCGCGTATCAGATTGGCATAAACACGCATACGTACATATTCGTATACAATAGTCATGTTCTCGACAATATCCATTGTAAATACAGGCCTTGTCCATGGTTATGAGCTTTAAAGAGCGATGTAAGGCTCAATGATGTTGACTTAAATGCTCTTCCAATTGCGCCTGCGTGGCGAAATCAGCATTGCAGAGAGGGCACTTAGGCGGTACCCATACAAGCTGGAATGTACCTGCTTGCTGGGCATGAGCCACAGGTGCAGCTGACGGCACGGGCACGGGTGCCGATGGCGAATAGTAGTGTGATGAACTTGCGCCCGCGTTGGAGGGGCCTGCCGTGAAGCTGGATGGACTTGGTTGCTGGGATATTGAACCGAAATTCGCTGCATGAGCCATAGGAGCTGGGTACGTATAGTATTGGTATGGATTAGGTACATAAAACGATGACGGTCCCTGTCCCGCAAGGTGGCTATATGGATTACCTGCAAGCGGATTGACAGACTGAGGAGCAAGAGCGGAGGGTTGTGTTTGAAAAGACGGGGATGACTGGATCATAGGTGGAAAAACTGGGCCACCAGGCGGGGACTGAGGAGTAGATCGCGTTTGCAGAGGCGCGGGTGAATCCGCCGTAGGCGGGTTAAATGACCCACCACTGACAGCCACACTATGAGTACAAAGAGAAGAGTAATGAGTTTGAGTCCTCACGGTTTGTCATATCTGCGAGCATACTTCGAGGGCTTGTTAATACTCTGTGGTCTAGGGATTGTCGCACAAATGAGCATCAATGCAGACGAAGCAAATCGTTTGAGTACTCACCCTTTGTCGTGCATGCGCAGGTGTCGCGGAGGCTGGGGATACATTATGAGGTTGGATATTAACTGAGTTTCTGAGATGAGTACGGAAGATATCGATGATGGAGTGAAATTAGTAGAGTACCGTAGGTTTTATAGTCTTCGAAGGATGTGGTGAGAATCCTCAACATGAGAAAATAATGTCGATGCTGTTCTTTTCGAGTCAGGATATCTCGCAGAAAGCAAAGAATTATGGGACCCACAATAGTACACTCAACAGACCTTGGGAGCATCTTCAGCCTGAGAGAACTTGCGCTTTCAAGTCATGACATCTCACGGAAAATAAAGGACCGAGGGACCCACAATGTATTATAACGCTCGCTGCCGCAGTGGCTCGGGACAGAAGAAGCATGACGGCCCACTTGTAGGGCGGAGACGATGGCGGGAGATGTTGTGAGAAGAGTCAATCCACGCCGAATCAAGGTGGGCGATGGCTGTAGTACAAGGGCAAACTGAGTGTCGGCGCTGATGGCGAGCGTCATAAAGCATGCAGCAGCTTCTTTGATATTCTCCGCGATTTCTGAGAGCTGAAAAGATGATGATTTTTGCCTTCTTGTCATATCGTAAAGTTGATGTCACCGCGCCTTGATCAAGTCCTTGTTCTTCGATGACTGGACGAACGCCAGAGGTTGATGTGTGAACAAACGAAGCACACAAAAATGATTCGTCTGATTTTCAAATGCAGTAAGGATATTTTTGGGTAAAAGCTATCGATGTGCCCGCATCATCGAAAGTCAGTACTGCTTGGTACAGGATATTTCTAGAATACGTACACAATCAGTTTGGCCAAATGATAGGTTCTGGTTCAATACCTACGCCCTCAAAGCCACTCGAAAACCTGTGAGAGGAAGAGTTTTAGAAATTGAGTGCCGTGATTATCAACGGAGGTCAAGAGCAAAACTCGTTGCCCGAAGCGTGTCGGCGCGGCTTGCTTCTACTAAAACCACCACCACTACGCGATATCCAAACCCTGACCCCGAAACGTCATTCTCTTCCTGGAATCAACTTCGATGGCTAGTGCTCTCCCTCTCGTAGACAGAGATGATAATGACATCATGAAGTCGGTGAGTGTTCTACCCCTCGGCTAGCGATATTATGTTGATTATGATTCAGACAAGCTAGGCTCGTTGTACAGGTCACTGGACGATTAATTTCGGATAGGTCTTATTCGGCCTTAACGCAGACGAGAAACTTCCGGGAGCGTGGAAGCAGTGGAGGTGGAACGGGAAAAAGCTTTTGCAGCCGAACTCGGAACTACAGCTTTTCTCGGTGATTTTGGCGTTTTAGCCAGGCACCTTTTGCTCACAAACAGGAGGGAGTCATTATGACGGGAGCACGACTGATATGACAGATGAAGGTTCCTTGTGAGTGAGTGCTCTATCGTGCCCGTTAGATGTTCTGCGGTACTGATATCAACGGAATCTAGGATTGAATGGAGCACAGAACCCTTTCATCGCTCAGACCGTCAACAACGGAATGCTTTTTCCTACTTACTCGAGGCAACACTAGTCGCAAGTCGTCTTGCGGTCATTCTGCCGTACCTTCATTTCGCTGAAATGACTCCCTTGGACGTGGTAGAAGTCGTCGTTCATTATCGGTATGGATGTCTGCCTACGTATGAAAACCGGGGCCCAGCTTCCTCGGTCTCATCGAATTGCAAAGTGAGTTGCACGTCCTTCATCGGAATTTTTCATTGACTAATTCTGCCAGCTTTGCCCTGTGCACAGGCCTCACTCGGAGTCCCAAAACCCGGTCTCCATTGAGCCCTCGTTGCGCATAAAACCAACTATTTGCGAATTCATCTCGACTATTCCAAAACTCCTCGATTCAAGGACTTGTCCCTAGCCGATTCGTCGTCTCTCATTGATATCGTGCACGTTGTTCCCATCACGTCATGACTGGGGGGCTTCTCGGAACGATTCTCTGCTTCCGAGAACGGTGATCATCCCAGTGAGCTGCGGGTGGTCGTAATTATCTGGTTCCCTTGGGCTTTGGTTGGTTCGAGGGTGCGAGGGTGATGGGCCTGCCTTGTGATGTTAGGCGGGTGGTGTACGATTACGAGCGAGTGAGGAAGGATATGATGGAAGGATATCGAGCCCAGATGCCTGATAACATGCTGGTGTTCTCTTTGAGCACTTGGGTATGTCCCTCTCCGAGTCTCCAGCTTATTGATATAGACATTTCTGACCCGAAAAAAACATAACAGCTACCATTCCACGTTCGCATGAGCCTGATATCAACAAAGTGGGATGATATTGAATGGTGATACGATAGTGACAGAGAGATGCTTCGTTGGGTATATTGTACAGTAGTATGGTAGTCCGGTGGTAAATTCATCCCCGAGCCCGAAACGACGACCTGGGTGAGAGTAAGCAACTGCACACTAGAAGATGAAATAAGACGAACCGTTCATGCATCAGGCATCTCGATATGATGCATTGGTGCGAGGGCCTCCAACCTCAACGGCTTCCGCTTCCATTGCACCATGTGTAGCTTCACTGCGTCTTCGGCGAAAGATTTTCGTAGCGTGCCACTCGCCAGAGGACATCCTGGAATGATATCAGTGTCCGCTTATTCAACACGAAGGTTGCGTTCGCTATGCTCACCTATCAGCACTGCTGGTCCCAGTTTGCAAGATAAGGGCCTGATAAACGAGCTGCTCCGATTTCTTGACCCAGCTGCCGGAAAGAGAGCGATTGGTGGACTAGCCATGACGATGGTACGGTGTTACTGGATAATCTCGGGGGATTTTGTTGTATGCGCCTATAGATGGGTCGACGAGTGGTTGAGATGTTGGTGTCTCTCCTCAGTCAAGGTAGTAGTTTCTGAATTGGCGGGTGCGGGAATCCGCTTCGTCAGGCAGATCTCCGGCTGCACGTTGGTTTACGGGCGTTTTTGGCGTTGAGTGTCGGTTGAGCCTAGAGCAGCAGAGATAGCTCACCACAAGTGGAGTATTCCAGCTGATCGTCGAACGTCAACTGAAAGCTAATTGAAGGCTGTGAACGATATGGCCGCGGTCGAATAGAAACGTGTAAAACATGATGCGCGTAGCCGCGTAAGGGGCAAGCTTGAGAGATTGAGTATTATTCCTCGGGTTCTGGTTCGTAGTAGAGGCGTGATACATTCGTTGAGAAGAATTTGCACGTTGAGACCGGTAATGGAATCACTGCCAGCACCGGTCAATGACTTTTTTTTTACGTTTGAGAGAAGACATGAAATGACTCACCAAGGCCATGAGCTTGCTACCCAACCCTTATCCTACGAGTCCGCTTTCCTGGGTTTATATATACATCCCATATCCCTTTTGATTAGGGGACTGTCAATCGATATCCAACATCGCAATGATTCGGATGAAGCCTGAAAATTTGGGTTAGTGTGAGATGAGATATACAGGCTATAAAAACCCACCGAAGGCAAGATCCGAGCGCTATGAGGTGTTTTGAGGTGCGATTTCGAAAGCCATGTGCGAGCACTATAATGTAGTATACAGGCAGAATGTCAGAAATGCATAGATTTGGGGCGGAAACATGGAATGCACCAGACGGTTTTGTTTCTTGGTAATTGAAATGAGCTGGAGAGAGGAAGTGGCGAGAAAAGAGACGCGTCGACTGTGATTGGTTACAAAATATCACTACTCATTGCTACATAATATCTCAGAATGTGAGTCTGCCCCGGTCTTTACACCAAAACTCACAGAACGACTCACAGAGTTTAGATGTAGTTTAATGGATTTAGGAGTACCAATCAAACTGATTCGTTCGTCCAATATAAAGAAGACATGTCGAACTGTATTTTGCTTCGGTCCTAAAGGCACCAGACCACATTACTTCTTGCATGAAAGAATGTGTTGGCTACCGCCTAATCGTCTTCGTCGGGCGTTGAGGCGTACCCCATGATCCGAACTCGTCGGAACCCACTCGTATGGAAGTACTCCTGACGCTTCTGATGCTCTTTGTGGCATGGCAGCTGTGTATTGACCTAGAAACCCCTAGAGGAAGACAGAAAAACACCAATGCTGCCATTTGGAACAGGTGCCTTCAACCGCAGGCCGGCTTGAAGCTGGACTTGCGCAAGCTCATTCATAAGTACGATTCTCGAGTACTTCTCCATTGTATTATTGCTCGCGCTGAACATTGGCCCGAGTATGACAGGTAGCATCGAATCTGTCAACATTTTCCGGCCATCCTGGCGCCATCTCAAAACATACCACGCACACGAGGCCGTTCTTCCTTCACACTGAACTATTATCACCCCAGGTATTCCAGCTCTCATTCCCCAGTTTCACCTCAATTGCTCAATCCTCCACAGACTTGAATCATGTCAGACAAACCTCACAATATTGGTGACACCTTGTCGAGTGGCATCCAAGATGTCGCTGCGCTTCTTCCTCTTCTTGGCACAGACCAGTGCGAGCAACACGTCGGCTCGGCTCTCGAGAAAGGCTTCCTCTATGCTGCACTGTCAACGCTCTCAATTTTTGGGAGTCTCGGAACTGTAAAGGCTGGGTTCGCAGCACTGCTCGCCACAATCACCTATCCTTTTTACGGTGGACGTTGGTTGGCTGATGCAGGCTTTGCGACACCGGGTTCGGTATCGTCAATGGTGACTATCTCAAAGGACACAGGACGATACGGTGCAGAGGTTGCGCTGGAGAAGCTTTTGAAGAATCTCCCTATCGAAGATCCAACTCTGGTGGATCGAATTGATTGGTCTGGGTGGAAGTATGAGGGATCTATGCCCACGAAGAGGGTGGTACACCCAGGAAAAGGTTCACAGAATCCAGTTTCTGATGGAAGTGGTGACGTCGAAAGCGGTGGATCAACTGAGCACGCCGCACAGAGAGGTGGGCCGGCTGAGCATGCCAAAAATAATTGGGTTGATACTCTCAAAGTAAGTCACTTCTGTCTGTCAAGTTCTGATAATCTAACAAGATGAACAGGTTTACTTCTTCTCATGGAACGTCCTCCTCATCCTCTCCTCCTTCCTGAGTGCGCTAGTCAGCGTAACCCCTTACCTCTATCTCATGGGCAACAATTGGAATCGCCCGTTGTCATGGCTATTCCCACTCCTTCGTTCTTTTGGATCATTCTTCTGTGTTGTAGCAATACAGTTGGCTCTCCAGCTCCGAATACATCAGATTGCAAATCTCAGCCTCACATGGATGAAAATACAGAAGGAGCGCAAGCCAGAGGATGATGCCATTATTGCCAGTCAACCAACTGATGCCCTTGAGGAACGTATCCGCAGTCGTATTCATTTATCGGAAAAATACCTATTCCGTCGTCTCCAAAGAGAGAATGTGGATGAGGAGAAGCGTAATGACTGCTTGGAACTACCAAAGGACAAGCATAATGCATTGGTTGCTCTGCTGGCCACAAACTGGTACCTTGTCCTCTACCAGTTCATTATTGCCATTGGGATGGGGATGATTGTGACTGGCTATGTTGGCTGCTTTAGCCTTGTCAATCAGACTCAAGTTCCAAATGCACCATATGTCTGGTTTGCTTTGGAAACTGCACTCTCAATCATTCGCATGTTTTCTTGGGGATTCAATCCACATTGGGATGAAAAGACAAGCATGAGGATGACACTCAAACTTCATGAAATGGGGCCAGACTCTTCATTCCCTCATATCACCTCACCTTATGATGACAAAGAACTTGGACTGGACAGCAATGATAAAGTGGAGCAACCACAATCCTTTGTGGTACAGAGCCAGTCAGATTTTCTTGCAATGGCCACTGAATGGACTGGCCCACTCCCATGGCTAGATTCCAATGTCTTTTCACTGTTCTACAGTGTTCTGGCCAAAGATGGAATGAAACATCTCTACACCACCATTCTCTTTACAGACTCCCGTTCTCCTCCACTCACCTTTTCTGCTAAAGGACCCCATGAATCCAGACCTCCCATATATACATGCAGCTCAAAGAACATCCCTAGCACAAGGGCTCTGCATGTTACTCTTGGAAATCAGGCCTCAGCCACAACAGACACATTCATTAACAGCCAGTCATTCCACAAAATTGCAAATCACTCTCTTGCTCTTGCCTCCCAACTATTCAGTGGGAAGCAATACAACATCACATCTCTTGGCTGGAACCTCATTAATCTCCCTCTGACTGACAATGTCCAAAACCATACACACATTAGCAAGCCACTAAGTAGTGATGACCATGCATACATGGCTTTGTCACAGTTATGGACATTAAAATCAGAGTATTGTCAGGCTAGAGGGAAAATTTTTGAGGAATTGGCTGCTACAGATGCTGAATACTGTCAACAACAGTACAAGCATGTGCCTGCCTCTTTACATGGTGAGGTGTTTCTCACTATAGAGAGTGTAATCCTTGAGCTGCAATTGTGGCATGAGGAGACTACTTTGGCCAACAACAACAAGGGTGGTAATCACATTTCCAGGCAGATCCTTTCTGAATGTATTGCTGCAATGGAGTCACGTATAGCCAATGAGAGGAAACAGGTGCTCCTAAGATGCAGGGGATACAATTGGCAATCTGCACATGGCTGGACTCCAGAGATTGTTGAGGCCCAGTGGAACTATCCCCAGCAGATGCTTGTACAGCTCAGGGAATCAGAGAGTTATCGAGGTGGAGCAGAAGAAGTGCAGAAACATGTGCTGCATTTATATTCAGATTTTGCTAAATCAGTAACAGCAATATCTGATTATTTGGAAAATGTTCTACCTGAGTGGAGTATATTCAATGAATGGCTAAGGCACTTTTTCTCTGGAATGGAGACAGAACCTCAGGCTGGGGCTATTAGCACTGACGTGTCTCCAGAAAAGAAGCTCCATCTAATGCTTCATCTGCTTATCTTCTGACTAAAGAGCATCCTATCATCTGGCTTCTCAACAGCTCACACAAATACAGACCTGTGGACAACATTTATTTGAATTCCAGATTCCATATTATGGGGACCATACATTGACATCCCAGTCATTCCCAAGGACATGCTGAAATATCTTCAGTGGCAGAGATGCATTGCAATTGAAGCTAGTGCTGCTCTCTTGTATAACCAAAGGCAGGAGGGAAGAGAAGATGCTATTACTCCAGAAGAGGCAACTGGAGAGGTGGATGGGAGTTTGGTGGCATGGAGAAGTGACAATCTATGGGACATTCTGAAAACAGCCCAAATTTCAACACTTATCATTCGAGGCTTCTCTGATATTGAAGCTGATGCTCAGAAAGAGATTGCCAACCACCTTATGGGCACTACAAACATCATATGCCTATCTGGAGTAGGGTGCCATCATCAAGGGGAAGACTGCTTAAAACCACACTGCCAAGCTGTCTTTGCAAATCAGAAGGCATGGAAGAATGGGTTGCAGGATCTCTCACTTTTCACTTATAGAGTTGGATTTGAAGCCAGAGATGATGGTTATGTCCAAGCCGAAGGCAGTCATACACGACTTTGGGGTACTGGAAGGTGTTTTATTTTATTCCACTGCCCAAGTCCAGGAGAAGTTGAGGTCAGGTTATCTGCAGAAAAAGAATCCTATCCACTTGAACTCAAGGCTACTCTGTCTTCTGACCTTGACACTGCCTCAGACCAAACAAAAACATATCAAATTCCCACTTGCCAGCAAAGGGGAGAATTGGAGTCTGTTGTCTTCCAGTTTTCCAGTGTTCCTCAGGGGACAGGGGAGATTGTTGTTTCCTATAATGGTTTCTGGAGAATACATGGTCAAGTTGAGTTGGAGCAGAAGGCAACAAGCATTCAGCCTGAAAAGGAAACAGGCACAATCGAGGTGCAGGAAGATGTTGAAGGAAAGGACTTAACAGAGGAGCTTGCTGAGGTGAAGCAATAGGAAACCAAGAACAACTAGGAGACAGAAATAATCTAGAAGAAAGAAAAGACCTAATTTCTGGATCTCTTGTACTTACAGATGATTATCATCCAAGTGAAATATGTTTACTATATATTGACATTGCCTTATGTCTATGCTTACTATTTACTGTATCTAGCTGAATCACCTCTGAGCCAGCAAGTATCTGAGTTAGAGGTACCAATACAGAATGCCATTATTAAATTGTTAATCTTTGAAAAGACCTACAACTGTGAAATGTGGTTAGTGAGGAGATTGAAGTTTATACTGTTAGTGTTTTTCAACTTCAAGTGCTGCATATTGCAAAATATGTGATCTGCCATAGTGACATTTGTGTTGGTGTTACCATTGATTGGAGTGGAGAGCAACTGGAAAACCTCAGTGGCTTAGCTGAATGTGATTGGTTCAGGTTGGAGACCCTAATCCCTGCAGCAGGAATTGTGGAAAGACAAGTTGAGCTTTGTTATTTAAAGGACTACAGAATGGCTCTCTGAAATTAGCCTTATGAATCAAGTATGGAAAGTCCAAGACCAACAAATGAGAAAGCAGCTACTCAAAGATGACTTATCATCCTTTAGCTCATTGACAACAAATCCTGGTGGGACATAAAGTGAGCTTTGGCTGCTTTTGAATTGATTGAAGTTAATCTGTGAGTACAAAGATTCAGCTAATGAATATTGAAGCACAGATGATTGTCACTGGAACACCTTTTTGACCTGATGAAGTAGTAGTTTGGTTTGATATCAAGCTAAATCCTGAGCCTGTTCATGGTTGAGGTGAAAAGCACAAATTACTTGAACCCATCAGAACCTGAAACAGCAATGGGTACAGGTAAGTTATTCACAGGCATGTCAAGTCAATGGAAAACAGCTGATCACTGGAGCGCACTAGCTGTGGCTGGTGTTGAGTGATTCTGGCTGTCAATACTAGCCTCAAGTTATTACTCCATATTGTATGCTAACTGAAAAGTTAGCTTTCCCCCTTCCATCTCAGCTCCAGTGACTGGGGTGTTTCTACAACCACCAAAGTGTTCTATGACATAGATGAGTACTTACAAGTGCCGAAAAGGCACATTTGTTGTGAAGCGCTCTCACAAGCGCTGGACAAAGCGTCCATAAATGCAGATGAGAAAGTTGCGTAAGCCGCCGTGGGTCCTCAGGAAACGGGAACATGGTTCCTATCCGAACAGGCCCCAACTATGACCCACCGACACTCAAAGGTACAGATTTTAATGAAGGTCATGGAAATACATTATACAAAGGAGGTGCGAAAATATGGAACTTTAATACCCAAGGGTTCATACTAACCTTTTTTCCCTTCCATGCATCACGGACATAGGCAAAAGCCCCGAAATCAAAGGTCACTCCGAAACCATCACCACACGTGGGTTTCTGCTGGGCTTTATCCTCTCTGAATAGGTTGGAATGGCCATGGTGAGCGAGGTGAGTAGCCTAAGCCTTATACATCATATCGCTTTTATCATTACTAACAAGTCTTTCCAGCCAATCGAGGTCGGTTGTCAACCTAACCCCACCATATCCATCATCGAGCGTCATGTCAAGGACAAGCCAGCAAATCACGTCTACTCTGATCATGAAACACCAATTCTCAAGCCTCTTTTACAACAAGTAGAAGATGAGCTCAATTCGTGCGAGAGAGAGGGAGAGGAGAAGAGCACATTATGGGCTTTGCGAGAACAATCACATGGAATGATCAAACCTTCCATCCGCCGACTTCCAACCGAACTACTCTTCCTTATCTTCAACATGTGCAAGACTCGTCAGTTTTTCAAGTCCACGCTGTTAGATGATGATGGCGAATACGATACCATCCTACCCAGTTGCACGACCGTCCTTCTCATCAGCCACGTTTGCTCTCGTTGGAGAGCTATAACGTTTTCGTCGCCTACCCTATGGTCCAACATACAAATCTGCTTCACTCGCTCCCATAACCAAGACGACGCACGTCGGATTCACGAATTTACCGAGTTTTGTCTGGGAAAATCTCAACTGCAACCTCTTTATATCCACTTCGATACACCCGATTTCTTTTCTGAAGATGACGACGACGAAGAGGAGCAACGGGTGCCGTTCCCGAGTGGTTTGCATCATCAGGCGTTGGCAAAGGTTCTCAAGCACAGTCATCGGTGGAAAGATGTCACGTTGAACATTCAGGATGGAGATATTATCGATTTTCCTGGTAGTTTGCCTTTGGTAGAGTCCTTACGGATTCGCTGGGCTGAGCGAGAGGATGTTGGAGAGTACTCGCATGATGAAGTGGACTGTCGTTGGATCTGTGCGCCACGTCTACGTCGGTTAGAGTTGGCTGGGGACGAAGAACATGTCGTTTTGCGGTTTCATACTCGGAATCTTGTTCGGCTTTCAACAAGTGAACGGCGTATAGATTACGTCCTTAACATCTTGAAGGACTGCCCAGCGCTCGTGGATTTCTGCATGTCAGAGTGCTTGTACCTCCCTGCACCTGCACCAGCTCCAGAACACGTCACCTACCACTTGCGTTCGCTCGAAATGCAATACTCCACATCCACGAGGACCATTTTCCCATTCATATCCCTACCATCTCTCACCACGTTCAAGATTTGCGGTTTTGGATCAGAAACGGACGGGGATCACTCAGCGTTGCTTCAATTTCTACAACGGTCTCGACCTCCTCTACTTCGTCTACAGATAAACAGCATCTCCTTGACTTCCGAGGAGCTCGCGTCCGTTTTGAGTCTCTTCCCGTCTATTTCGAGGCTTGAGCTAAGGGATTGTGCGAGTTCCGAGTCGGATCGACGGCTCGTTACCAATACGTTGTTTCTGAGGTTGACTCGGACGTGTACGGGATCCGCAAATACGCTAGCTCCTGAGGCCGGAGACGGAGGAGATACGCTACCATTGCTTCCGAACCTAGATCACCTGACACTCGATATCATTCATGGTCCCGTTGATGGCAAGCTTTTGGTTGACATGGTACAGTCGAGAGCAGTTGGCGGTGATGGGATGAAGCAATTGCAGTTCTTTAGCCTCAAATGTTTGCGGCAGTGTGTCGATAATCGGAGTTGTAAACGTCTTTCGAAGCTTGGTGATGGGGGATTAGTAGGAGAGGTCTTTTGTTGCGGGTATGAGGAGTCGGGTTCAGGTTCAGACTCGGATTGGGGCTCAGAGAGGCTACTTGAAGACGATTAGACGTATCATTCGGTGTCCTATACGTGCTTTGCTAAAGATAGAATATGTATGTAACATACACCCTAAATATGATGAGAGGGCGCAACAGAGTTCAGTGTGCTCCGCCGATCTCTGTTTGGGCGCTTAAACACTACCATGTTTTCTTTTTTCAAACCTCCATCATGCCCGATGTCGTCGACACGATCCCTCTCCTATTACGACGTCCTCATTAACAAAAAGCGGATATGAGATATGAAGTAAAAGGTGGAGTTTTATGGAGCTGGGTACGTTGCGTCATTAATTCTAGTTACTGATGCTCATCTACACAGTCCCATGACTTGGTTCTCGAAAAGCAGGGCTTTTCCCAGCCGTTCCCATGAAGCAAAAGGACCTGAAAAGGACACCAAATCGACTCAGTGCTTACGAAGATCAGCGTGCCAAGATTTTTCGTCTCCTTATCGGTTACGATATGATACGGACATGACTGTTCGGGGCTCTTTTCGTTATTCGTCTTCACATTTCTGTTATAGCACAGGATCTGCGCTCTTCCATAATTCACAATGACGTTCAGTATCGGTTCCCCAGCACTGCAGTGCTCCCTCCAGCTCACTATGCGTGTACTCCTCCGATGCGCCAGGTAGCCAGGGACATTGTCTTACCCTTGTCTTGTCTTGCTGGACAGGTTCGCAACGCCAAGTGACATACTGATGCGGGCCGTAACCATGACTTATAACCAGACCGATGATGTCTTTGAGCGCGTCTAGGTACGTGTGATGCCGAGGGTTCAAGAATGATGATTCAATCAACCCGCGTGTGTCACTTTCCCAGGTCACCTCTGCTTGCCGTGTGTTTCCATCAGACTTTTTTTCCCCTTCCTAGCTCACCCTTCGTCACTCCTTTCCTCATTCCTCACGCCGCGCAGCTTCCCTTGAAGCTCAACCACCACGCAACAGTAATGACGGCGGAGAGCAGTTCATCCGATTCTCCACTATCCAACGAGGCTAATAATCCTTTTACCTCGCCTGCCAACATCGTCTCTACGGAAGCAAGTCGACCTTCAACAAGTAACGGTGGTTCCAGGCCCAGTTCATTCGGCCCAACAGCCTTTCAATATGGAGGTGTAAGCTCTCGGCAAAACTCATCCTCCTCAATCCAACCGCGAGTCGTCAGTACCGCAGGGTCCATGGTTCTGTACCGCGTGCCAGGAGAAGACGAATACCTTCAGTCATTGAGGAACAGGAACTCGTTAAACTCTCACTATTCCGACACCAATGGTCTTTTACCACCCAGAGCACTCTCGAATCAATCATCTATCGCTTCTTTTGGGTTTGGAGACGATCTCGACCACAAATATCCTCTAGTCCGCAATTCATCACCCACACCTGCTGCTTCACCGCTGTTGGGTCCTCGTGGGATTTTTACCAGCATACCTAGCACGCCTTCATCGTTGTCGACACCACGAGGCCTCATTCCGTATGCGTATGATCCAGGTGTCGACTCGTTGCTTCCGGACGATCAAGAAGATATTCTACATGACCCAAAAGCATCCGAAGCGGATGAGAAGAAACTGTTCGCACCAGGTGGTTTGTTGTACCACAACGGTAGTGGAAGTGGAAGTGGTGATAATTGGGGTTGGCGAGGTGTTTGGAACACGGGGATGTTGACGATCTTAATCCTTGCCCTGTTGGCGTTGTTCTTGGGGTACCCGGTCATAACCGAGGTCAGGGATAGACCGAGGAAGGATATGATTGACGGAAATGTGCGGTGAGGAATATACACAGCGCTTTTCACACTTCAAATCAGTTAACAACTCCAATACAGGGTAAACAGTACTGGTCAAGTACCAGTCCTCTTTGGCGTTCGGGAGCTCGTCGATCTCGATACACCTGACGATGTCAAGACCCGTACTGGCTTTGATGGAGAGATTTACGATCTTGTCTTTTCAGACGAGTTTGAACGACCTGGGCGGACATTTTACCCTGGAGATGACCCTTATTTCGAAGCAGTGGATATCTGGTACGGGGTGACGCAGGATCTAGAGTGGTACGATCCTCAGCAAATCACGACGAGAGATGGGGCTTTGGTTATTACGATGGATAGTGCTGAAACGTTGGTTCCCCATCTAACACCTGGTAAGCATGTCGTTTTGCTGTTCGACGATAGAGAACTAATCAGACTTTCTGGCAGGTTCTACGGCACCTTTTACTGCCGCTGAGAACCATGACCTGACATATCGAAGTGGAATGTTGCAGAGTTGGAACAAACTGTGCTTCTCAAGTGCGTCTTTTCCCACCGTTTATATTCATCCTATCATGCTGAACCCTTCACTTCACTAGGTGGGTACATTGAAGTAGCAGTCAAACTACCTGCACCAGGCCCCATTGCACAGGGATATTGGCCAGGTACTTGGACAATGGGTAATTTAGGTCGAGCAGGCTACAGAGCGACTACCGATGGTCTTTGGCCATACTCGTAAGTAACTCTTTCGGTCCACCACTAGTCGGCTTACGAGTTGACAAACCCCCAACATCAACAGATATGATGCATGCGATGTCGGCACCTTTCCGAATCAAACCAACCTGGATGGGTTAACACCCGCAGCAGCCACCTTCTCCGAGAAGTCTTGGCCAGAGTATGACAACAAGCTAAGCGTTTTACCTGGTCAGAGGCTTAGGTCAGGATTGATTATGTCTTTTGTTTCGCTGTCACTAAATTCTCATTCTAGTGCGTGTACTTGCCCTAACCAAGATCATCCTGGTCCATACGGCAACCTCGACCCCGGCTCCCGCACTCCACGTTATCGTGGCCGAGGCGCTCCCGAAATCGATATCATTGAAATCCAACGCGACAATAACCGTCTTCCCGGTAATGTCGCTAGTCAGAGTTGTCAGATTGCACCATTTACACATGATTATACGTATACTGACGTGAGTGCGATCCTCTTCTTCTTTTAGTAAGCTGACGTTACATCCCCCAGACTCCCAACGCGTACACAATCTACAACGCCAGTACGACCTACCCTAATGGATGGCCAGGTTCACCTCTCCAACAAGCCATCTCTGGGTTGAGTAAAGTCCCGGATGATGGATTCGAGATTCCTGGTGGGAGATATGTCACATATGGTGCGTCTTTCTTCTCTTCTAACGTTGAAGTTCTGCGCCTAACCAACCTGATCAAACTAGGCTTTGAATACTGGGCAGACCCTAACAACCGGGACGACGGCTTCATCACTTGGCAAGTTGACGGTAAACCTACCGTTACCATGCGACCGCCATCTGTAGGTCCAGATAAAGGTCCCGGTGGGAGTATGGTTGATCAAAGGCTCATACCGGAAGAACCGATGCATATCATTATGAATTTGGGTATAAGTCGTGAGTATATACACACCCACTCGGTTTCATTTCGCTGACCGCTTTGCTACAGGGAGTTGGACGACGATTTTACCAGAAACATTACAATTCCCCGCAGAGATGAAGTTTGATTATATTCGTATCTATCAGAGGAGAGGACATGAAAATATTGGATGTGATCCCGAGGGATACCCAACAACGGAATATATTAGGAATCATCTAGATCAGTATATGAGTACGTCTTTGCTCGGGTTTCCGTCTCAAGTTGACGCTGGTGGCTAACCGAACCGAACTAATAGATCGAACCCTCTTACTCTGGGAGTATGAAAAGCCGACTAACAGATTGGTATGTCCATTGGTTCTACGCCTTTTTTTAACCTATACTCACGCACTACGTACTCTTTTTTAGTACAACGGATGCACATAACCGTGACGTTTTAGCTCTACACAGCAGATTTCTACCCCTTGCATTTTTCCACACTAGCATTGGTAACTTGTAAAAACGGTTACTCATTCTGTCGCGCTACTTACTACTATTGTTGGACATGCTTGCAAGTCTTTTACAGAGGACATTTTGTATTGTACACATCGCAACGTTATTTATCTGATACTTTTTTTCCATTCATTAATACAAACACTCTTCGCAAACACGGATTTCGAGTACAGCATGTAGCTAGGTTGTGTAGCTTTGTCATATGAACCGCACCTGCAGAAATGAACATAGGTCGACCAACTTGAAGTCGTTCCTTGGCAGATCTAGAGTTATGTCGGGGACGACCCCAGCTCGCCACGCTTCCTCGGGAAAAGAATGTGGTCGTTCTTTTTCAGGGAGAGAAGACCTTGCGCCGACCACTTTGATCGGCCAATGATCAAGGTTTCGCAGCATCTGGCTTCGAGAACTATCGCGAGCCGTGGGCATGTGGACCGTAGGCGTGGGCGCTTGATCATTCGTTCTTTTACCACCACCATTTGGACGCGTCATCCTCGAATACCCTTACTCTCATCAGGGGCATATACTCACTCCCAAAGGAAGGTCTCCATACCAGAGGTATCGAGGCAAAAGGAGCATAGTCGTTAGCTTTAGCTCGATCTTCCAGTACGCTCGATGATTTCCTCTTCCACGTTACAACTTTACTGACAGTATGGATTCAGTGCACGATTAAACGATCATAACGCGTACAAGGACACGAAAGTTTTCAACACTCGATAATCGATGGAAAAGGCTTTGGATATCGAAGTGCGCAATCGTCCCAGTTACTCTGCAATTCATTCTGACGTTTTGCGTTAGTCACCTGTCCAGCTCTGCGACAAGTACTACTTCGAATTTCCTTCCAATCACGAGAGAAGTCTGGGAATAGCACTCTTGAAGGACTATGTCAAAGGAAAGCCCGCAAACCACGTTCCCTTTGATCACGAAATACCGGCTCTCGCACCTCTCGTATGGCAGGCAGAAGATGAGCTTGCTGCCTACGATGACGCCATGACGATTTTACAGCGCAAACACGCTGATTTATGGGTATTGAAGGAACAGGCGCGTGGGATGATCAGGCCTTCAATCCGTACACTACCTCCAGAGTTACTGTTGCGCATCTTTACCATGTGCAGGAGCGTCCGTGACTTCCTCCAACCAACTTGCCATACTACTCTCACTCTCAGTCACGTCTGCGTTCGTTGGAGGGCCATTACCTTCTCAGAGTCTATCTTGTGGTCAAACATTCGCATTCAATTCCGAATCCGTGATAACAAAGCCATTGCACGACAAATCCGTTCATTTACCAAGCTCTGCCTCTCCGCATTCACTTCGATACCCCTAGCGACTACGATGGTTATCGCGACGAAAATGACGAGTGGGTCCCTTATCCACGTAAATTGCATCGCCGGACTCTTCGCGAAGTTGTCAAACATAGTTCTCGATGGAGAGATGTGACGTTGAACCTCCAGGAAGGTGACACTATCGATCTTCCCGACGCATTGCCCTTTCTAGAGTCATTAAGCGTTCGGAAGGCTGAACGAGCGGATGTGGAGGATGCTCCAAGCCTAGTTGGTAGCCCAATCTTCACGCCACGTTTGGTTCGTCTGCATTCGAATGGGATTGAAGCGCCTTTTCTTACGCGTTTGGATACTCGTTCCTTGGTCCGACTTTCTACAACCGTCCGCGATTCGATGGTCATCCTTAACGTCTTGAGGGATTCTCCGGCTCTCCAAGTGGTCTCCTTGTTGAGGCCCGTCGACAACTTTGGCGTTGACGATGCACTTACTCCTCGGGATGTCGTATATTCTCCTTTACATACCCTGGAGATGTATTACAATACCCAGTCTAGAATGCTTCAACGTCTTTCTTTACCGTCCCTTACTTCTCTTGAAGTTTCCGCTTGGTCCAGCAACACCAGTCACGACCCGTCGGCGTTTATCGCATTTCTCCAGCAATCTCGACCTCCTCTGTCTAAATTGACTATCCGAGACCTTGTTTTCACCTCAGAGGATTTTGCTCGCATTCTGAGACTCCTCCCATCCATCTCCACACTCTGTATTCGGGCTGTCACTGCTCAATTGTCGGAAAATCTTACGATACCTCCTGGTAATCCTCCGTACAAAGATATTCTACTCCCAAATCTCACCACCCTCTCTATTCATGCTTTGAAACCCTTTGACGACAAGGCAGCGCTCGCCATGGTACGGTCTAGATTGAGTCGGGCGGAGCGTGCCGGGGCAAAGCGCCTCGGACATTTCTTCCTGCGATGCTACGAACACCACCTCGACAAAGATGTCTATAACGCCTTAGATCGGCTTGATATCTATGGCGAATTGGATGTCGAGATCGACCTATGGGACGAGACTGCTTCGGAGGCATCTGGTTCTGACTCTGATTCAGACTCGGAGGACTCTGACGACTCAGGCGAGAACTGAGGTCCGCACATTTCTTATCCATATCCGCACTTGAACCCAGACTCATCATATCTTATTGCGGTACCTCTATTTGTATCTTGTTCTATAAGTAACATTACGATGCTAGTCTAGTGATACGAATGTGAATATCGAGGTCAGTTCGATTGACACTGTGGCTAGTACTGTGGGACATACTTCCGAGGATACTGTAGTGTAAGTTCTCTATTCATTGATACTCTTGGCAAGCACGGATTCAAGTATGTGGATTCTGTAGCTCAGCATTGCTGTCTAATACGTACCTACAGCAGAGGTGCCGTCGTGAGTCATGGGCGTTAATTCACTCGTTCTCTTACTCGAATCATTTCGGATGGCTATGTGACCTGTGACCAGTCCATCCGAAGGACTATCTTCAGATGGATGGCCTGACCACCGGAAATCTTTCGGATTTTGGCATTGAAAACTGCTAAATTTTGGGATCGTTAGCGCTCGTGACTTGCTGTGACCAGTGACATCCAAAATGAATAAAAGCTCCACCGCGATCTTTGTCGACGCGTCGTCCTCAAATACCTTGCTCTCGTCAAGGACGGATACTCACTCCCAAGTTAACTGGAAAGCAGTTTTGACAAGTGCGCCTTGGACTTGCTCTTCTACATTGCAACCTTGCTAATGATCTCTACAATCCGGTTTGCGATTATACAGCTATAACGTGTACAAGAACAAAGAAAAGACACGGTTTTCAACGTTCAATATTCAATGGAGAAAGTCTTGAACTTCGAGGTGCGAAATCGCCCCGCTTATCCTGCAATACATCCTGACATCTTTTCGTCAGTCACCTGTCCAGCTCTGTGGCAAGTGCTGCTTCGCTTTTCCTTCCAACAACGAAAGGAACACGAGAGTAGCACGCTTGAATGATTATATCAAAGAAAAGCCCGCAAACCACGTTCCCTTTGATCACGAAATACCAGTTCTCGCACCTCTCTTACGGCAGGCAGAAGACGAGCTTGCTGCCTACGATGACGCCATGGAGATACTACGGCGTAAACGTGACGATTTATACATACTGAAGGAGCGGGCGCGTGGGATGATCAGGCCTTCGATTCGTAGACTGCCGCCAGAATTGTTGTTGCGCATCTTTACCATGTGCGAGAGCTCCATGCTGGGCGCGCACAACCCCCTCCAACCAATCTGCCATACCATTCTTACCCTCAGTCACGTTTGTGCTCATTGGAGAGCCACTACCTCTTCCAAGTCTACCTTGTGGTCGAACATCTATATTCGCTTCAAAGTCCGCGACGACAAAGCTATCGCACGGCGGATTCACTCATTCACCAAATTTTGTCTTGAGAAATCCAAGACGAGACCTCTCAACATCTACTTCGATACCCCGAGCGAACCTGATGGTTATCGTGACGAATATGACGATTGGATCCCTTATTCACATAAATTGCATCGCCGGACTCTGCGCGAAGTCGTCAAACATGGTTCCCGATGGAGAGATATAACCTTGAACCTCCAGGACGACACCATCGATCTTCCCGATGCGTTACCCTTTCTAGAATCATTAAACGTTCGAATGGACAAACGAACGAATTTTGAGGATCGAGCGGATACTCCAAGTGGCCCAATCTTCACTCCTTGCCTGCGCCATTTGCAGACACATAACATTGAGACGTCTGTCCTTACACGTTTGGATACTCGTTCCTTGGTTCGATTTTCGACAAACATCCGCGATTCAGTGTTCATTCTAAAGGTCTTGAGGGATTCTCCGACTCTCCGAGAGGTCACCTTGTTTATGCCCATCGACGCTTTCGACGGTACACCTACTCCTGGGAATGTAGTGCATTCCCAATTACAATGCTTGAAGACATTTTACAGCCCCCGATCCAGTGGCATTTTCCAACATCTTTCTTTACCATCTCTCACTTTTCTTGATGTTTCCTGTGAACGGCCAAATCTCGGTAACGATGGGTCAGCATTGCTTGCGTTCCTCCAGCGATCCCGGCCTCCTTTGTCCAAATTGACGATCCGAGATTTTTCTTTTACCCCGGAAGATTGGACTCACATCTTGAAACTCCTCCCATCCGTCACCGAACTCCGTTTTCATGACTTCTCTGGAAGTTTGGAACAAACCATCACTACTCAGTTATTGGAACCGTTGACGATATCCGCTAGTAGCTCTACGTCCGGAGATATTCTACTCCCAAATCTAACTGCTCTCGGTATCAATGTCTTTAAACCCTTCGACGGCAAGGTGGTGCTCGATATGGTACGATCTAGATTGAGTCGGGCGGAGCGTGCCGGGGCAAAACGGCTTGAATATCTCTTCCTGGATTGCTACGAGCACCACCTGGGCCATCACGCCTACGACGTCTTGTATCAGCTTGGTGTCGACGGCGAATTGGACGTTTACGCCGACCTAATACCCGAGACTAGTTCAGAAACATGTGATTCCGATTCTGACTCGGACGACTCTGACGACTCTAGCGAGGATTGAGGTCCGCTCATTTCTTATCTATGCTTAAAACCCAAACTCACGTCTCATCGCAGTGCTTCTATTTGTATCATGTTCTATCAAGTGGCATTGCGATGCTACTGCCTGCAACTACTAATGATACAATACAATACATGGATGTGGATGTGGTATTTCAACCCACTCTGGGGGGTTGGTGCTGCTTTGTCGGACGTGCTTCAAGTTACCAAGGATACTACTGTACTGTAAAATTCTATTTGTACATTTCATCATTGATATTCTTCGCAACACGGAGTCATGTGAATTCTGTAGCTCGGCGTTGCTGTCCAGTGTCCAATACGTGCCTGTGAGACAGGCGCTCAACTCACTCGCCTCTTGTAAGATACCTCAGATATCTAGGCGCCTGGCGCTTATCTCACAGAGGCTGCAGCTCAATAACAACGCAACAAACGCCGAACAAACTGCCCTCACACATGCTGTCGTGCTGTTAGATCCAACCAATGATTCAATAAGCGCTTCTACCGTACAAATACGGGATACGGGATACGGGATACGAGCAACAAACGAAACAGACAACTTGCCAGGTCACCTGTATAAGTTTGAAAACACCAATACCCGCACACATACTTGAAAAAAAAAAAAAAAGATCATAAGACGTATACTACGTATACAGCAACGCAACTGCAACATTAACTCCATAAATTCAAAAAAAAAATAAAGAAACAAGAAACAAAGGCGAAAATCAAAAAAAAAAAAAAAAATGATAAAGTAGCAGTATGTATATATGTGTAGAAGTAGATGTCCGATTGCGCTGCAAATCCGACAAAACCTCAACGTCGACAATGCAAGTGATGAGTGAAGAAAGTCCCCCCCCAAGAAAAAGGTAATGTAAAAGAAAATGCAAGAAAACGACAAGAGTGTGGTTTCCAAATGATTGTGATAGCTCGACGAGATTACGTTTGTCTAGGATTGGGGTAGTGCAGCAGCAACGAAGAAAAAAAATTGTCAACGTGAATGAATACGGATACGGGGGTAAGTAGGGCAATGGTAGAACAATGCACCAAGGTTTTGATGTTGACTGGTACTACGCTCCTCTTAGCACCCGTCGTACTGCAAAGAAATGCCTTGTCAGTAAAAAAGACAACTTGATAGTGAAGGAACTCGGGAAAAACATACCAGTCTATTGTTCGGTTTGGGATATTTCGTGTAGTTGAACGCCGTCAAGTCCCTATCTGAAAGAAAAGAACGCGAATAAGATCAGCCACACTGTAGACAGATGAAAGAAAAAAAGGGGACGTACTCATATACTGATCCAAGTGATCTTGAATGTATTGTGTGGTAGGGTAATCAGGAGGGTCACATCCTACGTTCGTATGACCTCGTCGTTGGTATATACGGACGTAGTCAATCTTCATTTCTGCGGGGAACTGTAGCGTCTCGTAACGAATCTGCGTCCATCCATCTATTACGAGTATCCATTAGCATCTTCCGAGGCCGAGGGGAACGAAAGAGAAGGGAAGAGACGTACTTGAGATACCCATATTCAGAATAGCATACAAGGGTTCCTCTGGAACAATTCTCGAATTGACCATACTTCCTCCTGGACCCATATCGGGGCCTACAGATCCCGGTTTCATCGTAACTGTAGGCTTGCCATCAACCTGCCATGTGACGAAACCTTCATCGCGGTTATTAGGATTTGCCCAGTACTCGAAACCTGGAAAAAGATAGCTGAGCCTTGAGAAGATCAAGGGGGGAGAGAAAAGGGGGGAGACTGACCGTAAGTGACGTATCGTCCACCAGGAATCTCAAACCCATCATCCGGCACTTTACTCAATCCAGACACGGCTTGCTGGAGAGGAGAACCGGTATAGGTGTTGGGATAGGTCCTACTCCTGTCATGGATGACGTAGACGTCGGGTGACTAGCCCCAAAAAAACCGAGGTAAGATACCAACCAAAAAACTTGCGATGAATATGGAACTTACATCGTTGAAGACGTAATCATGATTGAACGGAGCAAACTGTGCAGACTGGGACGCGACACCACCAACAAGAATCTCGTTATCGCGCTGAATTTCGATGATATCGATTTCGGGAGCACCTCGACCACGATATCGTTGCTGGTTGGACCCAGAGTCGTGTTTGCCATATGGACCAGGGTGGTCCGAGTTGGGGCATGTACATGAGCTACAGTAAACAGTCGGTCAGCTCCATGTCTCAATGAGTAGCCAGAGAACAAGTACCTCAATCGTTGACCATTCAACACACTAAGCTTCTTGTCGTACTCTGGCCACGACTTGTCAGAGAAAGCAGCTGATGCAGGCTCGTTGTTATGGTCGGTCTGGTTGGGGAATGTTCCGACGTCGCAGGAATCGTATCTGCCGGAGAACCATCCGTCAGCGTGATCAAGGAAAGGCCAGATGAGATACTTACGAGTAGGGCCACATGCCGTCAGTAGTTGCTCTAAAGCCTGCACGACCGAGGTTACCCATTGTCCAGACACCAGGCCAGTAACCTTGCGCAGTTGGACCAGGCGCCGGAAGCTTGACTGCCACCTCAATGTAGCCGCCTGTATATAAAGTGTAAGCTGAACCCAACCAGATGAATGAAATGCTGAAAACGAACTCGTGAAACACAGCTTGTTCCATGTCTGAACCATTCCGCTTCTATATGTCAGATTGTGGTTTTCCTCCGTGGTGAATGGGGCAGTGGAGCCTGTGGGAACAAAATGATGATCAGTCTCGCTGTTTACTATGCTTCAAAGGATGTATATACGAACCGGGTGTCAAATGGGGCTGAACAGTATCAGCACTGTCCATCGTGATAACCATTGCACCGTCTCTTGTGGAGACCTGTTGCGGGTCATACCACTCCAGATCTTGCGTGACACCGTACCAGATATCGACGGCCTCGAAGAATGGGTCATCACCAGGATAGAATGTCCGACCGGGTCTCTCGAATTCATCAGAGAAGACGAGATCATAAGTCTCTCCGTCGAATCCAGTACGAACTTTGACGTCTTCGGGTGTGTCTTTGTCGACGAGCTCGCGCACGCCATTTAGTATTGGAACTTGACCAGTAGCGTTGACCCTATAGATAAACGCGTAATAATTAGACACAAACGCCATTATTACGATAAAACAACGCCGTTACTCACCGAATGTTTCCGTCAATCGTAGCCGTCCTCGCCCTATCCATAATCGTTGAAATGACAGGATACGCCAAGAATAGCGTCACCAATCCAGCTACCAACAACACCAACAAACCAATATTGGAGAACCCTCTCAATGTCCAAATACCAGTCGACTTCTTTCCCTTGCCATTGTTGTAAAGCAGACCTCCGGGTGCGTACAGTCTTTTAACCTTTTCTGGCGATGCTTTGGGATCATGTAAAATGTCCTCGTCATCGTCAGGCATATTTGATTCGATTGCTGGGTCGTATACATAGGGGATGAGACCTCTCGGCACTGTTCCAGATATGGTAGATGCGGAGCTTGGCGCGGTGACGAGTGCTGCATGGGGGCCAAGATGGGGCGAATTCATTGATGAAGGGGAACCACTTCTCGAAGCGTGATGGGAAGCAAGGGGATATTTGTGGTCGACATCATCACCGAACCCGAATGATTGACCAGAAGAGCGGTTTGAGCCGTTTCTGGTCGGTAAAAGATTGTGGGTATCAGAGTATTGGGATGTGGCCGAATTCCTGTTACTCCATGTTTGGCGAAGTTCTTCTTCTCCTGCGAATCTATACAAGAGCATAGAACCTTTGGGGCTCAGAGTTGAGCCTAGCATGGAAGATGTTGAAGGGGAATGTTGAAGACTGGGCTGCCTGCTTCCACCGGAAAAGGGGTTGCTGGGGTGCAAGCTACCACTGCTGTCCTCCCGATAAGGACCCGGGGAAGTAGGTGTAGAAGGGACAGACGAGGAATGTAATAAGGCTTGGGGGTCATTGTCGTGATATCTTGGGTCCATGGCGAAGCGGCTTGGACGACGTTCAGAGTGAAGCCAGCCCTCTCTGCAAAACTGAGAAATCTAAGAGGAAAAAAAGGGGACTCTCCACCACGAGGACGAGGATTAAAGAGGGACAACGTCGAACGAGACGAGAGTGATGATGATAGCGTCAGTGAAGCAAGTTGCTGAGAAAAAGGCTGGGACTGGGAAAATCAGAATTTCCATTTGACAAGCATCAATTTTGATGGATTTGTCTCCGGTCGGCATGATTCCGTCACCGTCAGCCCTGTGCTCGGCTATAGGTATTTCATCCCGCCAAAAGACATGCTCAAGCTGACTCTTAGTTACAGTAGTACAGTAGTAGCAAGTATGAGCAGAAATACTGAAGGACTCGAATATTTCACAACAACTCTCAGGTTCATCAAAAATTTCTTGTTTCTGTGTATCACACCTGAATATACTACACGCGTATGGTATACGGTCTAAATTGTCCCGATCTCCGTGGGGCATAGAGAAGAGACGCGAAGGATCCAGCATGGTAACCATGATCCGCATTCAAAAACGATATTCAAGTGATCCCCACCAACATTCATCTCGAGCGTTGAATTTGAGTGATACTTAAAACACCTTTAAAACTCCCTCTTTGGTGTCGTGCGGCAGATACCTTCAGACCGATCCCGAGACGCCCATCGAACGTCATCGTAATCGCTGGGCGTCCCTGATTCAACCTCGCTAATCGGTCCAGGAAGAGCAATAACGGAGCACGCCATCGCCGTCGACAACTCGTTTCGTGTCAGACATTCGGAGGCAATCCACCGATACGGAGCTCTCCTTGGTATAGGTGGAGGAAAAGACTGGCAGTGCCTGAAGCACGAAGTCTAAGTCTAAATATGATTGGCACCCGCGCGCCTGAATTCGGCCACGAAAATGGTAGATGTACGCACTCAAGGGGATACCGGCAAACTGACGTAACGGAAGCGATAGACGTCCTGGAACCCTAAGAGTGTCAGCTTAGAGTTGATATAGGGAGGGAGAAGATATATCAGTTAGGCCGAGGTACGATAGCGGGGTCAAAGCGGGGAGTGCCAATCATTTAGTGCTGGTAAGTACTACGTTTGCCTGGATCAAGCCCAACGAAATGAGTCCGTGAGAGGAAAGAAACCAGGACACCGTTCATTCCTTCAAGTCTTTTTGAGATTGAACCATGCACAACGACAAACCGTAGAACATGTGTAAAGACTCCGCTATCAGAAAGCATCATCGGGATCACTTGACCGCGATATAAAGGTATACAGCTCACCCTATTATTCCGACTCCATGCATTCATGAATCGAAGCCCAAGTAGTAAGCACTGACTGGATCGTGCTGGCAGGAGAGCTTCCCGGAAGCATTGATTGCCACGTCCCCAACTTCCAAGTCCTGAGCACGAACATCAGACTTAGTACAGTTGCCAACCGGGAGGAATAAGTGCCAACGGTGGAGCAGGGTCATCATCTATCCCTAGTCTAAACGTTTTTCCCCTGGGATATGCGGATACACATGACGAAGTTTCAAGCCGAGTGTACAAGGATTGGAAGGGTATCAGAGTGCAGCACAGACAACCGATTCCCCTCGAATAGAATTTAGAGTATGTATCGTCAAATGAATGGCTTCGCACGACTTGAAATAGCATATAGACTCACCAGCTCGCTCATACTATATAAAATTCCTTATTGGAGCCGACGTCCCGAGCATTGAAGCGAAGGGAAAACAGTATCGGAGGACAGCGGTGCGTTTACGCACGCGGCTAGAGACTTTCTCACGCTCTCCTTTCAGTGCACTCTGTCACCCTGAAGTGGTCGTCCGCGAGACGTCGAAATCGTAATACAGGTAAGGTTCTCGACTTCAACCTCGAATAAGCTGGCTCACAAATCATAACCTTATACTCAGTCACTCACAGATGACCCGGTCATATTATGCAATAAATGCCATGATTCCTTTCCATCCAAATCGAATACAACCATCAAAATTCTGGGGAAAGTACCTCTCCGAGAACCCTCCAAACCATACTACGCTCGATCGTGAAGTACCCAAGGTCGGGGATCTCCTACAGAGCGTGGATGATGAGATCGCTGGATATGACTCGGTGCTTTCACGCATGCTAGGTGCTGTTCGACGGCTGCAGGAGAGGAGGGCTCGTCTGTGGAAGTTGAGGGAAAGACTGCGCTGGACGATGGGGCCTTCCATTCGTCGGCTACCCTCCGAGTTGTTGCTGCGCATATTCTACACGACCAGAAGCATTCACGTGTTCGATACATAACAAACCTACTCGATGGGAAAAGCTCGAGGATGCTAAAGTACTTCTTCTACGACGAAAGGAGAGAAGTCACAATTCCCTTGTGCCCCCCAATGCTGCGTATGATGAAAAATGACATGGAAAGAAATCCTCAAAACATACGACCACGTTATGTGATTATTGAGAATATCCCCTGGGAATACACAACCAGTGACCGGTACGGTAGTAAGATCTCTGAAAGTAATGGGTCAAGGCTTCGAGGTGTAAGTCGAGGAACAAGTCATTAAATAAACGCCTGCGGTATCATATAATGTCCCTGAATAGTCCCCGAATGAAACAGTGATACTCACAATAAATAGCGATAGTACAACAACTTGCAAAATAAATCATCTCACGCAACACATCGTACAATCAGCGGCAGTTGTGCCCTCTTCTCTGGGTCACTCTTCAGCATCGGCCTCTGTATGACCGCCCCCTTCCTACCCATCTCATCCTTATGTACGCCAAGCTCAAACTCGAATGCTCGTACGAGCACGAAAACTAGACATTTCATTCTGTATAACGATATCAGTGCGACAGACGAGCCATAGTCAGCAAGAAAAACTCACTCGACCAATGAGAACCGCCATCCGATACAGCTCCTAGCACCACCGAGGAAAGTCAACATATGGCTCCATACACCAGGTACATTACTCGCTGCGACAGTGGAGGGTAAGTCATCCCAGCGGTCAGGTCTACAAAGTCTCAATTTTGAGGTAAACGGTTCTACTAGTATAAAGACTCACTTGAACTCGTGCGCATCCTCGCCCCAAATCTTTTTACTCCGATTAATCGCTTGAATGTTGATGAACACCGTCTGTCCTTTCTTGACACGAACATGATTCTTCGTCTTGCCGTCCTTCCCAATATAGCCTTCATCAAGAGGAATAATGTCGTCTTTGACAGCAACTCTGGTCGTCGAAGGCACAGGTGGGTATAATCGAAGTACTTCGCGGACAAACTTGTCTAGGTAGGGTAAGGCATTCAGTTCGTCCATGGTTGGCTCGGATGTTGATACTGAGAGCAGTTCCTCGCGAACTTTAGATTGTATTTCGGGGTGTAGGGTGAGGAGGTAGAGAGCCCATGTTGTTGCAGTGCTGTAGCGGACATGTGTCAACCTTGGGTCGAGGGACCGTTTCAAGGGAACATACCTAGTAGTTTCGTGGCCTGCTACAAGGAATGTCGGTACCTCTGTGACATAATCAGTCTCAGGCAGCTCGCAGCTCACGCAGCGAATGACGTACGAGCCAAAACATCCTCATCACTCAAGCCTCCTGACTTTTCATTCTGTTCTTGCATGTTTGAGCGGATGAGTAACGAAAGAAGGTCCTTGTCGGTTGCTTTTTCGCTCGCTTGGTTTGCCTTGGCATCCCTCAGCAATTGACCTGCAATCCGGAACATGGTTTTGCGTGAAGATTTCATGGCGCGGTCTCGAGCAGTATTCTATACAAACTGAGTGAGGTGAGGCATAGGCACTATGATGACACGCACAAGCTGAACTCGTCGTAGTATCGGCAAACGCCCCTGCAATACTGGCCAAAGTGTGATTCTTGACGTTTGGACAAATAATTCCGTGAAGGCTTCATTGAGCTCGCTCGGCTTGCCGGAAAGAGATGAAAACGTATAGTTGAAACCTGTAGTAATCATGTCAAACCAGACGTGTAATTGCTATGAGTCTGAGAGCATACCCGCGAGACCGATAACGTCCAACGTCATCCTGCTCAACCATGAGAGAGCGTCAAGGCGAGCTTCTCCGTTCTCTGCTTCGCTGACCTGAGACTTCCAGACGTCTCTGAGCTATGAGTGTAATTGGTATTTAGTGGGCAGTTCCAAGGGTACAGAAACTTCAACAACACACCTCATTCGATTTTTCGATGAAAATTGACGTGAGCTGCCGGATCTGAGCAGGGCCGAATGCTGGGTTCTTCATATTCGTGAGCATTCGTAGCCGCTTTGAAAACGGCCCAAAGGCGTACCATGACCTTGCGCTGGAACTTGTGCTTGTCTTCTTCCATCACCAGTATGCCTGTAGTACCCGTAAGTTTTCTTGCTGGTGATTAATGCTCGCAAACGCACCGTCACCCAAAACCTGGCTCAAACCCCATCTTGACATCTCTGGCTTCTGATAAACATAATGGTTCATCAAGACATGATTTAACGCCTTTGTATCCGTTGTGTACAATCGATTGAACTGCAAAATTTCGACTGGTCAGCAGGAGTAAAAACACAAGAAAGCCATATGTACACCAAAAAATGCCCTATATCGGATCGTAGGACCATACTCTTCGACCCATTGTTCATGGAGAACCGAATTTTCCTGGGCACTTCAATCGTTAGCCTTCTGATTGCCAAAAAAAAAATTGTTTCGACTGAATAACTTACCGCCTTGAATATTTGCTGTAAATTCCCCCAAATCATACTATCACTTGGCGGTCCAGGAAGATCCTTCAGAGGTGAAGCAACGAGTTCTTCCCATAGATGCCGAACGAGAAGGTAAATTCCGTAGAGAAAAGAAAGGCCCAGAGAATAGACGAGGACGTTGAGGATCATTGGTATGTGTTGTTTCTATGTTTGGCTTGACCATTCTGATTAAATAGCTGCCAGACTGCGGTTTGTGATGGAGGGAAGACATTGAATCGTCGGAAATCCCGCGCTCAAATACAGCAATTTCAAACACAGCCGCGGCGCCTACTCGGGCGTTGTGCAGGGCCAATGCAGAGCTAGAACGTTCTTCCTTCAAGTACACTCTCTTTCATCTTAGAAGCGACCTGAAACGGCCCATTCTACTTTTTTTCACAAGAAACGGCGTCAAAATAATGATACAAGTACTAGTAGGTTCTTGACTTCGTCATCGAACAACTTGTAGCAAATGTTATCCACAGAATTCTCCGTCCTATTATGTCATAAATCCTTTCCACCCAGATTGAATCCACCCATCGGGATGCTGGGAAAGTACTAAATCTTCGAGCACCCTCCAAATTCTTCTATTACGAAGGAGATAACAGGTCTCTTGCAGAGCGCAGAATCCAAATGATGAGATCATTAATCAGTGCTTCAACACATGCTATTGGACGGCTGCAAGTGAAGAGGACTCGCCTGTGGATGTCAAGGGAAAGGTTATTCTGGACGATGGTGTTTTCCATTCGTTGGCTACCACCCGAGTTGTCGCACATATTCCGCATAACCAGGCGCATTTACACATTAAATCACCCACCTAGGAAGGCGTGTATAGTTGTGGGAGAGCGCTCACGGTGAGCTCCATTTCAGCGCAATAGAGGGTGCTCAAGAAGTCTGCTAAATCCCCTTATGTCGACTCCAAGCGAGTATGTATACATCTCCCTGCCCTCGCTGACTTCTCTATTATATGAGAGTATCCCCTGGGATTTGCGGCCAGTGACTAATATAGGGGGCTTTGAAGATGACGCATCGAAGGTTTCAAGGTGGAAGTCAAAAAACAAAGCGCTTGCGGTCTTGATATGGTATATCATAAATTAAAAATGTCCCTGAACTTCCCTAAAACTACATGTTGTAACACAGCGGTACTTGCACTATATAATTATAATGCGGCAACTTGCGAAAAGAGTCAACACCTCACACAACACATCTAACAATCAATGGCAGTTGCGCAACCTTCTTCGGGTCACTCTTCAACATTGGTCTCTGCACAACCGCTATCTTCCTACCAATCTCCTCCTTGGGTACCCCAAGCTTCAACTCAAACGCTCGCACGAGCACGAAAATCAGACATTTCATCCTGGTTAATGGTATCAGCGTGACAGCAGAGCTATAATCAGCAAAGAGAAACTCACTCGACCAACGAGAACCGCCATCCAATACAGCTCCTAGCACCACCGAAGAAAGTCAACGTATGGCTCCACACACCAGGTACATTGCTCGCTGCGACAGTAGGGGGTAGATCATCCCAGCGGTCAGGTCTACAAAGCCTCGGTGTCAACTTCTGTGTAGGCGATATTGCCAGTGCGAAACTCACTTAAATTCATGTGCATCCTCGCCCCAAATCTTTTTACTCCGATTAATCGCTTGAATGTTGATCAGAATCGTCTGTCCTTTTTTGATACGGACATGATCTTTCGTCTTGCCGTCCTTTCCGATATAGCCTTCACCAAGAGGGATGATGTCGTCTTTGACAGCAACTCTGCTCGTTGAAGGCACAGGCGGGTATAGTCGAAGGACCTCGCGAACAAACTTGTCCAAGTAAGGCAAGGCATTCAGTTCGTCCATTGTTGGTTCGGATGTTGATACTGAGAGCGCTTCTTCCCGAAGTTTAGACTGTATTTCAGGATGTTGAGTGAGGAGGTAGAGAGCCCATGTTGTTGCAGTGCTGTAGCGGATACGGGTCAACCTTGGGTCGAGGGATCGTTTCAAGGGAACATACCTAGTGGTTTCGTGGCCTGCCACAAGGAATGTCGGTACCTCTGCAACATAACCAGTCTCAGGTAGTTCGCAGAAAACGCGGCAAACGACTTACGAGCCAAAACATCTTCGTCGCTCATGCCTCCTGACTCTTCATTTTGCTCTTGCATGTTGGAGCGGATGAGCAATGAAAAAAGGTCTCTGTCAGTTCCCTTTTCACTTGTTTGGTTCGCCTTAGCATCCCTCAGCAGCTGACCTCCAATTCGGGACATTGTTCTGCGCGACGACCTAATGGCACGATCTCGAGCAGTAGGCTACGCAGATTGAATGAGGACATGAAGGAATGAGTACTATGGTAACACGTACAAGCTGAATTGGCCGTAGCATCGGTAAATACCCCTGCAACAGGTGCCAAAGGTCGATTCTTGACGTCTGAGAAAAAAGTGTTCTGAACGCTTCATTGAGCTCGTTCGGCTTGCCGGAAAGAGATGAAAATGTGTAGTTGAAACCTGTAGTATTCGTATCAACCACCGCGCGTGATTACTGTGAGTCTGAGGGTATACCTGCGAGACCGATGACATCCAACGTCATCCTGCTCAACCATGAGAGGGCATCAAGACGAGCTTCACCATTCTCTGCTTCGTTGATCTGAGATCTCCAGACGTCTCTGAGCTAAGAAAGCAACTAACATTGAGTGTGCTGTTTCAAGGTAGAAGAGCTTGAACAACATGCCTCATTAGATTTCTCGATGAAAATCGACGTGAGCTGCCGAATCTGAGCAGGGCCAAATGCTGGGTTCTTCATATTCATGAGCATTCCTAGCTGCCTTTGAAAATGGCCCAAGAAGGCGTACCATGACCTTGCGTTGGAATTTGTGCTTGTCTTCCTCCGTTACCAGTACACCTGAGGCTTTGTAAGTATCTTACCAGGAATCAACGTTCGCAAAAAAACGTACCATCGCCCATTATCTGGCCCAAGTGCCATCTTGCTATATCTCGCCTCTGGTAATCGTAATGGTTCGTCAAGACATGATTCAACGCCTTCGTATCCGTTGTATACAATCGATTAGCCTGCTGAAGTCCGACCCGTGAGTAGTATACTAAAATCGCAAGAAACCCCTACGTACCCCGAAGAAGACCTTAAATCGGATCGTAGGACCATATTCTTCAATCCATTTTTCATGGAGGACCGAGACTTCCTGGATACGTTAACTTTTAGCCTTCTGATGTCCAAAGAGACCTCTACTTGACTGAACGTCTCACCGCTTTGCGTATCTGCTTCACATTCCCCCAAAAAAGACTGTCGTTTGGTGGTCCAGGAAGATCATTCAGAGGCGAAATAACGAGTTCTTCCCATAGATGCCGAACGAGAAGGTAGATTCCATAGAGAAAAGAAAAGCCCAGGGAGTAGATGAGGACGTTGAGGAACATTGATATGTTGATGATTCTATGTCTGGCTTGACCATTATTATATCGCCTTGACTCGTCGTGGTGGTAGATTTGGTCCGTGGTCCGTCGGAATCCAAATACTTCCCGACGGTAAGACAGCCACGGCGCTTACCGTGGCCCCACCAAAATTCAATCCCAACGTTTAAAAAAAGATTCGGCACTCTGATGGGAAAGCTGGGGATGGCGTATTGGGGATCAGCCCTTCATAGTAACGGGTATTTCAAGTCTTTGGAAAGGAAATGATGGTGACGGGTGAAAAAAGACAGTTGAAACGTGTAGTCATGAGAACATCTCTAGTATCACGCAGCCAGTGAAAGTCGTTGCATCGAGACGTCAGGTGGAATTCTAAGATCAAGGCGCTTGTGATATTAAAAGGTGTCCCGAGTAGTCCTTGAATACCAATACGAATAATATATAAAAGAGCGGTATTTCCAATGATACATATAATAGCTTGCGAAAAGGATCACTACCTCACGCAACACATCTGACAATCAACGGCAGTTGCGCAACCTTCTTCGGATCACCCTTCAACATTGGTCTCTGCACAACCGCCGACTTCCTACCAAGCTCCTCATTGGGTACCCCAAGCTTAAACTCAAACGCTCGCACGAGCACGAAAACGAGACATCTCATCCTGGATAACAATGTCAGTGCGATAGCCGAGCTACGATCAGAAAAGAGAAACTCACTCGACCAAAGAGAACCGCCATCCGATACAGCTCCTAGCACCACCGAGGAAAGTCAACATATGGCTCCATACACCAGGTATATTGCTCGCTGCGACAGTAGAGGGTAGGTCATCCCAGCGATCAGGTCTACAAAGTCTCAGTGTCAACTTCCACGTAAACGATATTGCCAGTGCGAAACTCACTTGAACTCATGTGCATCCTCGCCCCAAATCTTTTTACTTCGATTAATCGCTTGAATGTTGATCAGAATCGTCTGTCCTTTCTTGACACGGACGTGATCCTTCGTCTTGCCGTCCTTTCCGACATAGCCTTCACCAAGAGGGATGATGTCGTCTTTGGCAGCAACTCTCGTTGTTGCAGGCACAGGCGGGTATAGTCGAAGGACCTCGCGAACAAACTTGTCCAAGTAAGGCAAGGCATTCAGTTCGTCCATCGTCGGCTCGGACGTTGATACCGAGAGCAATTCTTCCCGAAGTTTAGATTGTATTTCAGGATGTTGAGTGAGGAGGTAGAGAGCCCATGCTGTTGCAGTGCTATAGCGGTATGAGTCAACCTTGGGTCAGGGTGAGGTGAGGAGAAAACGTACCTAGTAGTTTCGTGGCCTGCTACAAGGAATGTCGGTACCTCTGTGACACAATCAGTCTCAGGCGGTTCGCAGAGAACGTGGGGAACGACGTACGGGCCAAAACATCTTCGTCACTCATGCCACCTGACTTTTCATTCTGCTCTTGCATATTCGAGCGGATGAGCAATGAAAGAAGGTCCCTGTCAGTTCCTTTTTCATTCTCTTGGTTCGCCTTAGCATCCCTCAGCAGTTGACCTCCAATTCGGGACATTGTTTTGCGCGATGACTTAATGGCGCGATCTCGAGCGGTAGGCTACACAAGTTGAGTGAGGACTTGAGGAATGAGAACTATGATGATACGTACAAGCTGAATCGGCCGTAGTATTGGCAACCCCCCCTGCAACAGCCGCCAAAGGCTGATTCTTGACGTCTGAGAAAAGAGTATTTTGAACGCTTCGTTAAGCTCGTTCGGTTTGCCGGAAAGAGATGAAAACGTATAGTTGAAACCTGTAGCATTCATTTCAATCTCAAAATGCAATTGGTATGAGTCTGAGAGCATACCTGCGAGACCGATAACATCCAACGTCATCCTGCTCAACCATGAGAGAGCGTCAAGGCGAGCTTCACCGTTCCCTGCTTCGTTGACCTGAGACTTCCAGACGTCTCTGAGCTATGAGTGTAATTGGCCTTGAGTGGGTAGCCTCAAGAGCACAGGAACTTTAACAATATACCTCATTGGATTTCTCGATGAAAATTGACGTGAGCTGTCTGATCTGAGCAGGACCAAATGCTGGGTTCTTCATGTTCATGAGCATTCCTAGCTGCTATGAAAACGGCCAAGGAGGCGTACCATGACCTTGCGCTGGAACTTGTGCTTGTCCTCTTCCGTTATTAGTATACCTGATGATTTGTAAGTCTCTTGCCAAAATCAACGCTCGTTGAAACGTACCATCGCCCAAAATTTGACTCAAATCCCACCTCGCCACCTCTGGTTTCTGGTAATCATAATGATTCGTCAAGATATGGTTCAACGCCTTCGTATCCGTTGTGTACAATCGATTAGTCTGGAAAAGTTCAGTTCATCAGCAGCAGCAGCAGCAGTGAAATCGCAAGAAAGCCACGCGTACGCCAAAAAATGCCCTATATCGGATCGTAGGACCATACTCTTCAACCCATTCTTCATGGAGGACCGAATTTTCCTGGGCACAACTATTGTTAGTCTTTCGATTGCCCAAAAAAAAAAACCTTAGTTCGACTAAAACAACTCACCGCCTTGAATATCTGCTGTAAATTCCCCCAAATTATACTATCGTTCGGCGGTCCAGGAAGATCCTTCAGAGGCGAAATGACCAGTTCTTCCCATAGATGTCGAACTAGAAGGTATATTCCATAGAGCAAAGAAAGGCCCAGGGAATAGATGAGGACGTCGGATATCATTGGTATGTCTTGTCTCTATGTTTAGCTCCATCATTCTGGTTATATATAGCTGCCAGACTCTGGCTCAAGCTGCTGCGAATGTCGTGGAGCAAATAGAAGCAAGGCCAGGCACGACGGCGGTAAGCCGGTCGATTTAACCCGTCGGACTGCCCTCGGACATCCCGACGGTTGCCTTTGACAGCCGACGCGTCACCTCCACTTTTCAATTAATACGTCGATCAGCGTTCTAATAGCTCTCGGTGCTGCGCTATGTGATGAGGGCTGACTCATATCCGTCGAGGCGAGTTATTATTATTCTCAAGTTTGCACTAAAGATTTACCATTTTGCCGTTCCACGTGAACCTACGAGTAAACAGAAAACCGTATCCGTGCTTGTCTTCTGGATTCAATCTTCACAGCAGATGTGTCGAGCTCCGACCGAAAAGAACATCAACAAATGGTGAGGGCTCTCTGTCAAGCGGATATATTGTGTCATTTCATACGCCATCTCATTGAGGTTTTGCCTCAGTGTTTGAGGATTAACTACCGAGTAGCTCGGTATGTTACTACTGAGCTGTCTGCAGCACCCGCTTTAATACCACAGGACCTATAGCCAACTGAATTCGAGGTTCAGGCCTCAGCTCTCGTTCCAACCCCCCTGGCTTATCGCTTCATATACACGAAAACGTCTGCGGCGCAGAGGAAACACTGCAATCTTGAAGGGCTTCCCCAGCTTGCGGACATCCTCCGAGGCTCCTCAACGAGGTGCTGTGGATGCTGTTTTGTTAAATTCGAAACATTGACGTGCGTATCTCAACGTTTGCTGTTGAACACACATAAGTAGGAGCACTAGGCACAGCGAGGCTGTGTGGGTCCAAAGAAAAAGAACCTTGAGATCATCTGAGAACAATGGTAGACTGCCCGTTTAAAAGGCTCAAGGCTTCTACCTCAAACCTTCAGATTCTGGCGTACGATGAGTGAAAGGTAAGCTTTCAGCCACTGTCTGTATTCAAGCGTATCATTCTGATTAACATCATGATCACGTTTGCTAGAACATCCCACAGAATTCAGCCCAGGTGCGACGCCAAGGGTTACCATCCACGGCAAACACGGCAAATGAAGTATCCACTAGGCACCGGCATAGGAATGACTGCCAGTGGCAGATACTATTATTACGACCATAGGGTTCGAAAGATTACCGGGACACGCTAGAACGTTATATTACACCCAACTCGAATGGAATAGAGATCAGAATATTATTCCGTGTTCCTACTCCAAGTACAATTCAAGTGAACTCAACCAACTAAAATTGCCCGCTATCCTTCTTCATTAAGGATTGTCATTTCGTCCTCTAATGATCTGCAATACTCATCCTAGCCTATGGACACTGTACGATTGACTCCGACCTCTAATGAACAAAATGACTGGTAAGTTGTCCATAGCGAAGATCTGGCGTCTTCGAGCACCATCTCTATTATTCGAAAATGCCACAGTTCATCCGAGGTACGGGTCCACTCAAGGAATGTAACCCCCCGTTAGACCTCGCCCTCGACGCTGAGCTCAGGAACCCATGCGTTAACAACCACTGACCGTGCCCCCCGATCAACAGGAGCCTTCGGGTTTCCGCAATGTATGGCCCCTCTCCATAAAAACGTCGAGTTGTCTGGACATTCTCGGGAACTGGTGGACAATATGTTCCTCGCCATGGTCACGATTGACGCCAACTCTGTCGAGAGTCAACCTCTTGATTATCAAGAAGTGACTTCGAAGAGTCAACCGGGTAACCATCAAGCGCTTCATGGCAGGGGGGAGGCGGGCCGTGGTTCCGGAACACCGGGACGGTTGGTTGGTTGCCCGATGGCTGGCTTAAAAAAAATTTTGAACACTTTCTCAGTAACCAAAGGTTCTTTTATGACCACCTTCATAGCAGAAAGACTCAAATTTGCTCCTATATGCCTTTTGGATGCTGGTCCAGATCAGTTTCCTGCCCACCCATGGTCCTTGGGGCTCACTCACAGGTATTTTAAGGGTTTGTGGTGGTTTGGCTGTATAGGACTGGGAGTTCTCCATAATAGGGTTACATTATATGCCTTCTTGAACCAACTTACACCCTGGATAAACATACTATCCTTAGATCTTAGCAGATATCAATCCCTAGAGATCTGCAGTTGCTTGCTTGGGCTCCTGTACCTAGAATATAATGTAGATGAACCTTACAAACAGTTTGAAACATTCTACTGCAGACTTCAGTATATTGTGCTCGCACTTCGCTGAACCTAGCTAATGCGAAGGGGGAAGAGGACCAGCGCTAGTCAGGTGCTTGCTACTTAGCGCCGGTGATGTCATGTGAGCTACCTTCCATATATGGTAGTCAGTGGTTGGTTGGTTGGTTCACCGCGACGGTCCTTAAAAAAAAATTCGACCCCATGTACAAAAAAAAAAATTTCCCTCCCCCCTGCTTCATGGTTGGAAATGCTACGAACTTGAGGTTTTCGCCTGATGCGATAAATGACGAGAAACCGTCCCTTATCACTGTAAATAGATATCGTTCTGATCTTCTCGTTTCACTGCCACCAATTATTACGACTGACGGTCGAGGTTGCGTATATAACGCTGTGAATGGATGATGACTAGATGATCCGTCAGCTGTTAACATCGGAATCGACGCCCGCAACGTATCAAACCTTTCAAGCCCCATCTTATGGCCAAGAATACTACAGCAATGGTCCGTCTATGTCGGTCTCTTTGTTCAGCTTGACATGAACAGCGTTGGGTATAAATTGGGTGTTTGAAGCGTCCAGTAGCGAGTTAGCATGGGGTAGTATCCGGGTTTTAATTTTTGAGTACATCTGTATCTTTTTTAAAAAATGCAAGGCACGTACGTGGCCATGGTCGTGTCTCTGCGTGCATCGTCCACCTACCAGTCCCCTCGGTTTCCCCATTATGCAACCTGCATATGTCAGAAATATCGCGAATATTCTCGAAGTTGGCTTGAAAGAATTTTCTGTCACAGCTGGCGCCTGATGATGATCGTTGGAAGAGAAAACTTTTCGAGTCATTCATGTGTACTGGGTGGAGCACGTTAGTGAACAAAGGTAATGACAGGAGCAAGTACTTATATGGTGGGGTCGAAATATAACTCCTTTCATCGTCACTGCTGTTCATGTCGTTGTCCTCCTGTCGTAGTGGTATTTCCACGCCATATGAGTATCGGACCAAAGGCAATTTAGCGCCGACCGAAAATACTGCTCTTCCTCCCGACCACCGTCTATCCCTCCGCTTGATCGCTACGTGATATTGTCAGTTTTTTTTGCTCTCATAAAAATGGCTGAGATATCGAATACCTTCAGCTATTATCAATGTCAGACTACGAAGATTACGAGAAGAAATTTCGCGAGTTCGAGGCTTCGCGTGAAGCCAGGAAAAATCGTGTAAGTAGCGCATCGTTCTCAGTGAATTCATCTGAATGACATCTAAAATAGCCGAGTAATACTCGAGATACACGCTTGGAGTCCATGTCCAGTGCGTTCAAAGATGTCCCCTTCACAACACCCGAAGGGCTGTGGGCCGGCCTATCCCAACCCGATCTGTCATTTGATCCTTCCTATCCGTGCCCGGAGGCTCAAAAAGCCCTTGAGTCGATAGCGACACTCTCTGCGATATGTTGCATCGACGAGTCATGTCTGGGCTGCTTTAGTGGACACTGGCCTAATATCGTGGGATGGCTGTCCTTGATATTGCGCAGGTCACTACTGGATGGATCTCCAACGACAGCGGAGGGTCTCCACATGCAGCAACTGGCTATTTTCATCGCAATTGCAGTGGTTTCCATACCTGGACTCACGGATCTATGCGATGAGCCCTCGTACACAGAATCTGAGCTCGGCTCGAATGAAGAAGAAGAGGACGGAGATGATGAGGAAAACGAGGAAGAAGACGAGGGAGAGTATGACGAAGAATATATACCCGACACCGAACATATCCGCAGCTTTATTCGCCTCGCGTTCGAAGTCTCTGTCCATCTCGCAGCTACCTCAAATCTATCTTTCGAGATGATATGGTCCAAGACATCCTCGCTACTCTCCTCTCAAACGGCCCGGGACGAATTCGAAGCAGTGGTAGGGAACATTCCATCCCGGTTTGGTTACGATGCCAAGCAACTGTGCTTCAACTCCATACGCTCCCTGTCGATGGCACCTTCAATTGACCCATGGACCCTTCGAGGAGTGTTAAACCTCATGAACGCATTCGCTCATTGTTCCACTGACATATACCGCGGTCTTCTTGCAATGGATGTCGTCAAACTACTCACCCGCACGTTATCACGCATCTCGTCGCCAAGAAATATCATCTCTATCGAAGAGGGCGATATCAGAATGACCTGCGAGTGTGTCACCGAGATTTGCGAGTACTTGATGGACCTGTTCCACGATGGACACACATGGGTCGTCCAGGCCTTGGATGGCCACGTACTTCATCATATTGTGGAAATCTCCATCTCCCGTCGATTGAACGAGTTGAAGGTTCCGCCTTCTGACTTGAGCGATATGAGGGAGACATCTCGAGGCCTCGTGCTCGCAATCAAGCCTTTTCTTGTCTTTCGCTCTGTAATCAACAGAGTGCTCAAAGAAGTAAGGACCTTGTTGGAATATGGGTATATCTGGCGGTTATCAAAGGTTGACCAGCAACTGGAGAAGGAGCTGTTGAGTCTCTATGACGAGGCTGCGCTGCTTAAAAACGCGATGCACATACTGGATTCCTCAGGAGAGCTGCATCCGTGTCTGAATCCCAATGTATGTTGTGTTCTTCCTTTCTTTGTATCGTACTCACAGATTATAATGTGCAGTGTACTGGCGTAGATTCTGGGGCTCTCAAACGTTGTTCCGCTTGCCTTGCAGCGATATACTGCTCTGTCAAGTGCCAGAAGGAACATTGGGAGGTGGAACATAGGGAGCATTGCTGGGAGGAAAGGCCACAACCTGGTACGGCTTTCCTGAATGCTTATGAGCGCCGGTCAAAAAACATGTGGTGATTTTTGCATTTTCAGGTCATTCAGCGCGTCTTTCCAGCCTCGACGAAGGTCTGATCCGAAACATTGTCGCAAGCCATGTCAAATCTATGCAAGTGAACTGCTCAATCCCCATGATAGCCGAGCTCGATTTCCGCGACTGGCCGACCACCGTCGGATGTGCTCCCTTTGACGAATTGATGAGAAAGGTGGAGGACGGCGTCGTGAAAATGGAGAAGAATGTTCAGGAGCGGTTGCTAATGGAGAATAGGAACGTGAAGCTAGGACGGGAGATCTTGTTCCACGTCATCATACCGGGTAATAAGAGATTCATTTATCGTGAAGAGCTGGCGAGCGAGTAATCATTTGGCTCGGAATCGTATCGACAATCCAGGGAGCTGAGGGTTTCTGCTATCACGTCTTAGTCAGATGGCCAATAACGTCCATTTTTGTATATTATTGTATGATACATGATTGATATTTTCCTCGTTTCCGAGGTCGTTCCCAAAGTCAATCGGCAGAACGGAAAGTAGCCCAATCACTGAGGTCCTTATATGGTGATTATGTGATACGTCGGCCGACTAGCTCAGTTGGTTAGAGCGTCGTGCTAATATCATCTTATGGTATAGACGCGAAGGTCTTGGGTTCGATCCCCACGTTGGCCATTATAAGGTCTCCATTTGCTCTTTCTTTTTTGAACAGTACCACTAAGCCAACCACACCAGCTATTTTTAGACGATTTTGCGTTAGGATGGTGGCCCTGAGGCAGGACGTGACACCCGAAGGGGAAGAAATCTGAGCGAGAGACGTCATCGAGGATTCAGAGAGAACATATGACGAGGACATGTAAGGAAAAACCATCTTACAAGACTATTGATGAGCCCACAAAAGGTATCATACGGTCCGATGAAAGAGTGTATGCCTTTCGGAGAACCGTTACATCCAACATCATGCATCACGGCCGCATAGTATGATGCTCACTCTTACACTCTCCTCGTCGTCGTGTCATGAGAGCGTTTTCCACATTTTGACAATCCGGATCTCGCATTTGAACGGAAACGTTAGCCGTAAAGAAGGTTTATGACTTGATGACATCGCAACGGACTACCCATAAGGCTCTCGGGACGGATGCTTGATGGATGCTATATACGGGCAGTTTTCAAAGAAGCATTCAGGGCTTGAGAATCATCATTGACCTTCTTAACCGATTACATGTTCAAGTTTACTGCTATTATTATTATTAGCAAACTGACCTTGATTGATATGCAGTAGAATCTGGGACAGGATGTCTTCTCCGGTAAACGCGCTCCACCTTCTCTGATGGAGCCGCCAACGAGATGAGAGATTATCGCTACTAGCCATCCAAAACTCTGAGTGAGATTCGCTGTCGTTTGTGGCGGTCAGAGGCGTGCACACGAGGGATCCTGCGCTGGAGTAGGTGAGGGAGATCTGCCATTGAACACGTTCAAGTGTGAAAGACACAGCAAGGGAAACTGTGATTCGCTGTTATCAGAGCAATGCCCTTGCTCAGATGTTCGGACGCGGCTATCGCGAGTAGAAGCAGTTTCGGAAGACTGGCGAAGCAATGGGTAACAATGCGTATGTGTATACAACTGGACAGTCCCATGTACATTTGTCTACGGTAATGATATTGATCTGTGTGCGCCGCGTGTATAACAGAATCAAGGTTTGAGAAGAAATATACTAGTAATACATACAGGAAGGAGGATGATAATGACAGCAATGCATCGAGGCGTCGAGAACAACCCTCTGGCCGCTCGTTAAGGTCAGAAAATCCCCAGCCACCTCCCCTTGTTCCTGTCTCTACGTCGTATTTCCTCCACTTCACTCTCCACCTCGCTCGACTCGGGCTCGCCTAACCCGTCGACACTAGCAAAAGAAACGTATCCCGGCAATTGACGACAATGTGCCGATGCAGTATGGGCATCAAAGGAGTTTGCTTTTGGGCTGGAAGGATGATGCGGAGGTCTGATAGGCGTAAAAGTAAGGTTGAGATGAAATGCTGCAGGCGGAGGTGTAGGTGGAGGCGTAACCATTTCCATTCCAGAGTCGCGACGACTTCTCCCTCTGCCTCTGAGATCGCTCATTGAAGGAACGGTCTCCAGGCCTAGCGTAAACTTCTTTTTTGGTGCCATTGGCGACGGTGGTGAACGCGACGAAGCCACAGTGGAGTGTCCTCCGTGGTATGACAATGATGGTCTTCGCGGGTGTGAAGAGGAAGGAGTAGGTGGAGAGAGTGGCGTAGGGACTGGCTCAGTTCTAGAACGTGTCCGCGATGTTGAACGATTGTTTTCACTAGCGAAGAAGTCGCCTGTCTTCTGAACTGGTGATGCTCCACCGGCTGAGACGGGAGTGGGTAAATACTGCGGCATCTAAATGTAGGTCCTCGTTAGTACGCGATAAGAATGAATAAGGATATTTTAAGCGAGACTCACCTCATCTTTTCGTGGTTTGGGGCTAAACACTCTCATTTCCTCGTATGTGTCTGTCTGGAGTGACTGAGAGTGCATCGATGATGCGGAAAGGACTCTCTCTAACCGGGCACGAAGAATTTGTTCGTGGGGTGTGAGAGGTAGTGAAGGCGGTAATGGAAGAGGTGACTTCGATCGGGGGTGCAAGTTCAAATCACCGTCGGTTACGGACCGATTTAAACTGAGTCTTCGCTGCCTGGGTGTGGGCATATCGTTCGTGCCGGAGCTTGACCGTCGTTCATGTCTGACGCTAGGCTGGCCTTCATTCCCGCTGAGACTCAATCGTCTCCGTCTCTCCTTCTCTCTTCCTTCACCATCTTTCAACAAAGTCTCCCTCAGCAAGAACTCTGATCGGCTCGGCGGCCTTGCTGGTGGCTGTACCGCTTGTATTTGAGCCGGTGGTCCTTGTTGTGGAGGGGAATGTGGTGGTAGGTCAAGATGAAGGTTGACCGGGTGTCGCCGTGTGGATGCGTGTGCGTATATTGGTGTTGGGTTGGAGGGCATGATGGGTTGATAGAGTTGCTGTGTAGAGGCGTCTTATATCGAGCCAGAAATAGAGCGAATATGAAATAGTGTTTCCCAAAGAAAACAATATGAGTTTGTGGTGCGGACAGGTAAAGAAAGGGACTGGCCAAACACCGCCTTGAATACTCTAATATATGGAGGCACAAGCCAGAGTCAGGAACCCGTACACGAGGTTTGAATTTCCCTGTGCTTCTCCAGAGGGTGGGATGACGCGCCGGTTCACACCACTATGCCTTCTATGTATAACCGCCGAGTTGTTTACTGTTGATGTCATAGAGCAAGTTTGGGCATCACAGTTGTCAATTAATACTGATTCGTTTGGTACTTTTCATTCCCCTATTAGGTGAACCCGAGTTGAATGTCGAGAAAACGAAAAAGCCACGTACCCATACGGGTTCTACCACGAAGTCTCCGCAATCGGCCTCCCATCTCTCACCCTTCCTTTCACGCCCAGAGGATCCTTGACAAGGATGAGAGAGCTGCGGTATCAAGGATCAACCACGGTGTCAGACGTTTAAAGCACAATCGCAACTGTGATGCTACCTTGATAGGAAATGTCACTGAGGCCACAATGGCTCTCGCATATCCTTGATTCACGGAAATGGTAAGAGAAAAAATCCATTAACTTCAAAGAAGCCCAGACATACCTGTAATTATTGCTAGTTATCATCATGTCTTGTCGCGGCTGAACCGTCTCTTGACAGGGTCGTCCGATGAACTGAGGTAGGTCATTCCCGGCCACCGCCTGCTTCATCCATGATGAGTCGGCAAGCCCAAATCAAACCAGCATCACGGAAATTGCCCGAAAGTTCGATGTCAAGTCCCATGTCTCACGTTGATGTTTACCCTACAAAAATTCAATAATGAGCCATGGCGCTGGAAATGTGACTTTGCTCACCGGTACCCTGATCATCCTCGTCACCGAACTGAATCGAAGACTCATTGCGAGATTCATAAAGGCTTTTATGCGCACTTTGAACTTCTGAGCAGGAAAACAAAGATCGAGATGGTGGTCCAGAGTCAAGTTATGTTGACCTGATTTATAAGATTCGACGCGTCGCACCCAGATACGCCGCGACCCAGGTTCCCTGATCATGCATGACCCGGAGAGCTCGTACAAATTGGAGACATGATACATTGACTAGTAACGAATAGACAGCAGAATCTACATAGTAGGATATACATGATTGGTTAAACCCTGTAAGAAACAGAGACTGTAAAAAGCACTGGTGACACGTATACAGGCAGTAATATCTATAGTGTGAAAGAAAAAAGAAGCACCCAGAAGGTATAGAATAGACCGTAGCGAGGGCAAAAAAAAAAAAAAAAGAAAGAACCCAGTCAACCAGCTAACCAGAATAACGCGGATTTTTCGGCTAAAACTTCACCCGGAAACCAGTCAGAACAAGCCTAGCCATCGTCTTCTCTCCGTGCCCACGGTAACCTCGCGCTCATCTCCGACCGGCTCCCCCAATCCCTCGACGCTCGCGAATGACACGTAACCCTGTAACTGACGACACTGCTGGGAAGCGAGCTGAGCGTCGAACTTTCTTGGGGTCGTAGGCATATTCGTATGGGGTACCTCGATTTCACGAGTTTGACTCGACTTGGAAATCGGAAGCGACATGACTGAAGTCCCAGATGGAGGTGTGGGTGGCGGTGTGATCATCTCCAATTCACTGTGCTCGGTAACGTCTTCTGTTGCTCTACCCTTACCTTTATTAGCGTAGAGGTAAGAGTTGCGATATGAAGACGAAGTCGAGGACTCTGAACGGGCATCAGACACTGATTGTGATTGTGAATGTGAATTGATAGGCGAGCGTGAACGGGTAAACTTAGGGCTCTGGTGAGACGGTTTGGATGGAGAATAGTGTGGTGCAGGACGGGAAGGTTCAGTTCGTGACCTTGATCTCGATGTAGCTCTGGAGGCGAAAAACTCGAGATCCTTTGGCGTGTGCCCACCACTAGTCAATGGAGTTGCGAGATACCCGCGAGGCTGAATGATAGGTCAGCCAACAACAATGTAATGTAGATCCGGAACTCACATCCTGATCATGATCTATCGATTCCGAGCTACTCGGGGTCTCATTCCCCGTATCCCAGGACCTTGCTGGGCCGGGCAAAGAAGCTCTCTTCACATGTCTGGGCCTTGATTCTCGATTCGTGTCCTCATTTGCATAGGGATCGGAAGGAGTAGGATAGCCAAACATGGACGATGCAGAGAGCACCCTCTCCAATCTTGCACGAAGCACCTGCTCATGAGGTGTCAGTGGTGGCCGAGAAGGTGATGTCGTCCTTGATGGACTAGGACGAGGTCGTGCAAGTTCGCTTTCTGTCATCGACCGGTTCAAGCTAGCTCGTCTCCGATGACCGTGATCATGGCCGGGACCCGCTCGCGCCCGTGATTCATCAACTCCGAGCGACGAGCGCTCGTCTCCCTTTTTCCTCTCCTTGCTCAACTCGTCCTTCAGCAAAGTTTCTCTCAACAAGAATTCCGAACGGCTGGGCGGTCTTGCGGGCGGTTGTACGGCCATATTGATATTCGCAGGCGGAAGGTCGAGGTGTAAGTCAGTGGGGTTGCGCTTGCGTTTAGGTGTAGGTATTGGTATGAAAGAAGGAGAGGAAGAAGTATGTTGGGTAGAAATACGTCGTGAGGAAGGTGCGTGTATTCCATGTGGGCGCGGACCTTGTGAATGTGCTGGCATTGGAGTGGGCTTTGGCGTTGTGGTCGGCATCGCGCAGCACGCAAGCACACGCTTAATTTGCGTACCCCAAATCAACGGGATATGGGGGATATAAGAAAGAGCCTCGGCCTATATTGGGGTTGTTATACATATTCACTGGTCAGACGAGTTAGGAACACTAACCGTGCACGAGGCGGGTTTGAGTTTTCCATTACGAAGTTCTTTTGACCTCCCAATCGGCACATCACCTGATGTCACTGCCCAATTTTGATCCAGAGCAAATCGCTGCTTCGCATTCTCATGATAGAAATGCCTATGTACGGTGGATGAAAAGCTGGAGTTATCGATGTTCAGTGGACTATATATCGATATCATAGACGGAATTTCACTAACCATACATAGCAAGATTTCTCCTTGCGTCCGCTCCATTCGGGACAAACTCTATAGGTCTTGAGGGCGTGGACATTCAATTGCCCCAGGTCCTTGGCTGCCTTGTCGGCACTAGATTCCAGGGCAGGCACCGAATATAAACCGTCAAAGGACCGTGAAAAAGAACACGGTGGAAGACCCGCAGAGGTAGAGAGATGTCTATGACAAGTTTTTGTCGTCATTTAATCTCGGCAAAGAAAAGGGCAATCTTCCGCCGAATAGCCTTGCATGTTGAAAGTCAAAAGCATGAGGCGAGGTTTCGAGACAAAGCCCGTTCAACCCGTTTCAATCTCTGTAAGCGCTTATAAATGAGCAATTAGACGGGGTGTATAACGATCACGGCTTACCATTTCCAGTTGCCGGACGCTTTGTCGATAGAGAAACGTAAAAGAGCGATTCCGTACATAGCCGCGTTGGAAGCAATTTGTTCCACCGACAACGTCGACGACATGGAAGACCGCACTTAGGTCGGAATTCCAGACCCAAAGCGGCCAAGAGAAAATTCGGTCAATTCCGAACGTTGAGAACGAGAAGAGTGCCCAGATGGTCGCATGTCGTTGGGAGATTGGAGATTGGCGGAAAGAAGCCTGCGCGCGAAGAATCGACATATGACCCATGCCGTGTCGACGAAGAGCATTTCACATTAAAAATCTCGGCCAACGAGGGAGGATACGAGAACGTAGACGGTCATCCATTTGTAAGTGTATGGTGTGTTGCAATTGTAAAAGGAGGGTGGAAGCTTGGTCCTACTGATGACCGGATTATCCGTGCTCAATTTCAAATGAACAGACATGGAAAGTCCAGGGTGGAGTACCCTGGGAGACGGAGGAAGCGTGTGAAATGTGTGCGGCTGGTACCGAGAAGGCCTATCTGTAAACCGTCAGCCTTGAGAGAAAATGTTGGGCTCTGCCGAACCAACACGCCTTCAGCAAATACCCAAGCTAGCATCAAACACGTTCGACTTTCATATGCTCGACCCTGACTTTTCTGGTGCATAGCGTTGCCGGAAATTCCATCTTCCTGAAGTACCTCAAAATGATAAGCATAGTTGCGATAACAACAGATATACATAGACGCACCTTTCATATCATCCAACTGAACCCGAAATGGCACGTAATAAGCTTCGTCCCCCCTGGATAATGAACACTGAAGATATCCAACAATTCTAAGCGACACTAGTCTTATTTGTTTTGTGAGCTTTTCAACCCTTTCAAAAGGTGCATATTTAAAAATAACGCACCTTGCTAATAACTTATTTCCGCAGTAGCCACAACATGTCTTCGGAGAGAAGTCGGCGTATGTTCAGTTTCTGCCACAACATCGGGGCCCTTGCCTTCTGATCGTTGTTGAACTGCTTCTTTAACTGAGCAAGCGGCTGGAACACTTCTGCACAGTCGTGTTTCCTAGGCCGTGGAGATGATAATTTTAAGCCTTACGACACTCATTTCAGCCATAACAAATCGAGCAAATATAGATAGACCAATACACACCTTCCAAGCCGTAAAGTTTCCCGCCTTCCTCCGCTGGACCAGGTAATTAAGACTTCGAGTCATATCAAGCTTTTTCTTCCAGGAAGAAGGCCGAGATGCCTGGTACTCTTCAAGAAGGTTCGATTGACCGTGCCTTCGACGACTTGAGAAATGATTGGCCTAATTGCGACAGATAGATTGAGCGAGCTGATACATGCCACGTAGCGCACAGATAAACCCACCTTGTTGAAGCCATCCCAGCTGACCGGGTCTGACCGACGTCCTGGTCCAAATCAGGTTTGTCCCTTCAAGATAAGCAACGTTTCTGAAACCCTGCTTCGTTTCTTTAGCACGTTTGACCTATGATAACCAGGAAAACTTACCTTGGGTTCCAGCTCATCTCCCACGTAGCAAAAGACCTGAGCCCTTGAGTCAAACCGAGTCTCGATAAGCAACCTTTCCCTGCTTTATTTCTTTAATGACTTGCAGGATATAGAAACTGGTGAAACTGCACCTTTTTCTCTTCATCGATCCCCAAAGTAAAAAACTGAGGCTTTGAGCCATATCGAGTTTCCCCGTCAAGACATAACTCTGCTTGATTGCTTTAAGTAATGTCTTCCCAGGTTTGTCAATGACCAGAAAACGCACCTTTTCTGCCTCGTTTCGTTTTTTAAGCAGCAAAATCTCTGGCAGAGGTAGGTCTCGAAGATAAGGGATACAATCATCATGGTGGTCAACCGGAAAGATTAGGACGCGGAAGCGCTCAAGGCACCCAAACATATTTCACGATGAGGTATGTCGACGTCACTCCCTTTCCTCTCTCAACTTCAAGGTACCTGTACCCAGGTCTTATCTATCTATCATGATCAAGCTTCCGAAGTCTCTCCTATGTATATCTCATCGGTATGACATGCATAAATTACCGCAAAAAAACAAACTAGTACGATATACATATGCATCGTCCTTCTACTGTTCACCCCGTCCGGGCTTTTGAGTTCGGTAACAGTTATTAAGGGGACAACAGATAACAAGGGTCACTGGCAATGGTATAGCAAGAAATTAGACAAAACAAGCGAGGATACAAGAACAGGAAGAGATGGACGGTCAACATCAACGCGGAAAGGAAAGCAAGAAGAGAAAAGAATATGAGGTGAATGACCTTGGAAGACAACACGATGTAAGGGAAGGGGGTAACGATCGGAGGTGGAAGAGAACAACCACAGATGAGGACAAGAAAGGTAATAGATGCCCAAGAAAAATGATTATTGAGTGTTGGCGGCGGGCTGAAGCAAGGAAGGCGGGACGCGAGCTGAGCTCTATGCGGATAAGTAGATCATAGGTTATTTGTGTAGCCGACTCTCGTCTCGCGGCGGCCAAATGTGTTATACATCGATAGTTCTGAGATCTGGTCGGAACTTGGAAGTGAAGAAAGGTATCCTTGATTGTACAGTTTCAATGGCTTTTCGTGAAGTATTCGTGATGGATCAGTAGTATTCCTCGTCCCAGTTTTCTATGGAGCATTGAATCAGTTTCGTTGGCCCTTTGATGAACAGGTGAGGGAGAGAACAACGCACCTTCAGTTATACTCCTCCAAGCGAGATATAACATGCTTACAGCTGCTGTCTCGAGTACAGTTGCGATGAACGAACCATCTACTTTCCTGTTCGAGCCCTAGTAACGAGAAATGCGAATCAGCGCCCCGTAGAGTACGGACATAACGGCAATGAAGGGACATAGCAACGAAGGAGTACAGCAATGACTATCACCATATGATCGCGTTCTATTCCACGATCAGATGTAGCCCATCAGCGCTACAACCAGCGTCAAGTTATGATCCCACCATGGAGTAATAGCGATGCTTTTGGATAGCGGTATTCCGCAGCGGTCAACAACTCGTAGATGCAGATACGAGATCGCACCTGATGGAGCAGAAGGCAGTGAAGAAAAGGTACAGATGTGAAGAATGCAAATCGGGAGCAATATCGGCAGGTTGAGATAAAGGTGTGTACTCACCCTGCAAACCACTCTCCCCAGTAAGAACCACGCCAACTGGCTGAGCACGAACAAAACTGCCGAGATGGCATAGTACACCATCGGTTTCACCTCACGCAGAACGACAAGGACGATGTACGTCATTAGGAGGAAGTACAGCAGCGCGGCACTGGAATAGGAAGAAATTAGTCACATGGTTACACAGAACAAGGTAAATGAAATGAGTGTCAATGTGCCTTGTGGGAACGCGGGTGCAGACTTGGAGGAAGGGACTCACGCTCCCGGCCATATACTCGTCAACACGAACAACGGAATGCTATGTAGGTCTCTAGGGTCGCCATCTGGACGACCAATGGTATCCGTTATGACCAACGCAACATCAAACGATATGTACGTCGTCACTGCGAAGAACAATACGGTGAAGATTCCAAATGGCTGTCATAATAGGATAGAGATAATGATAAGGTTCATGACCGCACGTTTCCGGGGAAATGGAATGACACACACCAAAAGTGAGCTGAACGTTCCATCTTCCACGACTTGCGTTGCAACCAAGCCGTTTGCCAATAGCGCCCAAAAGAGGGCAGCTACGAGACCAGCATGTATGGATGTCAGAGCAACGAGCGCTGTTGACCCTTGCTCGAGTAACCCGCCGTTCGTCAATAATTGGAAGGGCAGTGTCAATAGGTATAGGATGAGGAAGTATCGGAATTCGACTCGGCCTAGCAAACCAACCAGATTGAGAACTAGTTGAGAAAATCAGAAAGTAACGCACCAACTGCAGCCTTTCTCTTCGATACTAGAAAAACCAACCCCATAGCCAAAAAGATGCTAAGCCCACAAGCTATCACATTCGCTATATTCCCCAAGCTCCCATTCTGGCCTGCTCTCTCAATTCCACAAACTGGATTGACACCAACCGGGGCGCTTATGGATGGTATAGAGGGTGACTGGAGTAGAGCGGAGTTGTTGTCCTTTAATTGTCGGTAGAAGAGGTTACACCATGTGTATGAGGGTGTATCTGTGCAAAGAGGACGAAAATCGCCGAACCGCGTCATCTAGAAGCGATTGGCGGGCAAATAGACGGATAGTGCGCAAGTGAGCAGGGTAAGGGGCAAAGAAATGACAAAGGAGAGAAAAAAAGAAGGGTGTTGCTAGGGGCTGCTAGGGTTCGGGATCCCTCGAAATAACTCCGACCGTCCACGTGAGTGGAGCGTGGCTTAACCGGTCGCTGACCGGTCGTCCGGTTGCCCGCGGCCGGCTGCAAATCTGCCTTAGAACCGCCCTGTTCTGAATTATGGGAGATTATGGGTGGGTGGCGCATGTTCTGGCGGAACAAAAAAAAAAAGACTCTAAAATCGGCAGGATAACGTCTTGCAGTGCGAAATCTTTTCCGAGTTTGATGTATGACGACGTACCTGTGTCCTATGTCCTATGTCATTCAACTGTCATTTCGACATCTATCACCTTGCTATCACCTTCAATAGTTGCCCCAATACCCAAGCTTGAAATCTGGGGTCAATCTAAACAGCTTTGATTCAATGCAAGGTACATTTGGGGGTGTCTACCTGCCCATCGGCTCAAGAGAGAAGAATGTGAAAGATTTCGACACACAGAAGGATAAACTCACACTTGCGGCTTAATCGCCCATCCAATAAGCTCAGCTTCGACGGCACGAGTTTCTTACGGTCGCTATTCTGTTGTGGCCTCGCCGAACACGCGTGTTGTAAGGGCCTTTGAGACTGATCATGACCCGGGATGTAATCGTTTCTCCGCCTTGCAGCTTGCAGTGCAAACAGAGGCTCTGTAATATGATAAGTTTCGAACCTCGATTGAGATGTAAGCGGTAACGGGAGCGGGACCTACCTTCGATTCGCTCTCTAGGGCGAATCAAGCTTACGCTTTGTTCAGCTTCTCCCAAGGCATAACGTGATCACTGTGGGATTCCTGATGTGAACTAGGCCGGACGAGACATGTTTCGCTTGCTTTGATTTCGGAACGGCGTACTCGCCGCTTTGCGTACCAAAACTTTGTTGCGACCTGTGTTTGTTAGTTCCTATCTCAGGGCCATGTCGAATTTCCAGAACGTGAAATTTCAGATTAATACCTTGGCGCAGGCTTGCTTCTGAACTTCGAGGTATTGAAGGACAACGAGGAAAGACTAGAAACACAGCGAAAAGGTCGGTACGGGAAAAGGAGAAAGGATTCCAGACAAACCTAAGGCATGAGCATGCATGATATTCTTCGAAGACCTTCAGTTGTCAATTTCATTCTAATAGCTTCCGAGAGGTAGAAGTTGGGAAGCGGTAAGTTTTGGTTTGGTTGCGGAAGAAACAGAGATGTATAGTCCGATGCCAGGCCGCCAACTGTATTCATGGTTCAGTATGCGGTCATTGAATCCCGCGTTTACAATACCTGATGCTGTAAGTATAAAGTATCGGGTAAGTCGGAAGTAGGAACAGTGAGACGACTTGGCTGTTCTGACCTCATCCTTCGACCCGAAATACACGGTTCCAACACGGTTCAGACATTGTGAGATTGATGGCAAGGGGCACTCTAGTCGGATCTTCACATTGCCAGACATTCCAAGGGAAGAACTAAAAGCGGATAAAACGGAAACGGACCAATGACGATGTATATAGCCCTCCCCACATTCTCCCCACATTCGATTTTCTCTGAATGTGCCAAAACTTGAAACTGAATAACCCGATTTCAATCTGATAGGAAGTGCCTTGGGGCGTTATAGTCTGAGGATTGGTGAACGCGGGAGACGAGTACAAGACAGGTGGCATTTTGGGGACAGACCAGGACTAAGACCGAGAACCACAGACGTCAGAGATGTGAAAGATGGCATAGAATATATAGCAAACGAATCGTGATCCACTTGCTCCCCCTTTCCATCTGACCATTCTCAATCTCAGATTACATCCTTCGTGACTTCTTCCCCAAGGTTTGACTCCATATTGAACAGCTTTGGATTACAATATTCATGCATTCAGTATGAGATGAGGTCAAGAATGTGCTATCACCTGCGGAATGACCAACGAAGAACCTGTCAAACGCTTGCAATACACTTCAACGACATCATACTCACCTGAGCCACTTCCATACCACCTATTCAGCCAGTATTTCATATCTTCGTCAAGGATGACACGTGTTCTGAGATTTTCAGTTTGTGGTACAAGAAAGGATGAACGAGGAGAGATAGCGTACTGTAGCTGTGTGAAGCACCTTCTAAAAGTGATCAACTGTCAGGCACACCAAAGGTCACCGAGATATCCTTGTTCTTGTGATACTAACTCATGTCCCTCCGAGCAATTGATAAATACTCCACGACAGCCAGACAAATATACATTTATTGTTTATGCAAGAATTGATTTTGTAGGGGCTGTACATTCTCTACCAAAGAATGGGTTCTGATACAATCACGGTTCCTATCCGCCAAGCATCCGAATCAACCGATGACTAGAAAGCTTGAAAGCGACACTCGCCTGCATTTCCGACTACCCATCCTTAGAAATCAAGGTCGTCAATGTCACCCAGAGTTTCGTCGAGAACCAGTTCAACTTTCAAGCCCTCAGCCTGAAGCGACTTGAGCCCGTCATCTTCATCGTCCAGATGATCCGGATGGCATTGAAGTTTAAACGACTTCAATTTCTTCCCCGTTTTTGAACTTCCTCTTCGCAGCCTCTCCTGTAACATGCTGAACACGGCCAATTTATCAAAGTCGCATGTCAGATACATCTCCAACCTGTTGAGGCTTGGCAAGTTGTCGCCGGATTTGATAACCGACAAGACAAACGCGCGAACAGTCTCCTCCTCGTGATAACCAAGCTCCGAGATTGATGGCATCATCTGCAGGACGCGCACCAGGTCCTTTTTACGCGACAAGGTCTTCGCGTCAAAGTGGAACTTGGTGATTGGGGGCTGGGAACGATGGAGGAAGTCATAAAAGACTTGGGGATCCTGAACATTATTCCGACTAGTGATTTGGAGGTCGTTCAGGGAAGGTAGGGTGACATATGAGAACAGACTTTGGAAGGATGGGATGCCCAAGGCAGCCAACGTTCGAAGGTTCGACGTAACGCGTCCAATTGTGGATTCTGCACTTGGTGGATTCATGAAACCAAATGTGACCTCCAGCAGACCAGTTGCATTCTTGAGGATATGCAACAGATCTTCAAGGTCAAAGTAACACAAATCGAGCGTAGTCAGTGACTTGGTGTCGAAGAAACGTGAAATCCCATGCTCTCTCATATGTCCTTGGACCATGAGATGGCGTAAATTGGGGGCCTGGAATGCTGTCATTGTGCCGAGACGTAACTGCTCCGAGTGGAAGTACAACGTTTCATCCTTTGTGATGTCCAAGGACTCGAGAAGTGGCATGCGAGGGAGTACGAGAGGATCCTGCCGGCGTAACCTCAAAGTGAGATTGAGCCACCGGTCTGAATGCTTTAGAAGGGTGGTCCAAATCGGTCGATCGAGCGCCCCTCTGTAGAACGAACTAGCCCCAATGATATCGAATTCGATATCGAGAGGTCTATCCTTGGAATGATTCAGATACAATAACGTGAACTGGTGAATCACTTCTGAACTCTCCTCATCGTCAAAATCTTGGATCTTGACGTTGATGTAGGACCATACTTCGGGTGATGAAAACGAGAGATATCGCCATTGCGAGCATACATGGCTCAGAACGAGAGTGGGATGAGAGAGGGTAGGATCGATCGGACTAAGGCTATCCCTTTCTTCAACGTTATCGCGACACATGAGGAAGATATGTAGCAGGATTTCTAGTGGACACGTTCGAATCGTTTTTCTCCGAGTCTGACATTCAGGAGTGGCGTCCAAAGTTACATTTTGCAGAAGGTGGTCGATGTCAGCCATTTTCAACGGTGCGCGAGTAGGAAGGGCGCTCTCTGGGGTGACTATAAAGAGCTTGTCGTTAGAATACATGGATCGATTGCCCAATGGACTTGAATCACCTGAGAATCCCGAAAATTTTCGAGCTGCTCAGTTCATGTTGCTTGTTGGTCGGAACTATCAGTGGCGGACTGCAACGTGTTTTGAAAATGAGTCATTGACCACTGAGATCGCGGTTCTATTGTGCGAACGCGTCGGCCCGCGAGTCCTCGGCAACATGTAATACAAAAGTACCTATTAAAAAAAGTACTGAAATTACTACAAGCGACATAGCTATCTCGTGATGCCAACCGTCTAGCGTTCTGGCTGCCATCATCATACAAGGACCGCTTAGGTCTATACGAAGCTCTCGTTTCATCTTTGGCTGATTTACTTGTATGGCGATGCCAACAAAAATCCTGTTCAGCTTTCAGTACGTCATCGCGGAGATTTGGTTGAACAATCGAATAGTCATGATATATACATCGCAAGCCTCTCGCCGCCGCCAAATGACACTGCCTCGAAGTCCGATGAGCCTACTAATAGCTATTCTTAGTGCCTTCTTGCGCCCATCTGACAAGGTGAAACGTCAGCGCATCAACGGGCGCTCAAATACCATTATAAAGATTGAACGTACTGTCCGACGGACATCTACCCCGCCAGATTCCCATCATACGCGACCAACACAATGACGGCCAACATCGATAAGCCGCTTCCTCCCGGATGGGAGAAACGTTTCGACAGCCGCAGTCGCGCCTACTATTATATTGACCACAACACACGCACGACCACCTGGGACGACCCACGTCTACCCCCAGAGCAACTCAAAGAGCCGCTTCCTTATGGCTGGGAACAAGCCACCACGCCCAATGGCCTGGTGTACTTCATCGATCATAACACGAAGACAACCACTTGGTTTGACCCAAGGTTACCACCAAGTAAACGTCCGGAAGTGGAGATGCGGTATACAGAGGATGGGCAGGTATACTTTGTCGACCATACGACGAAGACGACGTCTTGGGAAGATCCGAGGGGAGCGCCAATCGAAGATTATACGAGGCCACCCCCCAGAGATCGCAGCAAATTGTAAAGTTCGCTGGCGTCGAAACAAATGGAGGTAGAATGACATTGTATCATTGATCTGTCTTCGAAGTTCTGTAGCATTAGAGATTCTTACAAGATGTAGAGGTCTAATACATACTTGACTTGAACCAATCAATCTCGTTGACTCTCGTTCACTATCAACTCCCCATGAGTCTACTCCTCCCCTCTCTCCCTTATGGAAGACCGAAGACTGATAGTTGATTTTTACGGTGGTATGGTTCGAGAAAGTCGAAAATTCGTAGAGGCATCCACGTCAGTTAAGAGCCTGTCATAAGTACCGAAAAGTGAGTTGACAGCTCTTACATAGTAGGAGATCCTTACAAGCCATCAACCAATCAATATCGTTCATTTCGAATGCTATGAGCATACCATTCTGCTCTGTATGAGATACCGATCATTGACGTTGAGGTTTGCGGCAGGATTATTCGAGTGAAAGCCTCGTAAAAGAGTCCCGTCGGCTAAGAGCCTGGAATGAGTACTGAGAGGTGAGTACCAGTTGACTGGTTTTTGGGGGGGAAACTTCGCACCTTGGTTGCTCTCTTTCACCACGATGGAAGACCATGGAAGAGTATTGACATGTCCGCCGATGACTCCATTCGGAGTTGGACCGGCTAGCGCCTAATCGGCTTTCTTCCAGCTTCCCGTCCAATATTAGTTGAAAACTTGAATGTTGAAAGGATTAAGGTGCGTTTTCATCAAGAGATACTTGTTATCCACGCCAATCAACTTGAATAAAGCTCTCAAATATCAAAGTATTGCCCCAGTCAACTTCATCCAGACGAAAAGAGCCTTCTTTCGGGTCGCTTCCCTGGGGCCCTTATCGATCCGAGCTGAGGCTGGACCGCTGGAGAGCACTGGACAACTGTAATGGTAAATACGGTGCCTCTGCTATTTATAACAATATCACAGAATTATTGGAGGAGACCAGGAGACACAGCCTAGCGCACACGGTGTGCGTTTTCAGGCTTGTCGCTTCAGCACTGAAAAGTGACCTTCTAGCGCGATTATTCTGCCACGTAGTGACTTGAACTGTGCTATACATTCTGTAGCACCGACTTCAATCCCTGGGCAAAGCTCAATATTTGTGATACACATTCAAAGAACTGCCCAAAGACTTCTGATGACTCTCGGACTTGATCGCCCATCAAGCACGGGACAAGGATTCGGATATGCATCAAACACGCGCCCTTGCAACAGGTGGCGACTCGACACACATCTTACCGCTCATCTGATACTTGGCTCTGGACGCGCGGCACTCGCCGGTGTCGGAACACTCGGTCAGAGTTGATACACCTTCATCCCGGTACAACAATGGCCGTCAGCTATGGAACTGGATGGCACTAACTCAGCTATCAGAAGGTCCGTTCAGGAAAGAGTTTTCCTCCACCAGATACAGAAAAGAGGCTCGAAGTAGCGTGCAGCCACCGATATTCAAGACGCCAGTAATTAAAAAAGAATTTACGACCATAATTTAAGCATCCATTCTGCCCGCTATGGACCGCTGCCCTTTGGGAGCTCAAGTGTCCACAGCTTCCAGTCCGCAAACTTTGTTCCTTTTGGGGTGAGCAAAATTGCGACACAAAGGAAGGTATTGTTTTGTTGCACGCCCTTGTTTGTGCATCTGCAGAGATATGATCATGTCAATGATATCTTCCGATACTGACCTATCTTCTACGGGAACCGAAGCACGGCCTTTCGCTAGAAAACGGCCTCAATGACCTGAAAACTACTCACAGACCCGAATATTGACTTCTGAGCACAGCAGAGTATGATATAAAAGGTCGATACCACAGTCCATATACTATTGCCCAAAACCAGAAGCCCGTTATCCCAACGCACTCCCCATGACCACAAGCAACCCCCAGAACAACACTGAACTTCCCCCCGGTTGGGAGGAACGCTTCGACGCCCAAACAGGCTCCCCATTCTACATTGATCACAACAATTCCATTATGACCTGGACAGACCCGCGACTACCGCCAGCCCAACCCACCACACCCAGTCGACACGATTCACGGTCGATGACCGGCACTGGCAAAGCCCAGGATGGCAGCCTACTTCCATCTAATTGGGAGAGACGCTTTGACCACCAAGTCGGTTCTCACTATTACATTGACCACACCAACTGCACATTCACCTATCTCGACCCACCGCCGGCCCCGCTCTATATGCCACTTCCAAAGGGTTGGGAGCAACGAGTAGACCTCAAAAACCGGGTCTACTTTGTCGATCACAACTCGAAGACGACAACATGGAAGGATCCAAGGCTGAGGCCGGACGTCGAAATACGACTCATGGAAACCTCCAATACCCCGTATTATGTTGATCATAGGACGGGAGCTACGTCTTGGGAGGATCCGAGGTTTCCAGGGAACACAAGACCGGCCGTGGAGATACGGTGTACAGAGGACGGGAAACTGTTCTATGTTGATCATCGAACGAAGCAGACATCTTGGAGCAATCCAAGGGAACCGCCTGTGGTGAATTTCAGGCAAACACCGCTTCCACGATATGATACCACATTATAACGCTTGTTTGTAAAATGTAATATATTGTTCGGATTCCGCAATTGCTCATTAAGGCACACGTTGGCAATATGCAAAGAAGAACTCCCTGATTAACAAGCCATGACCTTGAGAAAGAGCTTCGTTAAAAGCCGAAAAAGGGATAGTAAACTCACATAGAACTGTTCAGACATCATGCGACAGATGACTACCAAACTTGAATTGAATGATATGCCCTCAAAAGTTCTCAATAATTCAACCACGGCGCCGTCAACCCTTTCTCATCAAACACTGATGAAGCCTTGAAGCATCCATCAAACAGCCCATAGAGATGAAATTTAAATGCACGTCTGAAAGCACAGCAGAATGAGAACTGGACGCACAATGTTATATTTATAAGACTTCAGCTAATCCTGGTCCGTACCACGATGCCTTCCAGAGCTGCTGGAATCCGACATCAGACGTTCACTCCCGCTTCTGCTTGATGGTGAGGAGTGCCTCGAGCCACGACTACAACCATAGCCATTTCCTAGCTGTCATACCAAGCAGTCAGTAGCCAAAACTGGTTGTACTTCGCCGCGATATCGTATCATGGCACGGAAACAGCGACCCGAGATGACCGATGACTGTCAGTGAGGGACAACTCGATGGACAAGAGGGTTTACATGATCACAATCCCGCAAAGGATCTGTATCGCACTGCAATATTCAGACTCAGGTTGCAAAGAAGGGAGAAGTATGCATGCTGTCATCATCCATGGCACAAGCATGTGCACAGCCATCCTTCTCCTACGTTTGTAATGCTGCTTCTCCTCCAACCGTTCATTGGGTTTGTTACCCGAGTGTGGATGATCCAGATTTCTGGACGTGATGGTGCTGTACATCTGTTATCTGTAAACCCCACAAGACAAACGTCGTACTGACCGTCATGACCCATCTCGAAACAGTAGAACCGCCTCATACCGTGACCTGAATTAAAAATGAGCGTTTTCGGGCGCAGCAGGATCCAAATGTCAATGAACGTACCTCAACCGATAACCCGTTCGCTGTTTATCGACTTCAAGACATCGTACCGACACAAAGCGGTGGCACAGCGATTCTTGTAACCCTTGAATGAACGCCGAGCCGGAAAACGACTATCCGCTACCTCCAGGCTGGGAGAAACACTTCAGATCCCAATTCTGTGCTCACCATCACTTCGACCCCAAAACACCCACATATACCTGGACCGATTCACGCGAACCTCCGACACTCCTCGGACCTGTTGGTTGAGAGGCACGGGTCAGGCCCAAATCGAAACGGGTCTACTGGATGAACCACGAGAACCGCACAAACACATAGAGTAACCTGTGTCAACCTGGATCTCTCCCTATCGACTGGCAGGCGGAGCTCGAACCCGAAAAGAACACAGTACACTCGTTGATCACAAGAGGAGGACGAAAATATGGAAATATCCTTGTCTGCCAAAGGGAAAGTAGGTGAAACAAAAACGGAAGACATTGGCCACGTCAGACCAAGGTGTCCCCAAAAAGATTACACGGCCGCACGAGTGTTCGAAGACGCCGCACGCCTCGGGTGTTTGAGCAAGTATAATGACTGTGGTACCCAATTATACATGTTTCTTGCTCGCAAGCTCAAAGCAACGGATACGATAACTGTCGCTGGAATGATCATGAATCAGTATGGAGGAGTGGGTAAGGCTTGGCGTTCAAAAGGTGCTGATAGAATATGGCTATACTTCTGACCCATCAATGATATTGCTCGTAGGTCCCTTTCAACAAAGTGGTGCTGATCAGAGATTATATGTCACTATAGCGGATGTCCGAGTCTCGGAAAACTGTAACATGGAGGGGAGTGAGGAAAGTGGTCTAGACCGCGTGACGCGTGACGCTTTGGCACGAGCCAATGTCACAGCTTCGGTCCACGTCAGGCCATCGAAGTCGGGCAGTGCGCTGAAGGTGTCATTGTCAACGACTCGGAGCCTAAGCTACTCATGATATCTCTCCCATGATCATCTTTGTTTGCTTTCGGTATGTGATGATGATTCAGGTCAAGTGGTTGATGTCTAATACTTACCTTGCAGATTCACTCTTTTGGCATTTTGAGGTCACAAGGAGATACTGCAATCCAACCGTTGGGAGTTGATAAATTAGACCGAATGTATGATACGTGATCTTCTCAGTCACGGTACTACTCAGGTTCAAATGTCTGATGCTATCATTGCTATGTAGGGTCCGACTGTTCTTGAATCTTCTTTGGTCAGTAAAACGAAAGAACGACCGAAAGCTTATCGGGATGCTGGACTGTAAAATCTTTAAATCCAAGGGGAGGCTAGTGTGAGGGCGAGCTAGTAAGTGATCATCTATTATGGACTTTCAGTGATGACTGATGATCGATAATCACTTTCTTTTCGTAGGTGAAATATTCAAGAGTACGTGAACATCGTCGCAAAGCCTCCCAAGAATGTGTGATTCCGCTCGTTTAGATGGAATCTGAAGCCTATAAAATGACTCTTGAGAAGATCAGATTCATCAGATTGAGGCTAAGAATTGGTACCTGACCCGCTCATGAATAAGGACTTGATGTCTGATGACTGTTCGTTAGACCCATTTCTTACAGTCGGGAAGTTACCTCAACTCGGAGATTTATGATATAGCTGGTGACCCCCTTTACCCGCAAGGCGCTGGCGCATCATATCTGACATTCTTTGAGGGATTGATAGCTTTAGGCTGTGGATGCCGAGCAGGATGGGGTCATGGGTGGCGGTGGGTAGGTGGTCTTAACAGGACACAAAAGGCTAGGGTCTGATATCCAACCCTCCCTTTGTAGCTACAAAGACCACGCTCGTCCTTGTCAAAATCATAGAGGCATCCCGTCGATCATGGACACACATTCTTCGCTGCCCCTCCTTCACCTTGGCGACACATTTGGGGCTTTCTTAATAGCTGTCATCATGTCATCATGGTGCGTACACAGATTCTGCATCTTTACCTTGAATCGCTTCTGAGATTGCTCTTTATCTCTGCAGCCTTTACGGCGTTACGTGTCTTCAAACCTGGTATTACTTCCGGACCTATAACGACCGCTTACTACTTCGAATCATGTTGAGACCTTCGCGTTCTTTGAATGCATAAAACGCTGACAATAACGTCAGGTTCTCGTTATTCTGCAAGTGATTTACTCCTGATGGCGTGACTTGAATACGGGACTTTCGGAGTGCTTGAATCATCGCATGCGATACTGGCGGTCCATACGTTATACCATTACCTGATCCTGAACTTTAGTAATCCTCTCGCTTTGAAGACAGCTTCCTGGTCAGTAGCATTCATTTATTCGGTGTAACCCCATGCTCATCATTTACAAGGAGTGCCGCCGTGAGTACATTCCTTTGATTAGCCCGTTGAAGAGCGTTGGATAGTTCACTGTACCGTTGTCGGTGAGCTTTTATGGCATACCTTTCTATATCTATTAATCCGATCATAATTAACAGACAGCGATAAATACCATCATGCACTTGTTTTATGCTGCACGGATGTACAACGGTAAGCATTCGATTAAGTTTTTCCCACAAGCGCAACTGAAGACATTGACAGTTGGCGACAGAAGGGATCGGAGGATACCTCCTATCGTGGTACGCGAAAGCCCTCTATTACGGACTTTAATCCTGCTGACTCATCTTTAGTGCATCCTGAAGGTTCTGCAAATCGGTGTGTGGTCCGAGTTTTTATTTTCCAGATGGCTCAAAAACCAAAAAAATTTCATCTACTTTTCAATCTTCGAAGTTGTCGGAAATTGTATCGTATCTCACTGACGAGCTATTCTACCCTACTGACATGACGAATTTCCCAGTATACTCAAACTTGTTCATGTCTACGTGCGTCGCCCCCAGATATGCCGTTCTTGAGTATTTATTGACCCCCTGACGTAGACTGAACTTGCGGAAAATCCACGCAAAGGCATTGTTACCCGTTTCGGTCGAGCCTTCGCACCTCAGCTTTGCAATGACTGGGAACTTGAGTAGTGGAATCGGATCGACACATCCCGTAGAAGTACGTTTTCCCGAGGTGAGTTTCGTGCTCGCCCTCAACGGCTATGCGCTGACAAGTTTACTAGCCTCCCATACAAAGTTCCCAGTCTTGGTCGGCGAAATGTGGTGCGTACGAGTTTCTTTGCTACTCTTTGTTGACACTGACAGGCTTACAAAGAATGATCGGAGATAAGAGGCTGAAATCAACATAGTGGCTGAATCTCTTGAAGAAGATGTTTGATACTAAATCTCTGTTACTTCCCGAGACCGTTCTCGGGATGTCATGAACTGTCAGATACCGAAAGGTCGATAATGAGACTATTTCGCGAATCGAGGATAGGGATAGCAGCCACATCAGATTCCCGCCGTGCGCCAACCTTCTCTGACATGATGCTCAGGGATCATTCATCTGTGAGAGTGTTCATGACATATCTGTGATTTGCGTCTTCATCTGCATAGCAACTACCATTTCTGCGAAGGGGTGCAAGGTCTGATTATATTTTTACTTGATGGTATCAAGCTATAAAACGAGCGTGGTTGTGCAATTCCTCTGGACAGAAGTACCGAGAGCATGACTACACCTTCCCATCTTGCCCTTCGGCTTGACCTAGGAGATACGTACGGAGCTGTCTTGATTGCAGTCATCATCTCATCGTGGTGCGCATCCTGTCGCAGAATTTTCATTGCATGTCATATTCTGAAGCTCTTCCTTGCAGCCTATACGGGGTTACATGCCTACAAACGTGGTACTACTTCCGAAACTACAACGACCGATCTCTGCTTCGAGGAATTGTGAGCCACCCGTGCTGTTTAGGTTGTCGAGTCTGCTGACGCTCCCAAATCCGAATAGGTCCTAGTTATTCTGTCCGTACTCTGCGTCCGATTTTAGCTCAAGATTTCACTGTAGTCCTTAGAGCGCTCGAGACGGTCCATGAAATTTTGGCTACTCATGCGATATACCACCACCTCATTCTGAATTTCGGTAATCCTTTTGCTTTGCTGATCGCATCCTGGTCAGTTATATTTGCATCTTTTTCTAAATTCACTTCCATCCTGATCACATCTTCTCCGTAGGAGTGCTGTTGTAAGCATGAATCTTCGGTTGACTGCTTGTTGTAGTTGACAGTTAATTCAAAGGCCACTATACCTTTGACGGTGAGATTACATCTGGCCTTTGCGCTGCTACGCGGTATTGATGTCCGGAAACGCTTAGACCTTAATAGAGGCTATCGTACACTCTTTCTACGCCGGACGGATTTACCAGCGTGAGCGTCTAAACATCCTCGACGTACGAACGAAACTGATATACCTATACCAATAGTAAGCCGCAAACGAGATTGGTGGACTCCCGCTGTAGTGGTTTGTTAAGCCGTCGTTCACAATACGTGCATCAATCTCATTGCTTCACCAGTGCATTCTGAAGACTGTTCAAATTGGTGTGTGCCCTTTACTCCATTGCCCTACAATCTTCTGACCTACGAGGCAATATTACAGCGCTTTCCATCAGTGCGTACCTCTACTTCCTGGCCCATCCTAGTGCATGACTATTTTATTGCCCAGTTATCACGATCGACGTGTGAGCATCTTTTCCACTCGTGCAATGCAATTCTCACGCAGACGATTGTAGTTTCAATATAAAATCTTACATCGACATTGCTAACAATAAGCGAGTGACAGTAAGTGGATTCATTACCCTTTCTTCACCCACTGAAGTTGGAACAGGCGATGGATATCTCCTGCTTTTTATGCTCTCTTGTTGGCGATATTCTTTGTGCTGGGACGTTGTCGTATTACTTGCACACAAGCCGTTCCGGCATCAACAGGTGAGTTCATTCCGACGATTACCGCGTCTGTATAATTTCTAACCTCCGTCTCGCTTGATAGCACAGACTCGCTCATCAATAAGCTTATAATCCATACCGTTAACAACGGAGCAGTGACTAGGTGCGTCGTATCTTTCTACCTTTCTACGTGATCCCAGTGAGTCTCACAAGCTCCACCAACAGCATGGCCGGCATTTGTCTCTTCGTCTTTGTATGCCACGATCGAGATGTGTCCGGAACTGCCTAACATACCCTGCTTTTCCAGATAGTCCCTAAACCTAAAAGTCTCATATACTTCGCGATCTTTCAAGTCCTCAGTAACTGTATGGCGCGCTACCTATAATCAGTTGGGCCCCATAATACTAATTTGACTTTTGGAGTATACGCCAATTCACTCCTTTCGACGTGAGTCCTCAGATGTAGGGAGTCAGTGCTTTCAGTGATTACCTTTTCCAGATTGAACTCTCGAAGGCCTCATGCCGAGGCACCGTTATCCGTCGTTGCCGATTCTTCAAATCATAGCTTTGGAAAACTCAGGCCACTAAATGGGAGCATATCCACTACCGCCACAGATCATGTAAATTTCTCAGTCCTTATTCGTCTATCGACAGTTGTGAACTAATCGGACTGTTACCAGCCCGTGCGGATTCCTGAACCCCTGTCGGATGTGTATATTAGTGGACGGAACGCGGTGTGTATGAGCTTTCTGCCATGGCTTTGCGTTAACATTAACAAACGTTTAGGAATCCTCGTGGTTGAAAATGGGCTCGGGGCGAGGGTGACATGTCGCCCGTTTCGGGGGTAGGATGTCTGTGGTATCTGACTGTTGGCGAGCAATTCACGCTTAATGTACATGCGTCCAAATCAACAGATGTGATCGCTGGAATGAACTCTAACTACGATGAGAAAGCGCTCTCCTGTCGAAGGCATTGGCAGGATATACATACAACCACATCACTTGTGATCCTTAGACTATCTGGCATTCGAGACTAGGACGGGAATGATGTTTCCTAGTTTCCAGTGAACACAAAACCGGCTGTGGAGATATGTTTACGGGGGAGGGCTAACTGTTCTATGTTGATCTTAGAATGATGAGGTCGTCTCGGAGTGAGCGGAGGAACTCTACCTTCTGATCAGGTTAGATATCATAATGTTATTTGGCTGCTGGCGTGATGTTCACGGGTATCGATAATTGGCACTGGGTAACTTGGTCATTGGAGATGTACACGTGCAATATACAAAGACAACTCGCTCATCAAGCCACACTGGTATGGAGAAAGAGCCTCGTTAAAGCAAAACAACCAAAAAGAGGCAACTGAGGCTCCCAATCACCATAGCTATCTATGCTGTCTTGAGCAGGGTATGATTGATACCATTACTGTTGCGAACAACACAACGTCTGAGATCAATTCAACCACGGGACTGTCAAATTTTCACCGCATAGACTCCATTACTACAGTATCATCGCGTGGAGAAATGACAGTCGAAGTTTTTGAACGCGTCCGAGTCGAGCAGGCTGCAGTCAGAATTAAATAGCCTGCAAACATGAACTTTCAAACATGTGCATAAAAGCACAGTAGACTGAGAAGATTGGACATACGCTCATGCATACGTAAGACTTCAGCCACTCAATATCCCACTTAACCAATCCTGCTCATGGCGGTGATTTCCACAGAAAAGTGAGATCAGTCCAGTCCCCGCTATGTTGATGCCATGCCTTGAGCTTCATAGTCTGCCTATTAAACCCGCACTAGTTTTCCCGAACCGATCCATCTTTTAACGTACGAATCTGATTCAAAAAGCGTCGCGACTCTGGAACAGCGGTCCGGGGTGACCCAAAATTGCCAGTGGAGAGGGCTATACTCGGGGAAAAGTTGGAGACGCTGCCAAGAAACCAACAGTATAGCACTGCTGTGTTCACGCCCAAATGGCAGAGGAAAAAGAGTAGAGGAGTGTCAACGTTCGTGCTGTCACCATCTGTGTAGCACGGACATACTTCAAGTCTCTAAGGCGGATGACCCGAAATCTTGGGTCCGAAGGTGCTGTTTTGCTGTAAACCCCATGTTGTATATCTGACGTCTGTAACCCAAGTCTTCAGCGGGCACGTTTGGCCATGGTCTGGAAACAGCAGAACCGCCTCATACTGCGGATTGGATTAGAAATGAGCAGATTCCAAGTATTAATGAACACACCATGACTGATAAACCATTCACTATTTATCTGTAGCAGGACATCCCACCAACACAAAGCAGTGGCAGTTCTCACAGCTCCTTTGAATGGAAATCGAGCCCGAAGCCGACAATCCACTTCCTCTGGGCTGCGAGAAACTCTTCGACTGCCGACTCGGCCCCTACATACTACTACTTCGATCACAATGGTGAACACCGGCACAAGGACCCGGCATGACCCACGAATGACCGGACGTGCAACAACCCTGCCTGATAATTGGGAAAGGCGCTTCCATGACAAGACCCATGTCAGCCTCAACGACTACACAAGCACTTGGTTGACCCAGTTTACTCGAAGCTTCCAGCACCAACACCAGTTACACCACTGCCCCGGGGATGGGAGGAACGACTTCATCGCGACTCGGGGCGAAACTATTTCTTCAACCACAGTAACCATACAACTATCTGGCTCTACCCTCGTCACCCGGGATCTCTTCCTGATGGTTGGGAGGCGCGTTTCTCACCTGGAGTATATTTCGTCGACCATGATACGAGGACCACGACATGGGAAGATCTTTGGCTGTCAAAGCGGAAGACAGATGAAACAGAAATGAGAGCATCAGAGTGGATGTTTCGGAAAAGATTCAGGAAAGCGTCACGCGTCACGTGTCATGCGTGACATTTTTGCATGCCGTTGTTCAAACACTGAACAGCATAGCTTCGAGGCTCGATTTGCAGGGGCTCCTTATGGGTGTAAATGCATGCAATTATACAATAAATATACTACATTTTTCAAGAGAAGTAGCGAAAATCGGTCAAGCTATGATCTCCCACTTAGAATTCCACTCAACGAAATCCCATTCCAATTTTTTGCCCTCTTCTCATCTTCTTTCGTCTTTCTCGCCCATTCCTCAAAGCTCGTCCACTGTGCATCCGGTCCCAGGGCTTTCTTGGCCAAGTCAACCTGCGACTGGAATTCGGGTACTTTTCCTTCTGCTATCGTATCGGATATCTTTTGTCTTCCTTCGACCCTGTATCCGAAGCCATGTTAGAGGACCATGCGGAAGAAGAAGGGAACGGAAATACATCTCCCTCGTATGTCTGTTTATCTTCAGTATACCCTTCCCTGAAAGACTTGATAGCGGCCAAGGTACATTGTTTATCGAGCGTCCGGTAGCCTCCTTGAATATCTCTTCTTGTTGGGCAAAAGTCAGGTTTCCGCTTAACGGTACAAGGATTTGGTGCTTGTAAGGTTCAGGATCCTATGTAGTATCGTTGTCAGAGCGGGAAGGCAGAACCTAGAGAAATGAACGCACCTGAAATATCCCAGCTATGATCCTTCCAATATCATTTACCGCAACCAATTGTACCGGTGTATCCGCTTTGACTCCGGCTTTGAATACTTCGAATGTCGTTCCACCCAATTGACCGATATAATTCTCGTAGAATAGCACTGGGCGAAGTATCCTAACTCATTCGTGAGTTAGACATAAAGACAAAAGACAAGGCAACACACGTCCAATTCAACCCCTTGTTCCCCAACTCCTTGAGATGTTTCTCAATCTCGACCTTTGCCCTGTAACTCGAACCAGGCGGTGCCCCGTCATCGTACAATTCACCAGCACGTTCAGAACTGGAGTAGACGAAACATGAGACGGCATATTCATGTGCAATGATTGCTATGGCCTGTATGACGCACACGCAATCAGAATCAGGAGCGAGAGGCGAGTAAAAAAAAAAAAAGAGAGGACGCACCTTCCCAGCCCTCTCCTCCCCAGTCGCGTCGACACCTAGCCCAGGATACGCCATGACATTGAATACACCCCAAATCCCTGTTCCTTCCTTCTCCTTTTCATCATCGAAGATACGCCTGATGGAATCCGGATTGTTCAGGTCCCCTTCGACGATTTCAATGCTAGGAAAATCGGTTTCGAGTTCTCGGGCACTAGAAGAATCAGCATTACGGGTGAGAGCCAAGATCCGGAAATGGTTATTCTTGCTGAGATGAGCGATAGCTGCATGTCCTTGTCGACCTGTTGCCCCCGATATGAGGACGGCTTTCAGGCTTGTCGTGCTAGTGGTGGACATGAATGTTGTGAAATGGATACTTGGTCACGAGTGCTGCCGTCGAAAAGGTGCTTTCTGCAGGGTAGACCTGTCAAGGGAAAGACGATTACAACATTGAAATTTAAGATGGGGATGTACGGAAAGGTAAAAAGGCGTCTAGTGCCCGGGAGTCGGGTAGCCGGATGGTCATCGCGGGAAGAAAAGGTCGGCGACGGGATGTCCAACTTGTTACTTCGATCTGACTGCTGAGCGCTGCGGGCCGACTATAGCTTCTCGTTCCGTCAACTTGCGAGTCGACGCCCATCGCGCTTGTTGCACTCATTTGACGGATGTCAAGTAAGTGTTAGGATATATAGGGACAAGGACGTCAATGAAGCTCATCATCTGGTTGATAATCTAACAGGTGTCGAACCCATCAAATAAGGTGAGTTTTTGGCCACGCAAGACAAGGAAAAGAACAGTCTCAAGCTTTGAGGTGAGAACCGTGATGAAGAATATAGTTATGTATCAGTCAGTAAATATATATATACATATAACAGCAAGAATTCGACACGCTATTGTGAGTGGATATCCGTCTGCATCTGTCGTTCTACACAAGTCAAAAACGCTCGCATCAATAGAAAGCAGAACATACGCAACTCGTCCGTCACCAGAGAGACCACCGGAATGATGTGAGGTACTTGCGCCCGACATCCTTCCATCGTAACCTTCTTCGCTCGAACGTAATCGTACACCTGCGTAACATCACAAGGCAGACTAATCATCCTCGCATCAACCAAAGCCCAAAGGAACCGAATAACCCATGCTTCACACGACCATCCAAGGAGCCCGCTAGGATTATCACCGTTCTTCACAGCAGGAAATTGCTTGGAGAAATCTTCCAGCCACGATATATCCTTTGGAATCTGAGCAACGTGCACAATACCGATGAGAGACGACGAATTTGCTAGGGAGCAAGTCTTTGGTTTGAGAATCCAAGAATCGGAATGGTCGAGACCGATTTGGAAGACTCGCACGTTTGGTAACAAGTAGTCGGTTTCATGCGCCACGAGTGCCCAGTGGGGATTGGTTTTGCGACCGCGGGAGTCTGTTTGGGTGTAAAGGGCGATTCCGACATTGGTGGGCATGATGAAATTTTCCGAGTGAGGCTTGTGTATGAAGCTAGCAAAATTAGTGAACGAGAAATGCAGCGAAGGACGTGCAAGACTCACTGTACGATTCATTGGGATGAGAAAAACTGGCAGTTTCATGGAGAGTATACTGGTTTTATACGTAGGTGTGGATAGTGAACAATGGTTCTACCACGGCCATGGCCACCCCAGCTAAACAATGGGACGACAGAACGACTGCAAGGCGATGTGCACCCATTGTCGCCTCAAGTAAGTAGGAGAGGCATCCCATTATTCGCGGTCGCGATGAAAGTGATCTATGCCCCATACATTCTATCGGTATCAGTACCACAGAAAACCTAACAGGCACGATAGAGTACTCACAGGTATTTATCTGTCATATCGATCGTACTTCCGTCAGCATCCTCTTTTTCCTTGAACAAGAGGTATCGGGCCAAAATGCCAAGTCGTAGTTCTGTTGCTTTCTCGCGATTCACCCTCCACTTCCACGCTCCCGGCTCTGAGTCTAGCTCGTCTGGGCCAAAGCCGAGTTTCCCCCAAAGTAACCTATACAGTAAACCGAGATCGTCTGAATCACATTCAGCATAATGTCGCTAGCTGAGGGGCAGAACACTCACCGACCTTATGACTTGACCTCATTATCTTCTCTTCCCTGCCTACGAAAACCATTGCTCAATGCCCAAAGGAGAGTACCAGCCATCGAAGCAGATTACAAGAAGACAGCGATATTTCGGAGTCAAAAATGAGTTCTTGTCGCTGTAATCGTGGTTTAAAAGCAAGTCGCGTCGACAGTGGTACAATAGAACGACTCGTAACCAGTGTTGCCTCGAGTAAGTAGGAAAAACATCCGGTTTCTGACAGTCTAAGCGATGAAAGTGTTCTGTGCCCCATTCAATCCTAGATTCCGTTGATATCAGTACCGCAGAACACCTAACGGGCACGATAGGGCCGCACTCACAAGGAACCTTCATCTGTCACATCAGTCGTATTCCTGTCAGAATTCTCCTGTTAAGTCATGTACGGGAAGATGGCGATTAGCGCCAGTGTCATTCGGTGGCAACGAATGAATTCCTCCATACTTCTGGTGAAGGGCGTCAACATAGTAACGCGTCTTAGTCTAGGGAAGACGCCCGTGTAGAAGTAGTGCTCGATACAGTGCACTTGAGATCCAAATTTGCCATTATCAAGGTTGAGGACTACGAGATTCACCGCGCGGGGCAGAGCCTTGGATACTAGCCGACAGAACCCGGATAGACACTGGGTTTCCTCAGATTTCCTAGCCCAGTGCACCCTTGTGAGTTAATTGACTTGAGAAGAGGAACCCGGTGCCCACCTATTACCAAACCTAACAAACAGTTCGCGCACAGACTCTACTGCCAGCGGGTTGACCATCGGAACTCTCAGGAATAGCACGGCTTTCCGCGGGTCGTAGAGATCGTCCTTTTTGCAATTGTGAAGAAGGGGTAACGCAATGCTACGAGATGCTTTTGAGACTGAGCAGGCGGAAACCCAGGTTGGTTTATCACAGAATGAAATGATAGCGGCAAAGATCTCGACGGGCAACATTGGCGGTCAAGAGGGAATGGATTTGATTAGATAATAAGATGAAAGTCCAGTGGCAGAAGGGGTCGCGGGGTCGTGATTGATCTATGGGTCCTGATGAGATTCAGTAGGTCTTGCTGGATGTAAGGGAGGCAACTGTAACGCATAACACAGGCTTGGTTGCGTGCTTAAATCCGGGCCTGTTGCCTCATTTAGCGTTACAAGGGGAGAAATCATCCAAATCATATATTTTGTTGCCAATTGTAGCACAGAACAATGGCGTAGTTGCCATCTCTGTCACTGTAACGCTCAAGGTCCGGTTGCCTCCCTGCATCTAGGTACAGTATCTGCATGTCTCAGAATGCCATCAGTGCATTTGACGCCAATTACTCTGAATCTACTTCAAGAGCCAAAGCTCCTACGCTCCGGTTTCCAAACACTCTCAACCTCGTCCCATTTACACCCAGTACATCCGAGTACATGAGATACTCCCCATCAACATTCCTCGCGGCAACTTGGAAATAGCTGTACACTTCCCCAGCGTATGACGATATCGTTGTCTCAAAGTCTGTCTTTCTCGTCACATTCAACGAAACAAGGTTCAGCGGCGTTGACTCCTCAGCTCCGAAGAGTTCCCATGTATGGATTTCCGTTGCACCGTTCCAGCTAGCGTGCACGTCGACGATACCAGAAGTATTGTGGTAGGTTATACCGAGAGTAGGACGTGTTTTGGGGTGGCCTTTCCAGTTGTATCGGAATACACGGTCTAGCAAAGGAGTTGTCAGCCAGCAGCAAGGGCACACAATCAAGGCGGTACGCACAGGCTTGCACGTCGCCTATGCCAAAATGTACCGAGTACAGGACGTTGCCCTCGGAGTCGTATTCGGAGAAGTAAGGATTCTGACCCCATCTGACAAGGGTATGGATGTGAGTAATCTTGTCGATATTCTCGTAAGAGGATATATTCACCCGACCATATAGTTCCCATTCTCCAGAACCTGCACACTTCCCTGACCTAGCGTCAGCATCCGCTTGAATGGGTACACCTCCTTCACTAGCGCAACACTCATTGAGTCGGTATCGACAGCCAAAACTATTCCACGAGACGAATTGGCTTTGACCTCGAAAGGTGAGGCATCGTTGTTGAAAACACTAGGATTTCGTTCAGAACTAATTATCCCGAGGTAAATATGGAAGAGCCTCACCTGATGAAACCATCGCCCAGCCACCTTGCGTGGTGTTGCCATGAAAACGAAGCTCCTTCACCAACCGTGAAGTCGGACCTCTTGCCGCCTAATCTGTAGAGAACAATTGTCAGCTCCGTGAGCAAGGTACAGCAGGCTAAGCAGTTCACCTCCATATGATCTCGCCCGACTTGCCATCGACATAGTATATTGTACTTGTATGTCGCCCAGATATGAGGTAGTTTCCCTCACGATCCTTGTCGACACTATTGATGTGCTAGACAACAGAACACAGAACAATCAGGACTTGGCACTTCGTTGGGACTCGAGGGAAACACACCAAATAGTCCCAACCACCTTCGATTGTCTGGGCTCCTATCGCAAGGTAGCTTTCTGCAGGGTCGACATGATCTAATGAGTTCCAAGTGAATAGCTCGCGGCCTAAGGTAATCTAGTCGGCGTCAACGTAAACCACGAATCACGGAGAATATACCAGTGTCGATATCGACTTCCTGTATCACGCATGCAATGATTGGACCGTTGCTTGATCCGTTGTGCGGTGTGAGGTCGATTGGCCCCGTTGGCGTGTACACAGGCATTACAGCTGTGTTGTATGGAGTGATGATGGTCTGTAGAAAGCGGGTAAGCACGCAGTCAGCGACGAATGACGTAGCATATTCACATCATGTATGTCGGCCAGAAGCCCACCGGGGTTAACTGTTGAGCTGAAAACCGGTCGTGAGATAACGAAACACAAGGTTCGAGTTGAAACATGTACAAATTTGCGACGACCTCATAGCAGATTATATCCATAACCATATCCAGCGCCGAGGAGTTTGCCTGTCCACAGGAGGATATGATCTTGGTCCTTATATGTGACCTTTTGAAAGATTGTCGTAGCACCGTATTCGGCAGCGGAACACACCAGCGTTCCATCCATATTGAAGATTGCACCACCGCGCTGCATGACGTCCTTTCCTGTGATTTCAAGGTTGGCGTTTAGGCGTGGTAGGGGTAATATCAACAGTATACCATTTGGTGCCATGAAGACGAGACCAGTTGAGCTTTGCAGCTCAGTCATGTTGGCAGGAGGAAGTACGTAGTTCCACTGAACCCTGAGGATGTTCGAGCATCAGCTTCAAAGATATCAAATAAGGTGTTGAGCAGTACTTACGGTGTATAATCGGCCGCATGAAACGTCTGGTTAGGACTGAGTCCAAAAGTCCCCTTTTCGTATGCCTCATTCTGAATAAACGCTCTTTCAGCGCCGACAAGACCCAGCAGCAGCACAAAGACGAGAACTTGAAGTTTCTGCATTGCCGGGAAACTGGACCGTTACAGCAAATATTGGGATTTGAACCGGGTTCCTTTATGTATCTATATTCACCTAAAGGGCAGCCATCAGCGCGTTGCTAGTGCGGGATGCACGAGCCGATGTTGAAGTACTCACTTGTAAATTGTATTCGGATCATGATGATAGTCTTCTTGATGGATGATGCCAATTAGGTGTCTTGAAGCGCCCGCACTCGAAGCCGATGTTTTTGGTGGTCGATATATGTTGGTCATCGGATGGATCGATTCCAAGGAGCCTTCTGAATGGCATTGGCAACAGGTATTGTCGTCACAATGATAACCCGCGATAAAAGGTCCATAAGTAGCCAGTGATTTCACGTTGTTGACCGGGTGAAGAGACATCCGAAGCTGTATTGTAGGGTTTCGATCAAGGCGGGACGAGCGGTCGAGACTTCATGCGGTAGCTTTTTGGCCGCACACTTGAGGCAATGGATCATAAAGTTCGTCAAAGTTGGTATCTGGACACTAGGAGAAGCAGCTAGCCGGAATCGTTAGTAGGATTATTCCTTCTAAAAGGCCTGAGAAGCACGTACCAAGTAGCCTGCTCATGGAAACCCAGCAATCACCTGCGCTCTCTTCCGTTCTCGTCCTCTCAAACATGTAGGACAATCTACAACTCGTACTGCAAGCATAGATATCCGGCTCTTGTTTCTTGCTTTCGACGAGGCTTGAATGATTGAAAAGAGAATCCTGAAGTTATGCACAAGGAGGTTCTGTTTAGAAATAGTCGACTAGACTCAGAATAAAGACTCTCACCTGCACGCCACATGGAATTGCTGCCATCTGAACATCCAGTTGGAGGGTCGTGGTGGTTCTTGCGAGGAAATTTACCGTGGGCGTTTACCTATATAGTATGTATAATTTCTATCTTCCACGTGAATTCTGGGTTTCACAGTTCGCAGCTCCATGTAGCCTCCATGCTCAATGCATTTCCTATCCTATGTCCGAAATTCATGACTTTATAATAATGGGGAAAGAATATCCTTGTGCCGCTGCGCAGGTGCGGTCGGCAAGTAACGGTTACGATGTCCTGTAAGCCGACCCAACCACACGTTCCCCACTGGATGAAGAACTATGGAGAACTTGAACGTCGTGGTCGTGGTGATGATAGTTCCGACTCAAGAAGTTGTTTCCGTCACATTACTTTCATCAAATTTGCAGATGAAAGACATGCAAAGCTAAGATTACGTCTCAAGTACAATGATGATACCCATACAAGCCATTGTCCAGACTCAAGAAAAGAAACATACGGAATACGTCCACAAAAGAGCTAATTCGCAGCTTTAATCAAATCTGCCGCCTTCTCCGCAACACCATACAACGTCGCCTGTAGATGCGCGCTAACGTGCAGAGGTACCACTGATGCATCAACGACACGAACGTTGGCGGTATCATATACCTTGAGCTGGGCATTGACCACACCTTCCAAAAAGCAACAATCAACACCCATCGAATTATAGCATGAGGGAAAACGTACCTCCAAGACTACGCCTCATCATAGCAGCCGTAGCAATCGTATGCGCAACAGGCGTAAAGTTATTCTGAATCCAGCCTTTCCAGCTCGAGTCGGAATCATTGGGTACTTGGTTTCCTGGTACTGTTTCGCCTGTTGTCAGGGAGCTGTAGTACACATTGGCATTAGTTAGTACGAGGTTAGCAGAAGTGATGAAGCATAAGAACCGCACCTAAGCGGCCAGGTCGACAAGATCCGACGACCTAATCGAGCGGCAGCCATTTGAACATCCATGTCCCAATCAACGGAGAAGAAGCCTATTCGAATTTGAGGTTTTTGGAAGGGGTCTGTTGACTGGAAATTAGTTTAGCGAAGTGTCATGGATTTGACGAGACTGGACTAAGTACGCACTGTAATCTTCACCGTTCCTCGACTGAAAGGGAGAAGCTGCCAGAAGTTGACACTGACCATACTATAAACTTGTTAGCACAAAAAGCGTACATGAGCTATGAGTATACTCACTCAGGCCATCCAGTGTTGTAAAAGATCTCCGCAACCGGGGCTACATGAAAGAACGACGATCGAAACCCATGTAATTCCTCGAGTGAATGGAAGAAACCGCCTACCGGAGTTGTTAACGATCAACCCAGCTTGTACCTGGTATATCTGCTGCAACGCAGAGCCACTAAGTGCCGACCCTGCCTGACTGTTTGCCCAATTCGCTAGATTGCCGTTGATCTTATTGATACTGCTTTGTGCGTTACTACCAAAGAGCTGTCGAATATTGGGATATGCAATGCAGTCGGAAGGCCCACGGCCTTGAGGATCGAAGCCGTTGCCGCCTGCGCCCATCGCGGACATGGACTGTTGAAAACGCTACGATTCAGTGTGGGATACGCGGCATGTGGGAATCGTACCTACCTGTTCTTGGAGATTCTTGCCGACGGTCTTGAGGTCGATGAATGTCGGGATTCCTAACGGGCCGAGTGAGTTCGAGTCACCGATACCAGACAGCTGGAGTAGTTGTGGTGTCTGTAACCAGCAACTTGTTAGGAGTGGTAACAAAAGAAGCTCGAAGGACGCTCTCACCATGATAGCACCAGCTGCAAGAATAACCTCTTTCCTGGCGTACGCAATGTACCTTGTAGTGCCGCCCCATGCCGGCGCGAATCGTACACCTTCTGCCCTGAGAGGTATACTTCCTGGATTGGACCAAGTAATCTGGGTAACCTGTGAATGATCAGTTCGGGTTGTGTCATACGGAGCAGCGATAGACAAAAATACCTGATGTTCCGTCAGAGTGATCCAAGTCGTCCTGATGTCCTCAACAGGACTGAGATATGCTTCGCAGGATGACGAACGATGGTCTTCAGCATGCCAATTCATTGACTAAGAACCGAGTTTTGGTGAGCGCTAGGCGACTGAAAAGAATGAATAAACGCACGAATGGAGTCATGGACACGCAGTTTGGGCTGCCGCCGTTGAGGTCCGGACAACGAGTGATTCCAGTGAGACTGGTGATCGTGTCAATGAAGGCCTGCTGCTGAGGACCTCCATACATGTCGTCAGGATAGGTAACTTGGACCGGGCCATTTAATCCATGGTAAGCGTCGTTCGACTGGGCCCCTTTCGCAGACTGCTGTCCATTGGGTCCAGAAAACCCTTCAGACTGTCGCCAGCATAATTTTCAGATGCGGTCGATTTGATAACGACTAGGTTACACACTTTCTTCATATAGTTGAACATGCTGTTCCAGTTCCATCCAACGTTCGCTTCAGAAGGCTCCAGCAGGCTCGACCAAGCATCGTACTGAGCTGCTAGACCTGTGAGAACAATATAGTCAGATAGTGACCCCTTGCGAGGAAAGAGAGATACATACCACGAGTCTTTGGATAAGCAGAAATAACTTAGTTAAAAGTGATAACCGGCATGAATATGATAAGTTTATAACGTACATAATGACCCCCGTTGATAGAAGTGCTGCCTCCGAGCGTTTTTCCGCTGTATGGTACAGATCAGAAACAAGAAATGCTGCACTGTGAGGGTGCAACTTACGAGACCATATTCCCGTGTTCCGTTTGGAACTGCCAATCCAACGAGGTACCAAACGCCTGACCAAAGTTGTATATATCGTACACCCGAGGATCCCATCGATCATCTGCACCTGCTTCGACTAAAAGCACAGAATACGTTCCAGTTTCGGCCAATCTTGCGGCAAGGGTTGTACCAGCGAGACCACCGCCAACAACGATGAAGTCGAAGGTCTGACCGTTTGCTACCAAAGGATCATTGGTAACGCCATAAGCACGTTTACAGAGAGGAGGCGAGCCAGAAGCAAAGTGGAGTGTGAGGGCTACGAAGCCCAAGAGTAGTTGTAACATTTCCTGCGTGGCATGACATGGAGACTTGTTTTCTTCTATATAGTAGCTTTCGGGTTATTTTGTGGCCGCAGAGAGAGCATCTGGGCTCTAATGAACGGGCAACAGGCTATGTGAATCCTGAAATTTATCTGAATTCAGCTCTCAAACGCCGAGGGTCTGAGCAGAAGACACCGTACCTGACCCCGACGCCATTACTCTAGATTGGCCCTTACCACGAACACCGGTGACGAGAATGAGCTAGAATTCAAAGGTTTTGGACTGTCCATGGTGGTGGTTACTGGTCAACTCTTGTGGTCCACATTCACACGCGTCTCCCGCGCCTCTCCTGCGCCTCTCCCAACGATCACAATATTTCCGTTGCTTCATCCCATATTGTCGTTGGCAGTCACAGAAGACGTGAAGGCGAAAATACTCTGACTACGCTGGAATCGAAACCTGACATTCACATGACTTCTTCAGGATCTCGACAGGGCCCAGGCGGCACGTTCTCCGACTCGGTCGATGATGACCGCACCAACTTCAAGCACAAAGCAGACAGCTGTTGCTCAGAAGCATCTATCTCTCGTACACATGATGGAGCCGTTCCTTCCCTTGGTGTTGGAGAATATGGACTTGAGTCTTGCTGAATGTTGGAGGTCACAACCTTGCAGAGGGAGACCACTTGATGTTTTTGGAACGTGAATATGGTACTCTTACCACCGAACCACCACTTCCCCGGAATCTAACCATTGCGTCCAGTATAATTGGACGTCTCCAATCGAATATCAAAGTCTTATCAGGGAGGATGATGACGAACGATAATTTCGACTTGAAGGCAAGCAACCCGTATATCGTGTCCATTCAAATACACTCATTAACATTTCTTTTATTCAGATACCTATTGGCTCTCGAGCTCTGTCGCGATTGCCACTTCACATATCCTCCAGAGCCGAATCCATTTATTCCCCTCATCGAACCGTCCATCAAAGAAAAACCGATCATGAAATCCCCATGTGCGGAAGACGAGATTGTACGCTGCGATGGCGAATTGCATCGTTTACGTGGACTTATGCGGGCACTGGAACGAAGTAGAGTTGCTTTATGGGCCTTGAAGGAACGAATGCGGGGAATAAAATCAAACCTTCATCCGCAGACTGCACTACTGCGGCAGATCTTCCTTACGTGCGAGAGTCCCAATTGGTACCTTCGTGCAGCGCAACCAACCTGCCATACCGTTCTCTTCCTCGGGTATGTTTGTAATCCAGTCTCACAGGAGCCTGTTCTGTGGTCGAACATCCGAACTTGTGATGACAAAGAGACGGAAGCGCAACGGATCCAGAGCCCTGCTTCGATAAATCCCAAGCACACTTCACAACTACTTCGATACGCCCGATTGAATCGGCAGATACTAATAACTATCGAGAGAATCTCTCCGGTCGCGCTAAGTGGGTTGACACGCTGAGAGGTTTACACCGTAGCATTTTGGCCAAATTTTATCGAGCAAAATTTTCGGTGGGAGAACGTAACTCTGAAAATCTTGGACGGCGACGCCATCCAATTCCCCAATGCCTTTCCCCTACTCGACTAGAAGCGCACGGGCGGATTTGGAATACTCTACTGCTTTCTGATCCGATCATCACACCATGCCTGCGACGCCTCGAGATACAGATGTTTTCGCGGTGGAAGACCCGTGCCTTGGTTTGATTAAACCTAGGGTGGGTTCCTTATTGATAGATACCCTGACACTCCTGAAGATTCGCCTCCCCCTTAAATTCCCCGATACTTCCGGCAAGCATGTCACTTCTCATTTACGGTCGCTCGAGCTATGCTATATTCGGGAATCTTGGGTCTTTTTACCCATACCTGTTGCTACCAGCTCTCACCTTTCCTATTCCATTTCACCAGCTGATGACGTTCCCCTAGTATTTCTTGAATATCTGAAACGATATCGTCCTCCTATCGTGGATTTAACGTTTGACGGCGTGATTTTCACCCCTGGGGACTTTATTTGGATCCTAAAGCCCTTTCCATCCATCTCAATCCTCTGTATACAAGATTCCACCTTGTGCTCCTACCGGCAAGTCGTCGCGGATGACTCGGTGCAGGAGTTGGTGATAACCCCGAGCCCGGAGTTGTGCTACTCCCAAACCTGACTGAACTTGCACTATGCCCAAAACTTCGGCGACTGGAGTAGAGATGGACTATCTGAAATGCTGCGATGGAGGCGGGCTACTACTGGTTCCGTGAACGCTTGTCTACTCTCACGAACGAGGGTTTGGAAATTCATTGGACCGAGGGTTCTGTTACGGCAAACTCTACAGAATAACCATGTATCACAATGACATATAATAGTGAACCTTGAACGAATAGTTGCATACTTCATTACCGCCATGAACAACGCCACTGCATGAGAATTTGAAATTGGGCTAGTCACGGGCAATGCCCGGTCGTGCTCACCGCTGGCTCAGTGTCTTAGTACTGTAATTCTTCCCAACCACCACCTCATTACTGTGCGATTCCATCGGGACCCGGGAAACCATCTTGAATCAAAGGTCATAACCCTAAGAAACTCGAAAGGCAGGCTGACGTCAATTTAACCCATTTAGGACTACACGATATACAACTTTCATGCAAACTTTTGATAACTCGGGCCTCACGGACATTCAAAAGGGTAGCACCTGATTCGGAAGGACGTTGGACAGCGTGATGAATAGCTAAAGTTCTGGTACGTTGGACAGGTATTTGCCGCTATATCGAACAGTCAGGTGCGTTGCTACTTGTTTACTCGAGGGTTTGCTGGACCAAAAAAAATTTCACCGTAAATAGGCCTGGACCACCATCTTCAATTCCATCGGTTATGGAGAATACCCTCGGCACCGAGGCAAGCGGCCCTCAAGTCTCTTTAGATATCACATTCACTGATCGCACTCTTAGTCGCTGCTCGAGAATTCTCTCGATTTTTGCTGCCAATACTGTTCCTCCGCGCTCCCTACCAAACCGAATTCTCTCATATCACGAATCATCGAATATATTCAGCAGAAACCCGTCAACTACGTCGCACCCGATCACGAGATCCCGATAGCTGAAGCTCTCACAAGGGAAGCGGAAGATGAGCTCTCGGCTTGCCACGTTGTGCTTGATGGATTGCGCTCTCCATGCAGGAGGTTGGAACGTAGGAGAGCTGCCTTGTGGACTTTGAAGCAGCGATTACACGGGATGGTCAGGCCCTCAATTCGTTGGCTACCTCCAGAGTTGTTGTTGCGGGTCTTCCTCATGTGCGAAAACCCGGAACTGGGAGCTGAAGCCGCTCAACCGACTGCCGAAACCGTGCTGCTCCTCAGCCATGTTTGCTCTGGCTGGAGGGGTCTAGCCTTTTCACAGTCGATTTTGTGGACGAACATCCGAATCTGCTTCGGTGATCGTGGCCACGCCACGGACCGGATTCACGCCTTCACCAAGTTTTGTCTCGAGAAATCTCGGACAAGACCTCTCAACATCTTTTTCGACACCCATAGAAGATCCTTTCTGACACCGCCACCACCGCCACATCATCCTCTTCTCTTCGAAGTACTGAAACACAGTGCTCGCTGGAGAGATGTAACATTGAACATACAAGGGACTGACGTTGTCCCACTTCCCGACGCGTTACCCGTACTAGAGTCATTACGGATCCGAAGACCTATGATTAGCATCCTTGCTACATCGCGACAGGAGCTGGTTTCAGGCACCCACTCGATTTCTACACCATCCCTACGTCAGTTGGAAACTCGGGTGGGTGTTGAAGGACACTCGCGGATACTTACGCGTTTGGACACCCGTAACCTGGTGCGGCTTTCGACAAGTGAATCTCATATAGGCATCATCCTTGACGTTATGAGGACTACTCCAGCGCTTCTGGAGCTTTCGCTCCTCTCGTTATTGTACCTGCCTCGCGGTACGCCCATCCCCAACTATATGGTGACCTCCCATCTACACTCCCTCAATATGCAGTATATCGCTGCCTCAGGCGTATTTTTCGAACACGTAACTCTACCATCTCTCATGTCCCTCCAAATTTCACGACCGACTTCTGATCGGGACGACGTTCTTTCGATACTCATCCAGTTCATCCAGCGATCTCGACCTCCTCTTGCTGTCTTAATTATCGAAGACGTCTCCTTCATTACCGAGGGGCTCTTCAACGTCATGAACCTCCTCCCATCCGTCTCCACTCTCAGGTTGTGCGACTCTGCGACTGGACACCCTGACCGGCAGGTGATCAACCGTACGATGATTCGTGGGTTGACCATATCGCCCGGGAGTCCAGAAGCCATTTTACTTCCAAACCTGGCAAACATTGAACTCTATGCAACGTTTAGTACGTTCAACGACGTCGAATTACTCGAGATGGTGCGGTCAAGGAGAGTAGGCATGGCCGGGGTAAAACGAATCCAGTCATTCAAACTGCAGTGTCGTAGACGCGATCTCAGCGACAGGACTCGAGAGCAACTAGAGTCGCTGAAGGATATTGGACTGATGGTGAATATCACTCATGGGGGTATGGAGAACAGATTTTGAAGAATGAGGAGAATGGGTATCACCGGGCGAAGCAGGCAGTCCGGATCGCGATGTTGTAGACGCGGTCCCAATAATAAAACTATTGACTCATAGTCGATATCGCTCGTCCTTGGTTGTATAATTTCTCTGTGTTCTTTATCTCTGCAGAAGCAATCGACGGTTTTCACCTTCAGGTAATTTTGTCCGTAGCGGTACTCATGGCTCGTGTTCTTTAATGCTTGGCATGGATTGGGAAATGGGTCGAGGCTGACTCACCAGCTGCGGTGTCTATACATGACGAAATACCAAGAACATGATCGACCGCTCACGAATAAAGGTGTGGATCTCATTTTTTTTCTATCACACTCAAATCTCGACTTAACCGAGGATAGACTCATTCACGATAACGTTTTTCTGAAGCGGATGGACACCGGCGGAATGCTTGGCATCGCGTATCCACCGATAGTCCCGGGCAACAATTTTTTGTCGTGCTTCAGCCAAGACCTGAGGTTGCTCGGCGGTGAATGATTTACCTCCAATGAGTGGCGCAAATACAGCTTTTTGCAGTGCTCGAAGTTCTTCCGTCGGAGTGTTGCATCGAAGGCTCAGCGGATTCATTGAGCAAGTGAGTAGTCAATGATGTAATAAGCAAACTCGCTTATATCCTTCCATTTCCGAGGATCCACGTTCTCATCGTTCTGCCTTTTTTACTGCTGTAAATGACATTCTTTCGTAACAGCTTATCTGCAAGCATGCGCAGCTTTCATTCGCTATAAAAGCGACGGCGTTGAAAATTTTCTAACCGCGTGTTTCACTTGCTTCACCTCCTTCCTTTCCCCTTTCTCTTTTTTCTTCCTCTGTATTTGTACTCCCTACCCTACTAGAAGATGGATGTCCTAATCGCAGCGGGAAGACGACGAAACGAACGTCGCTTGGAGGATATCCAGCAACGGACGGAAATTCTTGTTGAGTATGGATCTCTACAAAGAGAGCCTTTACGAAGCGAGAAGCTTATTATCAAGACTCAGACGTGAGTGCTCCCTTTCATAATCTCTTATCTTGCCTGTCGACTGATTAATGGATTTCTCTCTTCAGGGCAGCCAAGTACGGTGTTAAAAACTCGGACGGCTTGCTTGGAGACTTGGTGAACCTGATGAGGTCAAATATGAACATTTCGGCAGCAAAATCGTGTCTAAAGGCAAGCTGCCCGCTACATGTACCAGGTTCCGCATTAAGCTGATTGGCCTTGCAGACTATTGAAAAGCGAGAGAGACTGCGAGCGCGGTTGGAATTCTTGCAAAAAGCTGCCCGAGCTGATGGTGCGTTTCGACCTAGGGAGTCTTCAGATAGTTCATTGACTGTTCTGACAGCTACAAATCCTGAAACTCAGCCTCCTGAGAGACGGGCGTCTGAATCACAGACAGTAGTTGGACGTGACTGATTTGTCGCGCAAAGTCCTGCTCGAACCTTGGCTTTTTATTTCTTGAACTGGCGAACGCCAGTAGCCTTTTTAACCCGGGCTGAGCTCTATGTATATCGGGCCATTTTGCCTGATATACTGCTGACCAGACGCTCCGTCTAGGTACATAATCTGGTCTGGTTTTTCCATGGCCGAGATCTCATACGGTGATCCAAATGTCACTGCTTTTTCCAAGCTTTTTTGTTCCTGTATCTGATTTTACGAACAGGTACACACTGTACCTGTACCTAGTCTTACGAACTTTTTTATGCGAATGGACATGTTGCTTGAACTACCCACTTTCTTTTCAGTTCTCATTTTCGTCTCTTCATCTTATCGGGACTGAGCGAAGACCCAGAAGTCTGCGGAATGGTCGCAGATTATACCCTAAAATTTTGCTCAGAACTTTTTGGCTTACACTACATTCGTTGTTGCTGTAATCATTTATGCGTTTCCCTCGCCTGAATGGATGGGCGCTTATGCAGACGCGTAGCCCCTGTTTTGAAATTCTCCTGTAAATTGCGTGATCATTACAAAGCCAACTCTTGAACCCCAACCCCCATGACCACCTCCGATCCTCTTCAGAGCTTCACCAAGTTCACCTTTTTACCCTCTGAACTCCAGCGATCCATAATCTTACTTGCAGCGCACCTGTTTCCTGGCTCTGCGGTAAGGCTAGCGTTGGTTTCGCGTACGGTTCAGACATGGTTCGTTTTTCCATTTGTTCCCCCCTAACTAAATGCTAGATACTGTAACCAACAGGATAGAATACAGCCTTTACCATACCCTCGTCTTCGACCTACCCTTCCGACGAATGAATTTATTACTTCGCACCCTTCAAGGACGTCCTCAGCCGTTCTTCGCAGAAAGGGTGAAGCGAATCTATATCACACAAACAATGAGCGCCCAGGATTTAGGAAGGATTTTAAGCGTATGCACAAGAGCCGAGGAGGTTGCTTGTTGGACGCGGAGACCTTCTCCAAACCTGATATACGGGCTGAACAATTTGACGAGACTTTCTATTGAATTTGACTTACTCGTCAAATGCGATTTAGAAGGGTTACAGACGATAACTCATCTGGACATTGTCAACCCTCCATTTACACCGTTCCCATGGTCCACCTACCTTACCACCCTCTCAAGGCTTGGAAATATTTCCTTTGGTGACCTCAATTCTTCGCATGTCGACCTTATACAGTCTCTCCCGGATATTTTGGAAGTTTTCCCTTCGCTGGAGATGCTCGTATTAATATGCAGAGATAGCCGTATCCTCCAACTTGAAGGAAAGACTGGAACAGAGGATGATAGAGTGGTTGTTCTTCCCAGATTCAACTACCCTAAAGACCTCCCGACGTACTGGGACGATGTGAGTCGAGGTGGAGAAGATTTCTGGGATTTGGCTCGGGCAGCCAGGCTTAGGAGGCTGGTATGCTGATAGGTCGTCGAACGTTGTTGCTATTACCCTATTTACACAGTTTTTTACGCAATCCTAGTCGTAGATTCTCGGTTCCTGGCAATTACCAATCTCGATTGGTACCCTATCGTCCCTTAATCCGTCCAGGGCCTTGCGAGGAAAGTAGGCTGCGGAGCATAGCAGCTTGAATGATTGAAGTCGTTCCATCCTTAGAGTAGGCAATCCCCTCGACTGCAGCACCTCTATGATCTCGTCAAACGTGGGTGCGGAAGAGATTTGGGAGTAGAACAGCGCGATATAGGATTCGAGAGTGCGGTTCAAGTCTTGAATCACATTTGACGTGGTGGTACTCGAGGACGAAAAAAGCATCCTGACGATCAGGGTCTCGGATCTCGTGGAGGAACGTGATAAGAACGAAGTCTTCGGGGCCGAAATTGACACCGAGGAGGTTTAAACGCTGGAGAGATAGGGTGGGAATGGCGTGCAAGTCAGTAAAGTCGAGGACAAGTGGCGTCGGAGCGATATACATTATCTCCATGTGACGTACAGGTCACCTAACGAACCCGAGAGCGCGAAGAGTGACATCCCCAAGAGTTGCTTGAATAGCACCTGTCCAATGTCCGCCGGTGGAAAGCCAGACGTCCAAACGCGGTTCCATCGTGATGAGCGGGCGTCCAATTTCCACCTGCCGTAGGCGAGGTGTAGATCCCTCAGTGAGTCGAGCGCTAGCGCAAATAAACGACTCAAAGGAAATGCATCAAGAAATCAGGCTCGCTTATGGCGTTTTTCTATCGAGTGCTAAGCTTTCAGTAGGGAAGCAATGTGGCAATGGCGGTCGACTCGGAATGCCACAACTCTCAAGTTCGAGACAATGCCCGGAATTAGTTTTCTTGAGCCTTGTGCAATTGTTCAGTTGGTGGTAATGGCAGGTTGTCAGAGGCTAAGCGCTAAGCGCCCGATTATGTCTAGTTTGATGCGCCAGCAATTAACTGGCACTACTTTGTTACAAGCAACAGCGCTATAGCTTTCATTGTACCACTAAGATAAAGAAGATCACCAATAGTATAGATCGACTTGGCAATATTTACACGAAGCTCGCGGCCTAAAGTAATTGAAGCCAGGATGAGCTGAGCATCCCGAAGCTTGAGAGTGAAGATGGACGGAAAAAAGTTCAAGGTGCAGAATATAGAATAGATTCCGATAAAGCCAGGGATCTTCAACGGACGCCAACGTGCTTGAGAACGAGGATACTGCGATCCAATTCGGACTCTCCCATATCGAAGGATTGGTAGTAGCAGCCTCGGCAATATTTCGCTATTCAACACATGCAACCATTCTCTCAAAGCCCACGATGCAGCTTGTTTCATCTCCAATCGCGCTCATACATAACGCAACCGGTCGAGCACCAGAAAGTTCGCCTTCTACTTCATTGATGAAAGCTCCAACGTGCTTGCCCAGGCTCTAGGGTTTTGTTCGACTACGCATGGATGTGAAGGGCAATGGTCGGGAACTTGAACAGCTTTGAGAGTCTAGGAATGAACAAAACGAGGAGCCGTTCACGTCAACATTTGGATTGTCTTCCAGACGCGGAGGCTTCGGAGATGTGATGTTTGAGGTTGGCCAGCGGTCTTCGATGTAGTGTCGACCCTGTTAAAAACACAACAGCCCTGTATACAGTGAAAGAAGGTCGGCGCACCTCATCAGCGACATTAATTTATTTCCTCTCACACTTGTCCCAGATTCATTCACAAAGAATTCTAGAGCACGAAATGAACAGATGATTGTGGCCTTTGAGGGCTCCACTGACTCAACTGATCACGAGCGCTTGTTTGGTTACCAAACAAACTTGCTCATGACTTCCATCATCACCGCTCACAATGTCAAGCCCTTGGAGTTTTGAAGACTCTTTGATCTCATTTCGCCTGTGAATCGAAATACAGCTTTTCAGTCACAGCTGCTTCCGAGGCTAGTCAAGCGCTTCCCTTTCGAACAACTATAAGCTGCGGAAGATCTGCGGTAATGGTGCAAGTCGACGTTTCCAAGTGTTCGGCAGCCGGAAACGGTGTTCGATTATCTGGCGCCCTCAGTTGTTGAATTCTCAATTATCCTTCTGATGTATCTTTAAACCGACTATTTGACATAGAAAGCCTTTAACTATCGCCGCTTGCAACGTCCGAGTTCCGTGTATTTGTGGTGGTATTCGATTTCTATCTCAATTACTTAGGAACGAACACAGTGGAGCAGGTTGCCTTGAAGTGAGTCAAGCTTTGTTACCAAGATAGAGACATAGCCGACTCACACCCCGACAGGATGGCAAGTTTCTCGGGATTATGTAGAGACCGACAGCTCGGGAGGTCTTCTCGGCGGCTGTTTGCTCCGCGAACGCAATTTGATCTAGCGTCTAAAGTGGCATGTCGAAGGTGTGGATTGAAGGGCGCATGCGCTAGTACAAGCGCCCGGAGTCATGTGTACTGCCACAGCGAGTATAAAAGTAACTGGCCATCTTGACGCCAACTCACGTTCCCCCTCTACAGACGACTGGCTCAAGTGCTACCATGAGCACATCGTTAGATCGGTACATCCCATACGATCAGAACATCTTAACCCTGCGATCCAACGTCCGCCGTAATGCTCTCTACATTGGCTTGTCGTATTGTTCCGACGGCAACTCGTTAAGTCGTTACGAGCAACAAAGCCTTCACTTTACATTCTACTGGGTCGATTATCTCGGGGACATTACACGATACGACTGGACGCCCCAGGGCATTCAGATTACCCCACAATTAGACGCTTCCTTCGTATTTGTCGAAAGCGTAGGATTGGACGTAGACATGGCGCCAACAAGAGGAAATTGGACCTTCTTCAGGTTCCGCAACTTCGATGCATCCAGATGCACACCAGAGATGTTGACAGAGATTGCGACATCCCGGGGATGCGATAATTCCTATGCATGGGGATACATGTTCCTTTCAAAGTTGATAAGTCAGGGCTTTGTGAAGGATAAGGTGAATGGATCAAGGGAGTACTGGAGGTGCATTGTGGATGAAACATTGGAAAAACATGTAGCGCCCTACTTGAGGGATCATTGTTGCCTTCCACGCGATTTTACGGAATTTGGGAGACGAAGGGGTTGAGGAAGATTATGGATGATAGGTCATATCGGTGTTAATGTGATCTTTCTATCTTTGTTGTTGGTGCACGTTCCGTATGTATAGTTAGAATGAGCAAGCGCTAGATGCCTCGTGTACACTATTCCCTCCTAATCACACCGTAACGTTAATGTAATACCAACGCTGACCGTTCATCAGGGAAGAAGTGGGAACACATGCCGGGTGCGTGCTGATCCTCAGGCTGCTTTACTGCTGGTCGTCGTGTCGTAGTTCCAATTTCTGAATGCCGTACCTACCATACCTAACTGCAATTAATCAGTGAACCAACCCGTCGGGACAGTGCATCACAAACATCAGAAGTTTGTGCAGGTGGCACACTGCTGGCAAGGAAATTATATTCCGTCAGACCTCCTAAAAGCCTCGCTTTCTCGTACGCAGATGAACATCTTGAGAAAGGTGAGTCCTCCATAAATCCGCAATTCTGGCTTGGCCTACAAGGGAGATGGTGGAGATCAGAATACTTCTAACTTTGTTGGGCGCTTACAAGTTTAGCTTTTTCAACCTCGTACTAAAACGTTCCATATTCGACGTATTCCTCCGCGCTATCTACATAAATTGCAAATAATCTCGCTCGGCTGGTATCTATATGAATCTTTCCATACGCCCTTTCCTATGCGAACGTCTCCCACGACCGCCACCTCTTGTTCCGAGGTGGCAATCTCGCTTCTCACTGAATAATACCACATGTGCACTGTCCAACTCTCCACAAACACTGCCCCCGTCATAATATGCAAACGATCGCCCGCAGCATGCGCGTCAAGCCTTAGCCTCGCAGATCTACTCATACCTAGGTGATGGATGTTCGGATATTTATTTTGTCGGAGATGCTTCTCCGCAAGAACGCATTAGCTCCTTTGACACTCCAAGAAAAGAAAGTTAACCTCGAAAACTTGATTAAACTCCCAAATTATACCACTCCCATACGTATGCCTTCACCTTCAACACTTCACTTCCCTTCTTTCTACTGACCGTCGTAATTCTGGCATCTCGGTGTACAACATCTTGTACTACCGACACCCACCTCACCATCGCTTGTTCTTAGTTCAAACAACAATATCACTCCGTCTATATCATTTTGGTAGCCAGAGAATAAGGTAATTGTGATAGTGTCCCCTGTACCAAGATGAGCGTAGCATAATTCGCCTCCGGAAGCCGACGTGTAAAAATTTCGCCACGGTGAAAGCGTGGAATGAGTTGCTTCATCAGTAAAAGCAGCTTCCAGTCTTCCGCTTTCAGTCTTCCGCTTTATTGGGATACAGCACATGGTGCATCTTTTCCAGTTCATCCTGCGCAAAAAGGAGGTCCACGCGTCTAAATGTCGTTAATGGTGTCTTACAGAAACCCCAAGCCCGGAATGAGGGAAGAGTTTGGCGAAAGGTAGAAATCATGCGGGCATCCCCGATCATCGGAGAGGGTGTAGCAACGATGGGTGAGTAAAGGAGAGGAGTGATTTTCCAACATTGCTATCTGTTAATTCATTCTCCGTTTTCGCTAGCATGAGTTCAAACTGAATTCTGTCAAAACCATGATGGTCAGCGGATCGGATTCCTGAGAAAGCGAGACGACGAATACAAACCTCTGAATTCGATGGCGGGTTTCTGGGAGTCAAGTTGCCGTCGTGGGAGGGACATCAATGTCCAGACGTTGACTCGTTTCTGCTTCAACTTCGGCGTTGAGACTAGTCCGAGCCCGAGCCCGAGCCCGAGCCCAGGATGAACGAAAAAAAGGGGAAAAATCGCGTTCCAAACCCAAGCTTGAACGTTCCCCTCGATCGTCTATACTTGTACCTCTTGTGATACCAGAGCGAACAGCTAACTTTGTAGTTGGAGAATACATGATAACGCACCGACACTGACCGCGGCCTTATCTTCTTCGTCACGGTAGAAAAGTCTAAAGAGACAAGTTTGCATACCCTCATCGCTCCATATTCTGTCATACTGACACTTTTAGAGCCCAGGGCGGATCTGATGATGGACGTCAGGGAACAACTCAACAAGAATAACTCGGAGTCACTTGGTCAGGGGTCTCAGCGCTCCGGCCTTGCGTTCTATCTATATCTATTGTATATCTATACGCAATCGCGCGTCCGTGTATCTATCCGTTCTATGCGAATGCAAACTCTCCACATCACCTCAACGACTCCCCCTAATCCTAAAATGGTCTACTTCATTAACGGTATAATGCCAAATATACTCCGTCCACCCCTCCATCACCCCTGCCCCGGTCATAATATGCAAACAATCCCCTGTCGCATGTGCGTCTGGTCTCAGCCTCGCCGGTGTATCGATGCCCAGATAATGTATATTCGGATACCGATCGTTTTGTACGATTTCCTACGTCGAGTCAGCCCTGACACGACAAGGTAAGAAAAAGAAAAGAAACATACCCCGAAGACCTGATTAAACTCCCATATCCGACCCCAATTAAACCAACCCCATATCATAGGCTGAATTTCTTTCCATGGTTCACGATGTGAGTGACAGTCTTCGTGCCCAGGCAAATAAGCGCGGACTAGAGTTTGCCTCTTTCTTCGCCCTGCAATTGTAACGACACCCGCGTCAGTGTTGATAGTATCTTGGACAAGAGAAGCCCAATGGTCCATCGCTTGGCGGAAGAGTGCGATAACACCATCAATTCCATATCCTTCGTCTGCTTTAGTTTCGTCCCGATATCCACTAAAGAGCGTCGTTGTCCAGTGTCCGCCGGTACTAACCACCAAGGTAGCGTAGTTGGCGTCTGGAAGTGGACGGGTGAACAACTCGCTGGAGAGGTAGTAGGAAGGTGAGAGTGTCCATGCCGCTTCGTCGCTGAACAGCTTGAACTCGCGATCTTGGTCCGGATGTGAAGAACGATGCAAATTCTCGAGGTCGGATTGTGAAAAAAGTAAATCGACGCGTCTGAATGTTACCAGCGGGGTCTTTCGTATATCAAAACCTTTTGGGAATTTGATGGTTTTGGTGAGGGGTGAATCGGGGTTGAGGTATAGATTTTGTGGATATCCTCGATCGTATTCAGACGTCCAAGGAGACGGCGTAGCAATAACATGGGGGTAGAGGGTGCATGAGAGTGAGAAGAAGTGGTTTTCCGAGACTGAGTCTGCAAAGGAGATGAATTTGGACCCAGGTTTTTTTTGATGGGTACTAACCTCCGAGAACGAGCCAACCACCCTCCTCAACTAGCCCTCTGACCATATCAGCTTTATCAAACTCCTTCATCCTACACACCTCCTGTTCGTGAGGTACCCATTTATACGACTGAGCGCGGGGAAAACGATCCCATTGGTCTTCTCTATCAGACGCGAGATGCCAATAAAATTCTCGAGAGGAAGCGCAGCCTTCGAACCCGGAAAAAATAAGGACATCGTCTGAGTGTGTCATCGCAGTTTTATTCGTGCGAGGTGCGTATTGCCAGGTGCCGTTTGAGTATGCTGAAGGTGGACATGTGTATTTCTTCTGGCTTTGAAAGGGAGATAATTTAAACCGGAAAGAAGAGAGTGGTGTGTTGAAAAGAATGAGAGTGAGAGTGAGGAATATGGATGTACTGGCTATGAGGAGGAGGAACCGTAGTCGTGGGGGCATCGTGAGGAGTGACGGTGACAGCGAAAATTGGGGTGCTGAGGCTGTTGACGTCGTCGCGTGGCAGGGTAGCGAACAGCTCCACAGGCTTCATCTCGGTTGGCAATGCGTTCTACGGCATGCAAGATAGGAAATGGCAAGCGCAGATTCCATAACGAGTCGACGAAGGATTCGGGATCTTGAATCGTGGATTGGCATTCCTCTGAGGTCTTTGCCAAGTCGTATATGCGCTGATGCGCTGATGCCGATGGACATGAAGCGCCGATGTCAAACCGGGCGCTTGATGGCTTGTTCTCTTACCACGATATTCTCCTGTTCGATTTCTCAGGTTGCTCTCATTCAAATCGCTCTTTATCAATCTATAAGTATTTGCTCCCTCTCCTCCGTTTAAGCATTTGACTTTCACCCTACATAGCTCGACGACTTCTCAGGCCGTATTCTTCTGATCTCAACAAACATTCTTCTTTCATCTTCACACTAGCATTCAAGCACCGTTGAAGGGTTAAACGTACCCCATTCTGCTGCTAAGCCGACTTTAATAATGGAAGCGCCTCTGAGGGACTCTTTAAGCAGCTCGCCGTTGCACATGACAGCGATAGTCAAATCGAGCTTTGGTTCGTTCCACTTTCCTACCTCCATATTTTACGATCAAGATTCTTCTTCTCAAGATGAAGTAAGTGAAATAACGGGGTACTACGCTGATACAGCCTATCTTCTGTCTCGGGCTCCGAAGGACCCGGGGTGAAGGCATGTGTACAACATGTGCAAGCCGGTCCCACGTCGTGGCCCCCAATAACAATCTGGCCGTTCTCACTCCCATCTTGCTTCCATCAGTATTTCCATCATTATCATCATCATGGCCTTCTTCCAAGGACCCTCCAATTTTACTATCCCGAATGGAAATTTCACAATCGTACAAGGATCTCAGCACATCAACCATTTCGGTGGAGTTGCCGTGCAGCAAGCCGCAGAGAAGGAGCCGACATTATGGGATGAGGTACGTTGACCGTCGTATCAACTACCAAGACACCAGCACTGACTCATTAGAATGGTGTAGTATAAACGGCTTCGAGCGTGTGATGTACATCTCACGAGGCTCGTTGATGGTACGGGGAACGCAAGACGTGACGCTGAAGCATGTCAGGGAGTGGTCGCCCGTCGAACTATTAGCATCGCGCGAATTTCCAGTGAAAAGGATAAAGAGTTTCTGCATGTTCAATACCGTGGTCGATATGCCTATGAGGTCGGTTAGTGTTCATCGATAGCGCTATATCGCATACTCACATGCTCAATACAGGAATTTGAATGGGATTTCAAGCAGTTTTCTGGTATCAAGTGCGATGGTATTTTCTGACCAGGTCAAACCTGATATAAACATTTACCGTACTCTTAGGCATCCATACATTGCCCAGTTATTTGGTTACAACGACAACCGACATGGTTTTCCTGCGCTGATATTTTACGATGGTGCAGTCGCTTGATCACCTCTCTAGATGTGTACTGAGTAGCTCGATACACAGCGCTGATTCCTTTAGAGCGTATTATCTACACGCGGGGCCGTCTCTCATTGATTCTCTATGCATACTTTTCATTTCAAGTATGTATCATCTCCAAACATAAATTCAACTTGGGCTTATCTTATTTTCATAGCTCGCCATGCAACAAACATTAACTGATGGACATGACCATGTCGTATGTTCTTCATTCACTCAAAGTTCCATACTATACCGACAAGGGTTCAATAGTCCATGAATGAGCTGTGGGTTGAGCCAAGAAGTGGTGCTTTAATCAGAGGACCTCCCATCGAAATCCCGTCTCATGTTATTCGGCACATCATCCCCATCAGACCAGATTCAGCAAGCAGTCGCTATCTCCATCCATTGTGTATTCAGACATACAACAACACGCAAATCGTCCTTCAACACCTCACCGAAATGCTCTCCGCTCGCACTGTCCTCCGAGGAATAGGCCGGGGTGGTGGGGTCATAGTGCCAGTGTTAACTGATGAAGCAGCTATATCCTTGCTGCGATCTCCCTGCGCAATATATAACTTATACGATCGTAGGAGAGTTATTGCTAGGTGTGCGAGACCTAAACGTCAGGCTTATCGACTATTCGAGGTCTTTGGTTTCCCGGACGCAATCAAGGAGACCCGAACTGTCATGGCGGATGGCTCAGTGCGGTATGGACGAAAGTTTATGTGCTGAACGCAGTATATTGATAAAGAATGTAGATTTGCAATTACTCTGCCAGACAATCAATACCCTCGTATCTTAATACGACTCGTTTACACCGTGGATTTGGAGGAGGACCGGGATACAGTGGAGTACGCATGGCTTACTCAAGCACACAGCGTATTCAGACAGCTAGGGATTTGTCCAGATGAGTGGGAAGATTATTGTAAGTACCAGTACTATTTCTCGCATTTCTTGGGTCAACTAATCTGCATTGACAGTCTTATTCCATTATTTCCAGCTCGATCTCGATTGCCGAATCAGATCAGAGGGACTTGGCGACGCTACATGGCCCACCTCACCAGTATATCTATTCATTCGTCCGATTCCACAACCTTCCGATGATAATGAAACCTGGATATCCTGGGAAAATGGCAGGAAAATATTACTGGTCTTCAAGCGATACTGGGATGGAGAATCAGGAGATTTCGGAAGCCAAGCTAGTATCTCTAAGACTTCCGTCTTTCATGTCCGAAATCGGGGCCCTTTATCATCAATGGAATCGTGTTGTCTACAAAACTGTGCAAGAAATTCACTCCATTCTTGGCTTTGATCCCGCCACAACAGACCTTACTCGGTCTCTGGGTTTTCCTATTTTTGATGTGATCAGGGACAAAGATCAATTTGAAGACTGCGGTAAAGATTCTATGACCACTACCTCTGATTCCTATAATGACACTGGAGAAGGTATGCAATTGTAATTGTGCTCCAATTTACACTGATAAACACCATTTGCGTAGTTGAGCCGTCGATGTCTGACTCGGAGGACATTGACTCCGATGAGGAGATAGTCTTGTATCCACGACAATAATCTGAGTAGGCAAACTTCAAAGTAGGTCTCGCTCCAATTACTCCGGTACATTCATATTAATGAGTCCATAAGTACCTGCACGAAGGGGGTTTATGTGTTCCTCACAACCACGCTGCTTGCCGCGAGCTAGTACAACCCCAGTATCAATACTACTAGTGAATGTTTCAACCTTGATGCAGGAGAGATTAGGCGAAATAAAATGATGGCCGAGTGATAACTTGAACGCTGGGGCAGGTGAACAAACCATACGTGATCTTGATACTTCGTGAAAAATTGAAATTCGAGTCCATTGGAATCTTCTGCCAATGCCAAGGCCTGTGGAAACCTAAATACCCTTAATTCTTACACTGAAAGTATCATTAACATATTTCATATTCTCAATACTTATAGGCTGAGGTGGATCGACAGACTTCACCGTCGTCATTGCATGGTTTGCGAGGCTGTCAAATCGGCGGGCGCTTGACGCGTCAACGACTTGTTCTCTTACCACCATGTTCTCCCGCCCAAGCTCCCGGGTCTCAGGCTCTGCCTTCTTCCATCATATCCCTCCGAAATCTGCTAAAGGTCCAACAACCGATGACATTCAGCGCCTACCGTAGTTGTGATACTCCCAGCCCTGAGTTAAGGGAGAAAAAAAGAGATCAACGACGCGAGAAATGGCTACGGAAGCCCGATGGTGTGTCGCTATTCTTCATCCATTCAAGCATTTGACCTTCACCCTAGCTCGACAACTTCCCAGATCGTAACCTTTCAATTTCAACTAATATTCTTCTCTTCCATCTCTAAGCGCCGTCGAAGAGCTAAACAAAACCTACAATTTGCTTCAGATCAGGATGATCTCTCGCCCCAGACGAAGCTTTCATCACTCTCTTCAACCGGCTCACTGCGATTGCTTCGGACATCTCCTCGCTCGAGCAGCAGGAAGAATCGATGTTGTTATGATCAGTACTTCGCCTTCTTCCTACCATTCCAAATAGCTGGATATTGGGCTGCTGAAGAACATGATAAGTATTGCCTGCGCCAGGCGAACCTCGAAAACGATCAGTTGACATCAGTTGGCCCCTTCTCATTCTCAGTGTTTTTGGCGAGTCTCCAAGACCACTGTCTACTCAACCAGTACTTGTACACTTCTACTTTCCTCGTGCGTCGCAGAACCAATCTCACTAAGCTAATAGTGTTCCAAAAGTATTCCTTGTACGTGTTACACCTGCAATTGGTTCGTGGCATCAGGGAAACGATTAGAGTGAGGCTATCGTGCACTCTGAGTGAACAGACTTTAGCTTCGGGACCAGCCGGGCGTAATGATGGAAACGCCAAAATCCAAATCAAGCGCTCGGCAACTTCTACCTCCATGTTCCTTATGACTTTTGCTAAGCGCCTCCGAGTCCGTAAAGTGGAAGATATCTATATGGATCCTCTTGATTTGTCTTATCACCTATGCGAAGTAGTAGGGCCTGTGCTGTCATGGCATCGATCAAATTGATTTGTGCAAGCGAGTTCAGCGTTGTCGCCGTTCTCACACTCTAGACTCCCGTTACTACCTCCATCATCACCATGGCTTTCCTCCAAGGATCCTCCAACTTTGCTATTCATGGTGGACAGTTCACAAACGTCCAAGGATCTCAACATAACTATTACGGTGGAGTTGTTGTGCAGCAAGCCGCGGAGAAGGAGTGGACGATGTGGGACGAGGTGCGTTGACCATTTTATCAGCTACTAAGACATCGATACTGATTCTGTGAGGCGATACAGTATAAACGGCTTCGAATGTCAGATATACATCTTACGAGACTTGTCGATGGTGCAGGGGCTGCAAGGCGAGATGCCGACTTGGAACGAGGACAGAGATTGAGAGCACATCGAATTATCAGCGTCGCGCGAGTTTCTGGTGAAAAAGAGGATAAGGAGTTTCTTCATGTTCAATACCATGGTCAAGACGCCTATCAGGTCAGCTACAGTGTGTGATAGCATTATACCGCATACTCATACACTTGACACAGGAATTCGAACGGAATTTCAAGCAGTTTTCTAGTATCAAGTACGATGCCATTTTCCAACTGGATTGAAGCGGATACAAAGATGACTCATCGCATTCATAGGCATCCCTACGTTGCCCAGTTATTTGGTTACAACGACAACCGACATGGTTTTCCTGCGCTGATATTTTACGATGGTGCAGTCGCTTGATCACCTCTCTAGATGTGTACTGAGTAGCTCGATATATAGCGCTGATTCCTTTAGAGCGTATTATATACACGCGGGGTCGTCGCTCGTCGATTCTCAATATATACTTTTCATATCAAGTACGGGCATTTCAATCGTAAATTCAATTTGAGCTTATTTATTTCTCATAGCTTGCCATGCAACAAACATTAACTGATGGACATGGCCATGCCGTATGTTCTTCATTCAGTCAAGGTTTCATACTATACTGACAGGAGTTTGATAGTCCATGGATGAACTGTGGGTTGAGCCAAGAAGTGGTGCTTTATGCAGAGGACCTCGCATCCATATCCCGCTTAAGGGGCGCCAAGTCGCCGGCCCCATTGTCAATCCCATCAGACCAGAATCACCAACTAATCACTATTTCTCTCCGCTGTATGTTCAGACGTACAGCGACATGCAAATCGTCCTTGAATACCTGATCAGAACACTCTCCACTCGTAACATCCTAGACGGAATAGACCATATTGGTGCGCACACAACAACAGTATCACTGGTTGATGAGGCAGTTGTATCCATGCTGCGATCTTTCACCGCAATCTATTACCGGGGTGATTACCGGAGGACTATTGCCAAGTGGGCGAAAGCCGAACATCAAGCTCCTCATCAACTATCCATGGCCTCTGATATCCCAGACACAATCAGGAAGACCCAAATTGTCATGACGGATGGCTCAATCCGGTATGAGGGAGAATTCTTTATAAATTTGACACTGTACTAATGAGGAATGCAGGTTCACGGTTAATCTGCGAGATGCTCCACAGTTACGCAGGATATGTGCTATTTACGCTATGCAGGATCGGCGTATGCTGGTGTACTCTTGGCTCACTCAAGCGCATTATATGTTCGGCCAACTTGGAATCCCTAAAGATGAATGGGAGGATTATTGTAAATTCCAATACTATTTCTTGCATAGCTTGAGTCAACTAATTAGTCCTCGCAGCTACGTTCCATGCTTTCGACCTAAAATTACATCGCATTCGAGACCATGCCAGGCCGAAGGGCCATAGGAACATTGGATGGCCTACCTCACCAGTATATCTGTTCATTCGTCCGATTCCCCAATCTTCTGATGACGATGAAATTTGGGAATACTGGGCAAAGGGCAGGAAATATTACTGGTCTTTTGACGATACTGGGATGAGGGATCAAGAAATTTCGGATATTGTGGAAATATCACTGGGACTCCCCTCTTTCACCTCTGAAATAAGCGCTTTTTATCGCAGATGGGATTGCGAGGCCTACGAAGCCGTGGAGAAACTTCACTCCGTACTTGGCTTCGATTCCGCCACAACAGATTTAGCACGTTCCCTTGGTCTTCCTTTTTTCCATGTGATCGGGAACGAAGATCGATTCGAAGATTGCGACGAAGATTCCATGGCCACTATCTCTGATATCCTCGATTCCTATAATGTTACTGAAGAAGGTATGTACTTGTAGTTTTGCGCTCGTTCACTCTGATAACCACAACTTGTGCAGTAGTCAACTTGTCGGTATCGGACTCGGAGGACATTGACTCTGAGGAAGAGATAGTCGTGTATCCACGGCGAAGACTCGGCTCGGAATAGTCTTCAATGTATGTCTCCCTCCAATTGCTTTAGTATGTGCATTTTCATTAATAGGTCCATAGGCGCCAGCACGAAACGTATTATAGATTTCTTGCGACCCTGCCACTCGTCGCGAGCTCGTACAGCCGGAGGTCCTGGTGTGGAGTTAACAAGCAGCCCGGTTTAGCAGGCCCGGTCCAGCATGTTTGAAGTTCATGCAGAAGTACACGGTATCTATTCTTGGCTGTCAATATACATCTTTCCTCGGTATGGAACACTCCTAGTTGATGACTTCTGTTAGATCTGTCGTCCACTAGTCCGTCCGTGAAATACTCGAGACCGAGTAGGCCACCCTCACCGGCGGCGGAGGACGTATGAAACTCGGGGACGGAGATTCGTCATGATAGTCCAAGTCAAGGTCGAACGAATCTAGGGGTCCGTTTGACTTGGACCTTTCGGCCATCTCAATATCGTTTAACGATCTACTGTTAGGGTAACGCTAGACTGGAACGTCAGGCCCAGGAAGGCTAAGAATGAAACAACGAGTTTTACGCACAGCGCTATCTTCAGACTCATAGGAAGCAAAGAGAACGCTGAGGTTTCCCGGACCAGTGGTAGTCACGCCAGCGCCAGGCCGACCGCCAATCTTTCGTGCATTGAGGCTGCAGAAACAATAGTCATATCTCGCAGAGAATGGCGTGGGTATGATCTGTGCTTACGAGCTGAGGACTGAATTGGTATAGAGCTTCGATAATGACAAGTCCCAGATGAAGAATCTGGAGAGATTAGCCCGGGCCAGAATCAGCAACTTAGGGAGTTATTTGAACTCAAGGTTTCACTTACATTGTAGGGTGAGACTGATTGACGTTTTCGGGGATTTTTTCAGATGCGCGTCTTGAGGTGCGGCCAGGAACCTTACCGTAACACTGAGGTACACCACGGCATCCGCCAAAGCAGCCACGGCCGTAATAGTCCCAGTTTGTACGGTGACTATAACACATTTACTGTTCAGTATTATGAAGGACAGACTCGGAATGCGTACGCCAAATAATGCGGTCGACTTGGTCGTTCGTGGTAGAAAGTCGCGTTTTTTGCTTGAGCTACGAAATCAGATATTAAATTTGTGAATGATGGACGGAAACGGGACGACACTTGCTAGGGAGTAAACTAAGCTTGAGGATATCGTGATATCCGCTACAGCACTTGTAACCTGCCATAAACTCGGTGCATATTTGAACTCGCCAAATCGCTGAAACTCAGGTGTGGACACTAGGGCGACGCTCGTTAATATTCCACCAGCTGACCCCCGAAAGTAAGCCTCTGTTAACTTCGTTCCTGAGAAACTCTGATGACTCACCCAAAGAGGCCAAGGAAAGACCCCATATGAACGCGGTTAACACTTTGGACCTAGTTATGACTTTGATGCGCCATGCCATGAACCATTGGACAGGCGTCGATATCAAAGTCTTGTTTAAGAATTGTCAGCGGAGTATTGGCGAAGTTGCAAGTCCTTACTGTTATTGGGCCATCTGAAATGATCCGTGTCAAAGGAAAGCCCGGTAAAAGTCTCTTTGAAACGTACCTGCACGAAGCACTGTTACGAATGAAGAGAGCCCATGAAAAATTTTTCAGAAGAAATGAGGATGTGACGGACGTAACGGAGAGTTTATCAAGATTTCCGGGTTGCCTAGAGTTTGTCATAATGAGAATCGTGAGTGATAATAACTGAGTCGCTTTACTAACCAAAATTGAGAAGTAGAGGTTCGTACATCATTCCAAAGAACAAGCCCGTGCCGACTGTTTCAGCGACAAAAAGGTAGACAATCTATTGCACCTTGAGCATGTAGTTTGAAATCGCCACTGGAAAGAATAAACTCGCGAAGCATCTCATCCAGCGATAGTCCCTATTAATCGAGGTCATTGCGATGCTGGTGTAGACAGCTGATCGTTATACGAACCTTTTGTATGTATGAAAGTATATAAAAGTCTGCCGATCAATCTTAGCGTGACTTGCGTGCTTGAGTCATTAACTTGAGAGGAACCTGGACAACAACGACCTGTGAATGAATCTTGAGCGTCTAAGTTGTATAAAGAATAAAGTACGGAACCAACCCCATAAAGAATTGAACTTAAAAACGTGCCAATGTACATGGGCCCGTATCTGAGCGAATCTAAATCGGTTTGGAATCAGTGGGCTCAACAAAAACACGGACATCGATGCCACTGTTGGTGAGGACGACATCCCAGCTCTTTTCGAGTGTCCAGACAGGATAACAGAAATACAGAGGGGTGGGAATGAAGAGATGCGAAACAGACTCACCTTTAAAGATCCCGTTTTCCCTGCTGCTTGACTCCACGTCGGACTCGGTAACCTACCGGCAGTACGTTAATGGGAGTTTCGGCGTTCTCTTATCGGTCTGCAGGACAGAGAAACCTGTGATACCGGTAATAGGCCAAAGAAAATATTCCATCATGGAGCCACCGCTGAACCTTAAAAATATCGAAGATAGTGAGGGTACTATGCATCCGAGTCCGGCAGCCAGTATAACCTTGAATTCATTGGAAGTCCCGAGCCATGTGAATATCTTTCAATGTGGAGTAGTTTCCCAAAGCAATTTCGAGAGGCTTCGTGCCCTAGATGCCAAAGTGAATTGGGTGTTGTTCATGGAATAGGACATGTCTGGGCACGTGCAATGCAATCAGCGCTCAACCGGACCGGCGGCAATCCCGTCGCGTGTTTCAATGCTACTTCTCAAGTACCTTCTCCATAATGAGCTCGCGAAGTATGTTACCGCTGAGTTACGTATGGCAACAAACGTTGTTCACCTGCTTTAACGCCTTATGGTCGATCATCCTGAGTCCCAGGATCGTGGTAAGTATTCTTTGCCTCTCTCTCCATAGTGACTGATTGCGATACTGATTTCATAGATAAGGAGATAAGGAGACGGGGTTCAAGCATATATCAGTTGGGCTTGTGAATCCGCTAAACTATAATGAACGCCTGCCGATAGTTGACATCATGCACCCTCGACCAATGCCTAACTGAAGCAGTCCTAATCCGATTCCCTCAACTTGACTTTTAAAGGCATCTGAATCCCTTCATGCTTCTTTCCTCGAACAACAGGTGCAAGAAGCGCAGCGTCAACCATCATGATGTCTACTCCCGGTAGCATAGAGAACTCGAACGACTCGACGAGGAGAGCAGTGACCGTTTGGATTTCGTGGACCCTGTAATGCATCAGGCTCAGGTTACTTTTGGATGCGGGAAACTACTCACGCAAATCTCCAGCTGTATAGTTTGATTAATAGAAAGTAAGAACAGCAGACTGCAGATTAGGAAAACACTTACCCAAGGCAGGCTCTGACGCCGGCACCTGACAAGCTGCGTTAACATTCATACTTTTCCTTCTCACCATACAAACTTACTGAATGTCATTCTGCGGATTAAGAACGTGTATCAGCGTCAGAAAGCCGTGATTGATGGCACCACTTACAAATTCCCATAAACGCCCAACGTAGTAGCCCGCTTCGCGTCCAGATGTCGTTCGGGATTCCATTCATCAGCATCCTCACCCCATACCTGTGTCAAACTGCCCGAGCATAGGGATGAGTGCCACTTCTACGACAAGGCCGGACTTACTAATTATATCCAATGATAGATGTCATGATTCGCTGTCCTTTTACGACCGGGATTTCCGAAAGCATATCGCCTGATGTAGAGGGGATCGGATACTCAAGGGAAATGACATCGTCTTCCGACGCTTCACGAATAAGACGGGTTGCGATTGGATGAAGTCTGAGTGTTTCCTACAGTGCGGCGTAAATGCAATGAGAAGTGAAACTAGGAAACGAACAACGAACCTTGATCACGGCGTTGAGGAAAGGCATCGAATCGTAGTCACTAGCACTTAAATCCGAGTCTGATCCCTTCTGTTCGCGAACCTGGTGAATTTCTTTGATCAGGCGCTCCTGGTCAGCGGGATGGCGGGCCAGTTCATAGAACAGCCAAAGAAGGGTATTTCCTTCGTGCAATATTTAATTTCACAGTCTTGACGGATCCAAAGACAACGAACCAGATGTTTCATGGCCAGCCATAATGATAGTGCTGTCAATGTTCGAACCTGAGCATTATTCTCTGCATAGAGACGGAACGTGTACACGTACGACATCTGCGATAGAGCTTCCTCGGCATCGAGTTTCTTCTCTGGTTCCTTTGCATCCAATGATCGTGCTATCCAATAAAATCTGAGCACCGAAATAAATCATGTAGCCAAGCAGGACTCACACAGGACACCCAACACATCGTTCTCTTCGGAAGTCTCGCCTTGCAACTTGTTGTCGTATAGTATCTTGGCTTGGTCTTTCGATGCCTTGAGCCACTTTTGCCAACGGATGTCTTCCTTGGTAGGCATCAAGGCAGTACCAAGTTTCGAGAGCGTTCTTGGCATGAATCGGCTCCGCATGTTGTTCCAGAGGTATCTAAGCTTTGTCGGGCGAACAGAGTCCACACTGTTTAACAAAAATTACTTAGGTGTCGTGCATGTCATGAGCGGGAACATGGGACCCTTACAAGAGATTTCGAACCATATACGCTAGCTCGTTGTTGCTGCTTCGGAGTGCACCAAAGTCATAATCGAACACAGCTAGATCGCATTGCAAGGAATGATGAGAATCTTCACTGTTGAAAGGATAAATAGGACACGTACTTGCGCCCAGGGCATCCAACGTCAAGTTCTGGAAGTGTTTCGTAGTATCAATGACATCCTTTCCAGCAGCAAGTTGTTCACGCCATTGTGACACCAGCTTCGAGCAACAAGTCAGAGAATGAGAAAAACGCCGGACGTCACGATGTACTTACCGTAGCCGTAGTCCTCTGGAATATCTCAACGAATGGTTTAATTTGAGCAGAAGAGAAAGCGGGGCTCATAATCTTGCGTTGTCGTTGGTGAACCGTGCCTGGATCGAGATTGACAACGTCAGATGCGATTCGCATTCAACGATCATAGGTTGAATTCGCAAACCTTGCACACTAGCGACACCAGGGCCAAACAGTCTGTGAGCACCGAATTCACTGTCGGCAGACTTAGGATAGCGGTATGATGATTTGTGGAAGATGTGCTGTAAAGCTTTGGGATCGGAAACGATAAGCATATCCTCCTGTCACGGGTGGACTGATGAGCAGATATAGTATGATCGGCATGGGTGGAACTCGTACGTTGAGAATGGTCTTTGCACGAAAAGCAGACCCATATTCCCTCGTCCATTGGAACAACGGACCAGTCATGATTTCAAACTGTTGGAGCATGTCGTACTCGTTTCCTATTCAGCGGTTAGTCGGCCCTGAGACGACTTACAGGTGCGTGTCCACATACCAAGAAACACGGATGTGTTGGGAGGCCCTCGAAGGAAGCTGAGAGACCGTCGTTTGGAACGAAAAGTGAGGAAGAGTGCAAGGGAAACGGCGCCTAAAAGCGGTATATAGACGAGCAGATTGGGATTGAGAGGTAGATCCATGTCGAATGTTGAGTCTCAGTAAAGATAGGTGTGGTCTGGTACGGTATGAGTGTTTCTGTAGTGACAGGATAGTTTCATGCCTTTTTTTATATGAAAAACCTTCGATTGTACCACAGTATGGGATTTCTACAATAGAAATGCTAGGCGACCCGCCCGCCCCGATGCGTCATTTCTGCTGACGATAAAGGGGCAAGGTGTTTGATAGATATTGACTAAGAACCAGTAAACGAACCAGTAAACGAAGCAGGAAGAGGTACAACCGCGGCAGCTTTCAAATCCCGTTTGCATAGCGTTGAACACCAGACGCTGGTACAAGCGAATAGAGTATGCCTGCGACTCCAATTAGCTGATGAGATTGCACTTCACACATTCGGGGCCCGATTAGAACACAAAAAATCTTCCGAGTTACCATGGATCTCACGTCAAAAACCGGGAGGACACCAAGGGGGGCACAAGACTGCGACAAAATGGATACAGAAATTCCAGGGAGAAGCGAGCGTTCAGCAAGAGGAGCAGTCATTTTGCCCTCATGGAGTGCTTTTTTTTTTTTTTTTGAGGAGAGAGCTTTGTAGGATCGAAGAAGGGTTGGAAAGTCGTGAATAGTCAAAGCAAAGTTTTTTTTCTTGAGGGCCAGCCTCCTTTCCACGAGAGTATCTTGTCATTTAGGTGCACGTCAGCGGCAGAAGAATGAACTACCCAGCGTTGGCGAGATGTCATTTTGAGTTGGCGAAAGAAGTCGTGTTGACTCAACGGCAGGTGGATGCGCGTTGCGCAGTCAGCCGAGTCCAGAATTCCCGCCGGCTCGCCCGACGGCATCTATCCGGTGATCATATTGTAACAAAGTGCAGAGCCTATCAGGATCGTTGCTAGTCAAGAGTCCAGTGTAAGGGTATCTAAAATTGACAGAATGAATTGAGAACAATGGTAGTGATAGATGGAAATGGACAGTAGAACTAGGAATAAGTAGAAACACGCGAGGCACAGGAAGCGGTGTACAGCTTTTGGATTCTGGCAAGAACATACATAGAACCTTGCTTCCTGTCTGCATAAACGAATAGAAGTTAGTGCATGGCCACCACGCAACCCGAACGGANGGCGACCCGCCCGCCCCGATGCGTCATTTCTGCTGACGATAAAGGGGCAAGGTGTTTGATAGATATTGACTAAGAACCAGTAAACGAACCAGTAAACGAAGCAGGAAGAGGTACAACCGCGGCAGCTTTCAAATCCCGTTTGCATAGCGTTGAACACCAGACGCTGGTACAAGCGAATAGAGTATGCCTGCGACTCCAATTAGCTGATGAGATTGCACTTCACACATTCGGGGCCCGATTAGAACACAAAAAATCTTCCGAGTTACCATGGATCTCACGTCAAAAACCGGGAGGACACCAAGGGGGGCACAAGACTGCGACAAAATGGATACAGAAATTCCAGGGAGAAGCGAGCGTTCAGCAAGAGGAGCAGTCATTTTGCCCTCATGGAGTGCTTTTTTTTTTTTTTTTGAGGAGAGAGCTTTGTAGGATCGAAGAAGGGTTGGAAAGTCGTGAATAGTCAAAGCAAAGTTTTTTTTCTTGAGGGCCAGCCTCCTTTCCACGAGAGTATCTTGTCATTTAGGTGCACGTCAGCGGCAGAAGAATGAACTACCCAGCGTTGGCGAGATGTCATTTTGAGTTGGCGAAAGAAGTCGTGTTGACTCAACGGCAGGTGGATGCGCGTTGCGCAGTCAGCCGAGTCCAGAATTCCCGCCGGCTCGCCCGACGGCATCTATCCGGTGATCATATTGTAACAAAGTGCAGAGCCTATCAGGATCGTTGCTAGTCAAGAGTCCAGTGTAAGGGTATCTAAAATTGACAGAATGAATTGAGAACAATGGTAGTGATAGATGGAAATGGACAGTAGAACTAGGAATAAGTAGAAAAGGCACAGGAAGCGGTGTACAGCTTTTGGATTCTGGCAAGAACATACATAGAACCTTGCTTCCTGTCTGCATAAACGAATAGAAGTTAGTGCATGGCCACCACGCAACCCGAACGGACTGTCGATAGTTCTGCAGCAAATACACACCCATGGCAAAGGATGCTGATTATACTCCTCAATCCTTTCTTTTCTGCTCTCAACGACCCCATCCCAAAACCTACTCGTGAAATCCTTTCCCGGCAACAGGAGATGTTTACTCTCGTTACCCTCGTCTATCGAAAACTTGTCAGCCAACTAGGTGACACGTGTACATAGCAGTACTCACGTAGATACCGTGTAAGTCTTCGTACCACGGAATCTCCGTAGCGACGTCTTGATGCCCTACAAGGTAGACATTCAGCCCGGCCGTCGACACCCACAAGCAGTAAAACATACTGAAATCCATTGCCTCTTTAACACTTGACGGATCTACTAACACTTCTGCTTCTCCGAGGGACATCCAGAACCACGATAGTCTATTGAGAGACTTGGTGATATCTGGAGCTTCGTCAGCCAATTACTGTGCCGAAGCTCCCAGATATACCTAGACGCCGGAGCGCGAACCAGTTGGGGGAGATGGAAAGATGGAGGACAGATCCGGTGACACCGTATCCGTCACTATGGTGTCGTACATATAAAACTTGACAACATGACGAACCTGATAACGAGTGTTGTCGTCAGTATTGATGAAGAAGTGCACACTCAGAAGAGCCTACTCTACTTATTTCAGTCAGTTGGTCATAGCTCTTCCCGACGGCAATATAAGGTGACGCAAGCCCCTCAGGCGACACGTCTGCATATTTACCAAGTGAGACATGGACGAAGTTTCCGTACTGGGTTGAGACGAGGGTTTGTTGCTTTCTGTGCTCATATGTGAGACGTCACCAGTGCGTTTAGCTGGCTAATGCAGTAAGATCATAACGCTTATTGTCAGGAAATGGCATCACACGTACGATAGTACCCAGATCTATAGAGACGCCATCGTCTTGACCGAATGTTGCTCCACGTAACATCTACCACCTTTGAGCGCTCTCCAACTCAACTCCAACTTTCTCTGGAGTCCGATATTTGTGGCCCTGTGCCAAAGTGTAGTAGGATACTCGGAGATGACAGGTGTAAGCGGAGAAGGCCCAGACTCCATGAAACCCTTTCTTTAGGTCCGCTTTGGCAGGGAGGATATAGGTGTCGACGATGATGGTTTTCGTGAATCGTGATAGCGTTAAAGAAAGATGTCTTTCTACTATGTGTCAAGAGTATGGTGNTGGAATGAAGTGTGCTGGTTGTCGTGTGAGCTGCTGAGCAACCAAGACACCAATATGACTGTGTAGAGGACTTGACATCCAAATTCCGCATAAACCTAGTTTATTGTCCGATACTAAACAATGTACGTCCTCAACCGTTATCCAACTAAAGCAACACCAAGTATCACCTAATCCGATTCCCTCAATTTGACTTTAAGAGGCATCTGAATCCCTTCATGCTCCTTTCCCCGGATAGCAGGTGCAAGGAGCGCAGCATCAACCATCATAACATCTACTCCCGGTAGCATAGAGAACTCGAAGGACTCGACGAGGAGGGCAGTGACAGTTTGGATTTCGTGGACACTGCAGGGCATCAGATTCAGGTTACCTTTAGACTCGTGAAGTTACTCACGCAAATCTCCAGCTGTATAATTTGATGGATGATGACGAACTACAAGTTAAGGGGAATACTTACCCAAGGCAGGCTCTGACCCCGGCACCTGACAGGAAAAGGCTGTGTTAGAGTAGATACTTTTCTCTCTCTCAGCATACGAACGTACTGAATGTCATTCTTCGGGTTTACGAACGCGCATCAGAAAAGTCATCGCACCAAGTATTGAAGTTGTCACTTACAAGTTCCCATAAACACCTAACGTAGTAGCCCTCTTCGCATCCAGATGTCGTTCGGGATTCCATTCATCAGCATCTTCACCCCATACCTGTGTCAGACTGTCCGAGGATAGAGATGAGTGCCTTTTACAATGTTGAATCGACACGATCGAACTTACTAATTATATCCAATGATAGAAGGCATAATTCGCTGTCCTTTTACGACCGGGATTTCCGAAAGCATATCGCCAGATGCAGAGGGGATCGGATACTCAAGTGGAATGATATCGTCTTCCGACGCTTCACGGATGAGACTGGTTACGATAGGATGGAGGCGGAGTGTTTCCTACAGTGCGGCATAAATGCAATGAAAAGTGAAACTGGGAACTGAACAACAAACCTTGATCACGGCATTGAGGAAAGGCATCGAATCGTAGTCACTAGCACTTAAATCCGAGTCTGATCCCTTTTGTTCGCGAATATGGTGAATTTCTTTGATCAGGCGCTCCTGGTCAGCGGGATGGCGGGCCAGTTCATAGAATAGCCAAAGAAGAGTATTTCCTTCGTGCAATAGTTAATTTCACGGTCTTGGCGGATCCAAAGACAACGAACCAGATGTCTCATGGCCAGCCATAATGATAGTCCTGTCAATGACTGAGCATCATTTTTCTATGTAAGGCGAGAGATGGTACACATACGACATTTGCGATGAGGCTTCCTCGGCGTCGAGCCTCTTCTCTGGTTCCTTTGCATCCAATGATCGTGCTTTCCAGTAAAGTCTGAGCGCCGAAATAACTCATGTAGCCAAGCAGGACTCACACAGGACACCCAACACATCGTTCTCTTCGGAAGTCTCGCCTTGCAACTTGTTGTCGTATAGTATCTTGGCTTGGTATTTCGATGCCTTGAGCCACTTTTGCCAACGGATGTCTTCCTTCGTGGGCATCAAAGCAGTACCGATATTCGAAAGTGCGGTTGGCATGAATCGGCTACGCATATGGTCCCAGAGGTATCTGAGTTTGGTTGGGCGAACAGAGTCCACACTGTTTAACAAAATAATTTTGGTGTCGTGCATGCCAGGAGCGGGAAGAGAGGATGCTTACAAGAGATTTCGAACCATATGCGCTAGCTCATTGTTACTGTCTTGGAGTGCGCCGAAGTCGTAATCAAATACAGCTGAATTATAGCGAGGAATAATAAGTCAGAAAGTGGACTGTTAAAATGATATATGTAGTTCGCTTACTTGCACCCAAGGCATCCAACGTCAAGTTCTGGAAGTATTTCGTGGTATCGATAACGTCCTTTCCAGAAGCGAGCTGTTCACGCCATCGCGATACAAGCTTGTAAAGAAAAAGGTCTGACAGAGAAAAAGGTCGAATGGCACGGTCTACTTACTGTGGCTGTAGTCCTCTGGAATATCTCGACAAATGGTTTAATTTGAGCAGAGGAGAAAGCGGGGTTCATAATCTTGCGTTGTCGTTGATGATCTAGGCCTGGGTTGGTATTGATAGCGTAAGATGCAACATCGCACAGGCAAGACTCAGACAATCACAAACCTTGCACACTAGCGACACCAGGGCCAAATAATCTGCGGATACCGGATTCAGTGTCGGCAGACTTGGGATAGCGGTATGAAGATCTGTGGAAGATGTGCTGCAAAGCTTTGGGGTCGGAAACGATAAGCATGTCCTCCTGTCAACGATTGAGGATGAGCAGATACATATAACTAGCGCGAACATGGGGCTCATACGTTGAGAATGGTCTTTGCACGAAAAGCGGTCCCGTATTCCTTCGTCCATTGGAACAACGAGCCAGTCTTGATTTCAAACTGCTGGAGCATGTCGTACTCATTTCCTATACAGCGGTCAGTCAATCCCGAGACGGCTTACAGGGGTATGAGTACGTACCAAGGAACACGGATGTGTTAGGAGGCCCTCGAAGGAAGCTAAGAGACCGTTGCTTGGAACGAAAAGTGAGAAAAAGAGCGAGCGATACGACACCAAGAAGTGGTATATAGACAAGTAGATTAGGATCGAGAGGTAGAGCCATGCTGGGTATTGAGTGTAAGATCAGTGCAGTGTGTTGTAGGTGAATGTTTCTGTAGAGACAGGGGAGTTTTTATACGGGTCCTCGACTATCCCACAGCATGGGACGCAAGAATGCGGCGTTTTCAGTAGAGAAGCTATGTGGCCCGCTCGCCCCGATACGTCATTTTCGCTGACGATAAAGGGCAGGGAACTCGGTAGATGCTGGCTGAAAAATCAGTAAGCGCAGCGCGGAGAAGTAGTGCTTGCAGCAAGTGCTAAATCCAGGATCAATATTAAACATCAGACGCCGGTACAGTTGATTCAGCGTGTCTCAATCCACTATCAAAGAGTCGATGAGATTGTGCTTCACGCAACCGGGGCCCGATTAGAGCACAATCCAAGTCCTACGTAAAGTGAAGGAGGGGCACACGACTTCCACGAAAATTCCAAAACATTGATGAGCTTCCTGCAAGAAGGGTGTCTACTTGGTCCGGAGGATGTTCTTTTGTTTTGAAGAGAGCTTTATAACGTCGAAGGAAGCCGTAGGAAGGCTTAAAAAGTTATCACCAGTAGTAACGTGAGATTTCTTTTGAGGTCTTCGGGGTAGCCACGAAGGTACTTTGTCAAATAGGTCTACGTCAGCGGCAGCCTGAAGAGAGCATCAAGTTACCCAGTTTTGATGAGATGTCATTGTGATGGTGTTGCGGTTGGCGGAGGAAGTAGGGTCGAAGTTTCTGTTGAACCAATGAACGGCAGGTGGACGCGCATTGCAATCAGCCGACTCCGGAGTACCGCCGGCCCCGAAAACGCCGCAATTCCAATCACAAAATTACACCTCGATGAATAGAGTTCTGGCTTGGTAAAGGGAAGAATTCAGGTGCAGTTGACAGGTATAGAGTGTTTAGCATTGTGGAAATTCATGATTAGTTGCGGCCTTCGTTGTTACTTCCCCTTCAGACTCGATGTCAATTTGTGATTTCTTCGTTTCCATTGTCAATCCCAGGACTGAAACGAGCACTCAATTGCCTTCACCGGCAGATGTGACAGAAGACCCACCAAAAAACGCAAAGCATTTATAAAATGTCATGTAGAGTACAATTCTAATGAACATAGTACAGGTATTCATACTACATTCATTGGCTACTACTTCTCCGTGGCCGGCAAGTCATTTTCAAGTCGTCTTCGCTTGGACAAACGACCATCACTGTCACCAGCAGTTTCAGATGAGGTGCCGTACCCATCTTTCCCGGCTACAACCCCATACGCAGGTCCGCCCTTGCCAAACATCTTCCTCAAATCCCCAACGAGCTCAACAGGCCTCTCATGGGCGGCAAAATGTCCTCCATGTTCATGGCGAGGTTTAAAAACGACGTGTGGGTCGTTGTACCACCTGCATTCATGTCAGCGTCAGTCCCGTTTTACCAATACGAGCCAAAGATAACATACGACTTCGGCCCCATCCCGAGCTCTTTCGGGAAGAACGAGTATCCCGCAGGAATCGATGGAGTCGGCAAGTTTGTCCATCCAACCTCGTAGTACGTGCGAACCGATGCGGCTGGTCCGGAGCGAGAGAACCAGTAGATGGATATCCATGTCAGTACTAGGGTTTACATTGCCATCAGACACGCGTCAGCCAGTTTCCGAGGAAGAACACAAACCTTCGTCGTCATCCCAGGGGTACGCGTCAGTCCAAGACATCAGTTTTTTATAAATCCACGCGAGGAGGCCGACTGGCGAGTCGGCTAGATTGTAGCCTATAGTTTGGGGTTGTGTAGATTGCTGTTTGAAGTATCCCATTCCTTTATTCTGGAACCATTTGGATCGTTCGAGGGCTTTGAGGTCTTCCGCGTCGTATTTTGATGGGTCGTCGTTGGGTGGAGGTCCAGCGACACTATTGGAGTGAGATGTGTGAACAGTGATATAGATCTCAGGGTAAGTGAGACGCACGGCATGTTGGTGTGCCAGGCTTTGACGTGTTTGCCTCCGTATTCAGATGCCATTACACGTGTAATCTAGCGTAATAGAGTCAGTGAATGAATGTCGAGAAAAGGGTTATGAGACACGACCGACGCACTATAGATCCCCAGTCACCGCCTTGGGTAACTGAGACAGGTACAATGTCAGTACATGGTTTCAGGATGAACAGCTCATCGGGAGTTGACGTACCATACTCCTCGTACCCCAGGGCTTGCATCAGCTTGTGTCCAACCTAGAGCACTTCATCAGTCTTGAGCCGATTAGAAGACTTGTTCAAACACACGTACCTCTGCATATTTCGACAAGTTGAACCCCTTCTTCTTCGTACCCTCAGAGAATCCATATCCAGGTAATCCAAGCGCGACGACGTGGAAACTCGGTTGTCCGGGTTCTTCTGCAGTTAACAATGGCAGGATCTTTCTCACTTCGATAAAACTTCCTGGCCCTGCGCGTCCGTCAGTCAGATTATTGTTGCACGAATGAAAGCTAGACATAGACACGCACATCCGTGAACGAACAGCAACGGGATCGCGCCCTGCACCCTACTCTCCTTATGCACATAATGTATATCCAATACTCCATGCCCCTCAACTTCAACAGGTCGCGTAAACTGAGGCATCTCCTCGTTCAAAGCCTTCTCGTGTTTCCTCCAGTCATACCCATCTTTCCATCTGGATACAAGCCGACGGATATCTGCGAGAGGTGCACCATAATCCCACCCCGCTTCATCAATCTCGTCCGGGAGGCGCGTAAGCTCGAGTTTCTTTTTCAAGAGTTCGAGAGATTCGTCTGGGATGGCGATTTTGAATGGACGAGAGGACATGAATGGTTGATTGATTGCGGTGTAGAAGACTCGGTGTAGTGAGGGTTGATATATATATAGTTGTGGGCGGTTAAAAGGCCCCAAACTCGAGAGTAATACTGCTTAGAAGCCAGGGAAGGGGATGTCGTAGGCCTGTCAGTGTAACCGTCCGTTATGTGACAATGGCAAGCATGTACATTGCTTGCCGTCGTCGCTGAAGGTCCTGTAACAGGTCTAGGGATGCCGTAGCATGGGAGAAATGCTGGACAGATGCCTTGGCCCATTGCGATGTTTGTCTCTATCCTCAAGTCTTGAACCTGCAAATCCGAAAAAGACCGTTCCAAAATTTGTGCCAAGTCTCTGTACAGCACTCGATACAGCACTTGAGGTATTCTTCATTGGGGCGCCGAATAACGAGACTGAAGGAGCATGTTTTAGTCGGGGAGAGACCAGGGAGAGACGCGTGTGAATGCGGACCGCAAGGGTCGACTAGTAACCACCACCATAGGCAGCCCAAAACTTGGAATTTTAGCAGCTTCCAGCTCGGCGTTTGTGGAGAGGTTCAGTCTGGAGTAATGTGATTGGGGTCAGGTACGACATCCTCTGCTTAGAACCTTTGGCGCTTGATAGCTGATTTCAGGATTCACATAGCCTGCTACCCATCAATTAAAGCCTAGATGCTCTCTTTGCGGCCAGAAGATAACCAGAAAGCTGCTATATGGAAGAAAGCATGTCATCATATCATACCACCCACAAAGAATGTTTCGACTACTCTTGGGCCCTGCACCCCTCGCGCTCCACTCTGCTTCTGCCTCGCCTCCTCTCGTCAAACGTGCTTACGGCGTCATCAATGACTCTTGGGTAGCAGACGGTCAGATTGACTTTGCCGCTTTGGACACTGCTACAAGGTTAGTGGAAAGCGCAGGCGCAGGTGCAGATGGGTCAGTGGGTATACTTTTTGGTCTGGCTTCAACCCGTGAGTACTGTTCATCATTTGTATCTTCGAAGCTGACGCAACATACTTAGAACGCACTTCCTTTTGACAACATGATTGACCTGTGCCTCGAAAGCACAGGGTAGGATGTTATACAATATGCTGGTGCTATCTCCAACATGAACGGAACGTTGGTGTATTCTACTGCGGAATAAGATGCCACAACAGTCTTTCAAAAGTTGATACACAGGAATCAAGATCATAGCCCTCCATGGACGGATCGGTTGGAACAAATTCGTACGCGTTTCAACTTGAACCTTCATCCTTCGTTGGCTCACACTTGGTCTTCCGCTCAACAGCGAATCTTGGCGAATACGAATGCGCGACATCCTTCGTCTCTGGCAGTATACGGATCAAGTAACGGTTCCATTATCGCGTGCATGGTACAGGAAGTCTAGTACGTTTACCTTTGCGTCGACGTTTGCGGTGGCGTTGACTAGGTTCTCTTAGGGTACGGGTTCCTCGGGACTCACCATATCAAGTCAATCCTGTAGAAAGGTATCCGGCGATACGAACCCAAACAATTGAAGGAGGATGAGGGGCTTTCTGATGTGCCTCGCTCTTGTCGTAGCAAATCACCGAAGGATGGGTCTACAAGCCGGAAAATGGTTTTTCCGACATGGTTGTGCGATGCAGAGGGGTTGGTTGTCGAGTCTGAGAATGGTAGACTTGAGAGTAATGCAGCTTAAAAGTTCGCAGGGGTGCCATAGCATGGAGTAAAATGTGTCGAGCGAGACAGATGCCTTGGTTCTGAAACCGTTGATTCCGGATATAAACATATAAGCAGGAATCAGTTCGTGGAAGAACGGGAAGGATTCAGACCGTTACCTCGGCTAAACAGGACCGACTCGAAGTCGACTTCTGTCCTGAGGCCTTGAAGCTTGAAGACCGGAGCTGTGTCCAACTCGAGGATTTTAAGTACATTGTCTTGACCTTGTTGCAAATATACGGCGTTCCAGGCACATTGGGGGGTCTGAGTCACAGTGACAACGCTAATCGCTGCTTGCCTGGGTAGGTCCGATGTTTAGTCTCTCCTAGACAGAATAGTACGGAAGCATGTACCGTAATCATGTTTGTTTGGTAAACACCACTCGTCGCTCTGAACGATGATCAGGTTAGGGTACGGGGAACAATTCGGTTTTTGCTAACATGTGTGAATAATTCATGTTAATAACACATTGTTAGCATCGACCTCCAAGACCCCATGTGAATATATGTGAATAAATGTTTAAAAATTTGGAAGCCTGAATCCCGGCAAATCGGAGGCTGATTCGAGCGACACGTGTATTGCAAATTCTTCATTTTGGCCATCATCGACAGTCGACTCATCGTTTAGCAGCCTTGTATTCCCTTTACAGACACTCCCTATAATGAAATTCCTGATTTTCTCTTATAAAACTCGGAGCCTAACACGTCAGTCTTGTGTCTGCAGTTCTCAAGGATGTGATACCCAGGGATACAAGATCCTCTGGAAACCATCGTCCTCCAGTTGTCATTGGTGGCATGCTGGCTCTTGAAATACCCGAGGAGCAATCGGGAGGTACACAAGGCAGTGGCGGGTTTGATTGGGACAGTCTGAGGTGCCGTTTGTTGGCACCACTTTGATACCCGGACGCTTGCCCGGACGACTGGGATGGGTTGTCATCCGGATAGGTCTCGGTCCAGAATGACGGCAAAATGGAGGTCGCACGGCCAAAAATTGCCACCCGACACTCATGTGACTGCGTGATCCAACGCGTCCTAAGCAAAGTTTCAAGCTAGTATTGCTTCTCCAAAGCATACCTGACGTGTCAAATCTGTTGATCTCAGAGCCATATTAGTTAAAGTGTTATACAAGGCTCTTAAGACGGTGTCACAGCGGGGATGAACCCCAATCGAGCAGACACTCAGCAAATACCATTGTGGGAATAATCTGAATAGTGTGTTGCCGTTGTGATGCCGCCAAATGCTCCGTCCGTTNTCTGCTTAGAACCTTTGGCGCTTGATAGCTGATTTCAGGATTCACATAGCCTGCTACCCATCAATTAAAGCCTAGATGCTCTCTTTGCGGCCAGAAGATAACCAGAAAGCTGCTATATGGAAGAAAGCATTGTCATCATATCATACCACCCACAAAGAATGTTTCGACTACTCTTGGGCCCTGCACCCCTCGCGCTCCACTCTGCTTCTGCCTCGCCTCCTCTCGTCAAACGTGCTTACGGTCTCATCAATGACTCTTGGGTAGCAGACGGTCAGATCGACTTTGCCGCTTTGGACACTGCTACAAGGTTAGTGGAAAGCGCAGGCGCAGGTGCAGATGGGTCAGTGGGTATACTTTTTGGTCTGGCTTCAACCCGTGAGTACTGTTCATCATTTGTATCTTCGAAGCTGACGCAACATACTTAGAACGCACTTCCTTTTGACAACATGATTGACCTGTGCCTCGAAAGCACAGGGTAGGATGTTATACAATATGCTGGTGCTATCTCCAACATGAACGGAACGTTGGTGTATTCTGCTGCGGAATAAGATGCCACAACAGTCTTTCAAAAGTTGATACACAGGAATCAAGATCATGGCCCTCCATGGACGGATCGGTTGGAACAAATTCGTACGCGTTTCAACTTGAACCTTCATCCTTCGTTGGCTCACACTTGGTCTTCCGCTCAACAGCGAATCTTGGCGAATACGAATGCGCGACATCCTTCGTCTCTGGCAGTATACGGATCAAGTAACGGTTCCATTATCGCGTGCATGGTACAGGAAGTCTAGTACGTTTACCTTTGCGTCGACGTTTGCGGTGGCGTTGACTAGGTTCTCTTAGGGTACGGGTTCCTCGGGACTCACCATATCAAGTCAATCCTGTAGAAAGGTATCCGGCGATACGAACCCAAACAATTGAAGGAGGATGAGGGGCTTTCTGATGTGCCTCGCTCTTGTCGTAGCAAATCACCGAAGAAGGGGTCTACAAGCTGGAAAATGGTTTTTCCGACATGGTTGTGCGATGCAGAGGGGTTGGTTGTCGAGTCTGAGAATGGTAGACTTGAGAGTAATGCAGCTTAAAAGTTCGCAGGGGTGCCATAGCATGGAGTAAAATGTGTCGAGCGAGACAGATGCCTTGGTTCTGAAACCGTTGATTCCGGATATAAACATATAAGCAGGAATCAGTTCGTGGAAGAACGGGAAGGATTCAGACCGTTACCTCGGCTAAACAGGACCGACTCGAAGTCGACTTCTGTCCTGAGGCCTTGAAGCTTGAAGACCGGAGCTGTGTCCAACTCGAGGATTTTAAGTACATTGTCTTGACCTTGTTGCAAATATACGGCGTTCCAGGCACATTGGGGGGTCTGAGTCACAGTGACAACGCTAATCGCTGCTTGCCTGGGTAGGTCCGATGTTTAGTCTCTCCTAGACAGAATAGTACGGAAGCATGTACCGTAATCATGTTTGTTTGGTAAACACCACTCGTCGCTCTGAACGATGATCAGGTTAGGGTACGGGGAACAATTCGGTTTTTGCTAACATGTGTGAATAATTCATGTTAATAACACATTGTTAGCATCGACCTCCAAGACCCCATGTGAATATATGTGAATAAATGTTTAAAAATTTGGAAGCCTGAATCCCGGCAAATCGGAGGCTGATTCGAGCGACACGTGTATTGCAAATTCTTCATTTTGGCCATCATCGACAGTCGACTCATCGTTTAGCAGCCTTGTATTCCCTTTACAGACACTCCCTATAATGAAATTCCTGATTTTCTCTTATAAAACTCGGAGCCTAACACGTCAGTCTTGTGTCTGCAGTTCTCAAGGATGTGATACCCAGGGATACAAGATCCTCTGGAAACCATCGTCCTCCAGTTGTCATTGGTGGCATGCTGGCTCTTGAAATACCCGAGGAGCAATCGGGAGGTACACAAGGCAGTGGCGGGTTTGATTGGGACAGTCTGAGGTGCCGTTTGTTGGCACCACTTTGATACCCGGACGCTTGCCCGGACGACTGGGATGGGTTGTCATCCGGATAGGTCTCGGTCCAGAATGACGGCAAAATGGAGGTCGCACGGCCAAAAATTGCCACCCGACACTCATGTGACTGCGTGATCCAACGCGTCCTAAGCAAAGTTTCAAGCTAGTATTGCTTCTCCAAAGCATACCTGACGTGTCAAATCTGTTGATCTCAGAGCCATATTAGTTAAAGTGTTATACAAGGCTCTTAAGACGGTGTCACAGCGGGGATGAACCCCAATCGAGCAGACACTCAGCAAATACCATTGTGGGAATAATCTGAATAGTGTGTTGCCGTTGTGATGCCGCCAAATGCTCCGTCCGTTCTCGGTCCTGGGCGCCTATGGCTGAAATGGGGACAAAAATGGTCCATTCTGTTTTTAGCGGGAAAGGTGCCGCCAAACAGGCCCTGAGTCTCTAGGAGCCTCGATATTATTCACATGCCAAATTGTTAATAACATGGTAAAGATTGCATTATTCACTTGTTATTATCAGTGTTAGAAAATAATGTGAACAAATGTTAATAACTACGTGAATAATAGCCTCGGAGGAGGTCGATGTGAGCAAATATGTTAATAATATAGCTGGGAATTAGTCACCGCACAGGTACCAGTTCTTCCCCAGTAACTGCAATAATTTCGCGTGATGGCGTCGTATTGTAGAACCAAAATGATTGAGTCCCCACTAGGCCTCATTCTCCGAGCCGAGTCAAGATGCTGGTTAGAGGTGGGATGATCAAGGTCATTGGTCAGGTACGCCCTTGCTTCTTTCACACAGTTGCGCATCTAACGGGACATTATCAAACTTAAAGATCGCTGGCCAATACCCTGGACGAGGAAGTCGCATGACTGTCACTCTTATCCTCCGAGTCTGAAAACGAATATCGGTTTCTAGAAGAATTTTGTCATGATGGGCACCTTGGACATCGACGTGAGCAGCCTTCAAAGTTATTCTTCGTTTTGTGCATTAACATCATTCCTAGTCGCTACTCGAGGACCCCATTCAGCTCTGTCGGGAGTCTTGCCCCTTCACAATCCCTAATTTGGCTGCCATACCGCGCATAATTCAATATGTTCAACAAAACCCAGGAAACTATATCTGCCCAGATGACGAGCGATCCATGATTGAAACTTTCATCGGTGAAGCAGAGGTCGAACTTTCTGCATGCGATACCGTGCTCAATTCGTTGCGTTCAGTACTAGCGCAGTTAGACAGGAGGCGAGCTGCGTTATGCGTCTTGAAGAAGCGTGTGGAGGGGATATCGAGGTCGTTGATTCGCACCCTGCCGCCCGAGTTACTGCTGCGGATTTTCCTCATGTGCGAGAGTCCCACCGCCAAGCCGCTGGGACACCACGCAGCTCAACCAAGCTGCCACATTATCCTCATTCTTAGCCACGTCTGCGCTCGTTGGAGATCGTTGGCATTATCGGAACCTACGCTATGGACCAACATTCGTGTGCATTTTACAGCCTGTAGAGAGAGGGCTGATGCCCAGCGGGTCCTTGCTTTCACCGAATTTTGTCTCGAGAAATCCCAAACACAACCCCTTTGCATCGATTTCAATACTCTCACACTGTCCCCCCGTCCTTTGCTTGGCGTGGATGACCATGCGTTGGCCGAAATTGTCAAGCACGGTTCCCGATGGAAACATGCAACGTTAAAATTGCCCCATCGAACTATCCGATTCCCTAGCACAATGCCTCTGCTAGAGTCGCTGACAATCATAGGCGACTCTACGTATACATCCAGGGACATTGAAGTTTCTGCAGACCCTGTCTCCACGCCACGCCTACGATCCTTACAGGATGCTGTACTCCATAATCGAATATTCTGGCGTTTGGATACCCGTGCTTTGGTTCGTCTTTCGACACATGAACATCGCATACATGCGATCCTCGAAATACTGACGAGGCTCCCAGGGCTTCAAGAGCTCTTGCTCTGTTCCCCAATCAGGCACGGTCGCAATGATCCTATTCCTCCAAAAGTGACTTCACACCTCCGCGTCCTGGAAATCCAAATCATTACTGGATGGTGCGATATCTTCTTCGATTCCGTGACCCTCCCGTCTTTGATGTGTCTCCGGATTTTGAAGATGTGGACACATTTAATTCCCTTTCCCCAAGCTCTCGTCCAATTCCTTCGGCAATCTCAGCCTCCTGTTGCAGAATTGTGCATTCGCAACACTAGGATGTCTTCACAGCACCTCATTCTTATTATTGACCTTCTCCCATCTGTCTTTACATTCGATTTCGATTTAGACGTCCTCGATGAAGGAGTCATCAACGAGACGCTGATCCAGAAATTGACCATATCCACCAATCCTAATGCCAATTCCGTGACTCTACTCCCAAACCTCACCAATCTCATATTACGGCCGAAACCCAATTTCAGCGCGTTCGATGCTGATCAGCTGTGCGAAATGGTACGGTCCAGGAGAGTGGCGACTATTGGAGTAAAGCAGTTGGAGTCGTTCACACTGTATTCCCGCCCACAAGATCTCGATGATAGGGTTCGCAAGGGCTTGGAGAAGTTGAGGGATAATGGATTGGTAGTTGATATCATAGACTGGGATGGCGATAGGTAAGGGCAAGTTTCCGAGCTTTGCTAAGTCGAAAGGCTAACGTTTTGTTTCTCACAAGTACCAATGTACATGTCTTGTGACCAGGTTTTACTGTTTTTTTTTTTTTGTACTGTACACGTAGTCTGCGAATCGTTTGTGTATTTTATAGATCATGCACTCAAAGAGCGTGACCATTCATAATGGAAACCTTCCTCACATAACTCTTGCATGAGTGCTGCGCACGCGGGATCCTCAATAGGATTAGCGTCGCCATCCAGCGCATCGACTAGGGACAGACGCTGAAGTCTCGAGTCTCCTCCCACCAATTCAACCCGACGGCGGCTTGTCACCATCTGAAGTAAAACACCATCGGTCCATCGTTTATCATTAAGAAGAGTAAGCGAAGCGAGGCCAGGTAGAATGCGGCTGTGCCGCTCAGCTTCACCAGAGAAGAACATTGCCCGCAATATATTATCCCCAATGCTAACCCATCCTTCACCATTGACATCCTCAAGGCCGATAGTGAGAGTGTGCAGACTCCGCATGCTGTCCGACCTCAGCAATTGGATGATTCCCTTCTTATCGGGTATCGCGTCTATGAGTGAAAGCTCTTGTGACTGACACGACGATCTGAAAATGAACGCAGCGAGCTCAGCATAGGCAGCAGCTCCTTCAGGGAACCTCAAGATTCGCAGAGCCGGTAAGGTGAGCCAGTCCAACGGAGGTGATCCCATCTCACAATCCGGAGATGAGAGTGTGAACACGTGCGAGTGGCAGTGTCGCGACCAATTGCCAGCGCATCAACGATGCGGTCACTCGCTTTTGTTCTCCTACATTCACCTCGACCGTGTATCCCAACTCTCCGAGTCGGTACCGGTCCACATGTCTCGCTCATGCTGTTCAAGTGTTCTCCCAAGTTGTCAATTTTCTTCCAATCATGAATTATCGACATATCATTCCCTTTTATCAGGCGGGTCAAGGTGCTCAAGGTCTATCATTCACAATCTTCGTTTCTAGGAACATACAAAACTCAACCATGGCTGTTGGTATTTTTGCGGTGCGTTCCTTTCTTCCGTTGCTTTATATTCATGCTCATGCTTACATTGCCAGATCATCGCTGTTATTGTCAAAGCGAAGTGGCAGAATTATGCCAGTGCTTACCAGTCCTCTGCCCAATAGCGAGTACCCGGTTTTCATTCCTTCCAGCTGGCCTTCAGTGTTCCTGCTCAATAGAACTGAGTCAGCACTAGGTATGTGGTCGGCCCCTTATGAAATCTTCCGACATTGATCTGTACCTACTGTAGGCCTTTCATCACCCTACAATATATCACTTCTAACTACACCACCAACCCAACCCAACATTGGATGTCATCAGTACGTGACCAATTATGATCCACGTGTGAATTGACCGTACGTCCAGCCATTGGAGAAAGATGCTATAACTTGAAATCGGCGTCCCGACTGTCTCCCATGTCAGATTTGGTACCAAAGTGCAGGAATCACTTCCAGGATAACTTCAGAGGCCTCTCGGGTGGGGGGATCTCATCGGGTTAGTGAATTATATTTTATTTTGATTTTATGTACGTCGCTAGGTACATGTCACGTCCTACCAGCGGCATAGCACAGTAACTTTGGTCCCATACTGATGGCATCCCTTACTGGGTTGGTGGTGTAATACCTGATGCTGCCGGTATGCAATTTTACTCTACGAAGCCTTCTATTACTGATGTGTCTCAACCCTTAAGCTGCTGGTACAAGTAGTGCCATGAAGGATATGATGTAGAGCAGGTTGTAGTCGTAAGGTATAGTGCCATTCTATATGTATGTAGTAGTCCTGAATATATATCTTCAGCCTCCCGATGACACCCGTGCTCCAGTGTGCTGAATCAACCTCAATTTGTAGAAACTTTGTCTAATAATGAGAAGTAGAATGCACTTATGCACCGGGCGCATCTGGCGCCGCTCGAGTGACTAGACCCTCCGGTGTTAGTTTCGTAACCGACTATCACCTTCCTCGGACCCAGCCTCTACCCCACTAAACCCCCACTCCTCTCGCTTGACTCGAGGATTGTCTCGACTCTTCTTTTCAAGCATCTCTCACCAAATTTTTTGGTATTGCTTTTCATCCATATTTCTTATGGTTAGTCAGGAGCATATTGATTTTTCGACGGTATTCTATAATATATAGCTAGCGGTTCTTGGCTCTGAGAGATGCAGGGGGTGAGTCGTTTTATAACTCGTTCATTCCGAAGCTTCCAAGTCAAGAATGCTGACTCCGAAGTTAGGATTTGGTACAACCTCGCCGCGCCTCGTGCATCTTTACCCTTCTTCGACCGTTACGTCGACATGGATTATGCCAAGGGCGGGAGACGAAATTGCTCTTCCCTTGTGACTCGTATTGTTTTCCCTGAATTCGGACGTTATTCGATTCTCCCAGTCAAGATGGTGTTCCTGGAAATGCGTGGATAGTCGTATTTCCACCCTATATGGCGACAGCCAAAGCCGCGGAGGATCGGAACCTTAGTACACGCGCGCGTCATTGAACTTTTTTAGGCATGGAAGAGAATGGATGTCTCAGAGTCATACCGTAATGGGCGGAAAGGTGTCGTCTATACATGAGATCCCGGCGCTCAGGTCTTGTTTTCCGAGTACTTATGGCAGTCATGGCCCCCCATAACAAAATCAGCTTGTGTTCTCGGGAAAAGATAAAAATAAACCTCAAAAGGTCCGTTATTGATGGGAACTGCCTCCGTGATGCTCGTTTCTCTCGGGTGCGCTGAGCCATCATTAATCAAGTCAAACCGTTGGTACATATCAATCTTCATTTGATATTCTCCGACTCGAATCCCGAATCCTTCGTCGACTCGTTATGGAATCTGCGCTTGCCATCTTCCATCTTACATACCATAGAACGCATTGCCGACCGAGATGAAGCCTGTGGAGCTGTTCGCTATCTTGCAAATACACATGTCCACCTTCAGCATACTCGAACGGCACCCGGCGGTACGCACCTCGCACGAATAAAACTGCGACGACACACTCGGACGATGCCCTCCTTTTTTTCCGGCTTCGAAGGCTGCGCTTCCTCTCGAGAATTTTATTGGCATCTCGCGTCTGACAGAGAAGACCAATGGAATCATTTTCCCCGCGCTCAGTCGTATAAATGGGTACCTAACGACGAGGAAGCGTGTATAGTTGAGGAAGGTGGTTGACTCGTTCTCGGAGGTTAGCACCCGGATCAAGGTCGCGAGTTCAAACTGTTCAGCGACGAAGCAGTATGGACACTCTCCCCTTCCTACTACCTCTCCAGCGAGTTGTTCACCCGTCCACTTCCAGGCGCCAACTACGCTACCTTGGTAGTTAGTACCGGCGGACACTGGACAATGACGCTCTTTAGTGGATATCGGGACGAAACTAAAGCAGACGAAGGATATGGAATTGATGGTGTTATCGCGTTCTTCCGCCAAGTAACTATCAACTGCGAGAAGAAGAAAGAGGCAAACTCTGGTCCGCACTTATTGACCCGGGCATGAAGATTGTCATTCCCATCGCGAACCATGAAAGGAGACTCAGGCAATGATACGGGGTTGATTCAATTGGGGTCGGGTATGGGAGTTTAATCAGGTCTTTGGAGTACGTGTCTTTTCTTCTTTTCTTAGCTTGTCGCGTCAGGACTGACTTGGACGTAGGAAATTGTGCAAAACAATCGGTATCCGAATATACATTACCTGGGCATTGATACACCGGCGAAGTTGAGACCAGACGCACATGCGACAGGAGATTGTTTGGATTTTACGACCGGGGCAAGGGTAATGGAGGGGTGGACGGAGTATCTTTGGGATTATACTGTTAATGAAGGAGACCGTTTTAGGAGTCGTTGAGGTGATGGGGAGAGTTTACTTCCGCATAGACGGATGATACATCGACGCGGACAAGTACATTAGGACGAGATTAACTATACCGCCAACAGTCTATTATCTCGTCCATCACCGATCGAAAGCTCATGGTGAGCTCGAGAAATCATCAGTACGAAGATTTGGCCAACCCAGCGCCCGGTCCTAAGTGACATTTTATCCCGTCATATCCCCTCCCTTCTAAGGCCACCAGATTCGGGCTCGGGCTCGGGCTCAGGCTTGGGTTCGGACTGGCTCGAACCAGTTTCAACATCAAATTGAAACGCCGAACTTGAAGCTTGAAGCAGAAACGGGTCAACGTTTGGACATCGATATCCTTCCCCCGACGGCGACTTGACTTTCAGAAACACGCCATTGGCTCAGAGATGTGCATATGTCGTCTCGATGACCCGCTCTGACCGTCATGTAAGTAGTGTAAATTGTGCCTGATCTTCCGCTCGTCCCATCACGTACGTAAGCGCTCAGATCTCAGAATCCAAGTTCAGTCGCAAGAACGTCAGGAGTACATGATCAAGAGTATCCCCAAGGGCCGGAAGTACACCCCAATACCCCAAGCTGAAAGGTACGGAAGGTGTATGGATGTGTGGGTCTCATCACAAAAGCCTCTATCCGCAGCTTTACTCCTGAGTTGCATCCAGTTCCCACTGCCCGCCTATACAGGAATTGGATACGCGGAGCAAGGAGTGATAAGCGAGTTGCTAATGGCTTGGATTATGCCGTTGTCCCCAAAACCGTTTTCTTTGGTATATATTCACCGGCCCTCAGTTCCTTCTACCTTCCCACCTTCTCTCTCACCCCCCCTCCCTTCTTGAAGTTGGAGAGCGATTTATAGAACACTTCCAAAGCCCAGTTTGTCTTGTGTAGAGCAAGGTGAGCTTCTCATCTCAATTACCTGCCTCGTGGCTCACAAGTCCTCAGATTCAGTAATGTGCTATATTCTTCTTGACATCGTCCGATACATTTGCGGTCACGACTACCGAGGGCGTGATGCCGCAGACAAAGTGGTGTGTTTTCTATCTATCAACGCTTTAGCTTGTCTAAGCGCTATTGCCTTCTCGAGGTCGAATGCAAAGAGCCATCCTGCAAATACAAGCAACGGTACCGCTACCTTCCCGTTCCGTGAGTCCTGTTATGCCTCTTTCTTCCTTTGCATTGATTCTGGCACTGGCAGGCAGCTACCTAAGGCGGACTATCCCTACGGTTGCAGTTCTTGCCGAGGGGAGGCTTGATGAGTCGTGAGATCGAGACGAGGTCGAGACGAGGTCCGTCAGACATCGGCCAGACGGTGATGTCGATCATGACATAATCCTATGATATCATACATTATCACCTACATGGACCGATAACACGAACGCAAAACCCCCGCCACTCCAGTGCATACATGATTAGTCCGTAGCTTGCCTTGCAATTCTAGCATGATACCCTGTTATGATACGTTCCATAGAAGGATCTCCCAAAAGTTGCGGTATGAAACAGTGTCGAATTCATTTTTCCCATTACTACCATCACTCGTAGGAAAATTTTACCTTTGAATCAGAATCCCGACTCTCGCCGTTTACACTCAGTATAGCTCTCACGCAAGAGGGCTACGTGTAGCTTGACCCTGCCGAAGATGAAAAGTATCACATTTGACGTGGAGGAAGTCACATAGAAATCGAAGACTGTGTTGATCAACACTTGGCGATCGACATGACGGCAAGGAGACCGCTCCCATTTTACAGTACCCGCTACTGCCCCACATATCTTCCAAAATTCCACACGCTACTAAAAGGTGGACCGAGGAGTCCTATAACACTGATGAGTTTATTCTTTGATGTGTTTATACAGTTTTAGTATACCAGCCTTTGGTACATGTTTGATACATACTGTATAATACTGTATCGAATCAGAATTCTTCGTCGCCTACGGTGGGTACGTAACCGGTTTCATACCGTATCATACGATGTGATACCAAGGAGTTTCTCTACGGAGTGACCGATGACAATGGAAAGGCAATCCCGCGCACCTCCCCTATTGCAAGCGCAACTGTGAGTATATTGAATTCACTAGGCATAAGATAGAATCTCACCATTAATGAATCCAGGGAAAGCATGTTTTGTCTATGGAGCAGACGGGAAAGAACGCTCAGTGATTGATGCAGGCACTGTTATGTGTCCAAGCTGTCACCATGCAGTTTCGCTTCCCAAGTGAATCAGCGCATCATAGAGCAGATGGCAGCGCGCATATGACACGATTCCCAGATGAATGAGGACCACGATCCATGTGGGCTACGCCTCCGACTATCTGGACAACTTGAAAGGAGAAGGTGCATTGACCGCAAACGTTCACACTGTGGAGGCAAGGTGTTGAATTTCTAGTACAAGGTGGCAAACGAGGCAACGGCATCAAGGTCCGTGTCGTAACGTACCTAATCTATGTCCTTCCGGTCCGCAGGGTGCTCCAGCAATTTTGGAGATACTTGATGATTGCCCACTTCCGGAAGAAGCATCCTAATCAATCGCCGACTTTGTACCCGGAGGACTCCAAAGTGACGGAAGTCGAAAATGCTCCCCTCCTCACAGTCTGGACTACGCGACACAAGAAGCCGAGAAAATCAGCGAAGTCTATAGGACAGCAAAAAGACGCACTGGTAATTTCTGAAGCGCATAGCTCCCAACTTGCCGCTCAGTGTGTGATTTTGAGTTCTTATCGGTGTAATTTCATATTCCGACATTTTTCTCTACGCCCGAAGAAACTACAACACAGGAAAGCGAATCGGAAAGTGAGATTGAAGGTGTCGAATCGGATCCTGAGAAGGAGGATATTGATGTCAACGTTGAGCGGGAAAGCCAGTCTGCGGAACCTGAAGGTATGTGAGTCTGTAAAGGAGGTGGGCCATACTGATCAATAGAGCGTCAGACGAAAGCGCACCGCAACTCACGGCTGTGAACCTAACCCTCATTATTCCATTTTCTGAGCAAGTAGAAGGCCAAGTGACCGGGAGGTTGCGTAGAGCACGAAATGTCGATCAGCTGTTACGGGAGTGCACCTGTGGTCTTCATATAACAGCTGAGGAGGCTGCAGACGAGGACGATAAGATTATTGCATGCAAAAATCCCAGCTGTGAAGCCAGATACGTGAGTGGCATGCTTTCCAAATTATGTTCGTCGTTAGCACTCACATGCTGTCAGTTTCATATGGCCTGAGTGGGTGTTCCATTTTCTGGCTCAAGGTGGACTTGTCAATCATGCGAGGAGACAAGGACGAAGAGGAAACGGCGTAAATGAGGGGACTGCCACGTCAATGGTGGTCGTATGTTTTAAATGCGGTGATACCATTAAATAACAGCCTGCCCTAAATGCCGAATGGGAATGGGTACGAGTCTACCAAAAATGGCACATATCTTCATTTTTTTTTTCTGATCGACTATGGTGGCGGCGGTGATTGAAGTGGCGGCGGCGGCGGTGGTTGAGAGGGGCCTGACGTCAAGCGCACATTGTGGTCACCCACAACACAATGCAAGCCGCTTTTCTGACAGTGGCCAAGACATAGCCCATGTGAGCATAGGCCATTTCTGGGACGACGGCGGCCAACATGACTACATGGACCCTTTTCTCGAGTCTGAGAGATGGCAACAGGGCGAGTAGATGGTCGTGAGTGAGCAGGCTGAGACTGAGGTCCAGTAGAGATGGAGGCGGCGTATTTGCTTGGTTTGGATCGGAAGAAGGTGTACCCTCTGTCTGTCCCTCCTCGTTGGTCCACTCCCAGAGCCATCTGGATGTATTGTGTCACACTATAAGTGGTAGTTTCAGTATACATTCACAGTCTCCAGAAGAGGATACTCACTTTACCGAAATGGCGGCCGATGTTTATAACCCGACCAAACCGAACCTCCTGAATAGGAGCGAGCGTGCCAGGCGGACAATCACTGCATTTACATACTATCCACCTCGCCATGATGAAAATGCGCCAATCTGGAGGCAATGAACTGGATACATACGCGTCGTAAAGTGTTCGTGAAGTATACGAAAAGATAATAAAAGCGATCCTGTAAAATCAGTCAGAAAGTAGCGTCGATAATTTAGGATGCGCTTACCAAGTAAATGAAGGTGGTGGAAGAAAAGAAAGAGGAAATATCAAACTTACGGAGGCCCCCTGATATTCCCCTGAGCGCCCTCATCTGGGACCACCGAATTTGAGGAATTTTTAGGCAGATGTATCATGCCAAATCACCGAATTTTTGGGCAAATTTGCCTGATATGTCTCCAATATGTCTCGTCCCGGGAGCCCAGAGAACCGCCAAAAAAGACTTCTGCCAGAGGTGCCGAACTGCCGAAAACCCATGAGCACGGCGGGTAAGCTTGCTGGACCGATACACTAGTATTAAAGTTACTTAGCAACAAAACCCAGCGGCCAATGAGGGAAAAAAGAACCTACATATATAATAAGGTCTCATGCTGTGGATCGCCGAGTTTGGATGAGGTCGCTTGGGGGAATATCAGGGGGCCTGCTTACGGTCGTGGTCGGTATTTAAGAGCGTGAGTATTTGGCTTGATGTGTGACAGTAACATCACGCAGGCTAGACCGCACGAACCTGACACGAGTCAAGTTCTCCTCAACTCGAGTAGATTTTGGGTGGGTACGGCTATTGTGCGCGAAGATGGCACATTTTCAACAAATTCGCCGAGCTCTTGCAAACCAGTCGTGGTGAGTGCCATTATCCAAGTTTGCACGATTCAAATTTGCATATTGGGTTTTTACTATTATTTAACCCTACCCAGAAATGAATCCAGCTTGGGCAGATGAAAATACGGAAATCTCACCTCATTTCGATCTCACCCGAACCTTGAATGTGTTTTCCTTTCTGCAGGCACTCTTCACAGCAATAGTTGACTGTCATTTTACGTTCTTTTAGGCTAATAGGGTTCTTTCTTGAATAAACCATCAGAGGCGCTTGTATCCTATGACAATGTCAGCGTTAAAGGTTGTACCCTAGTGCGGCCCAGTGATGCCTCACCGTTTCCACACCTCTTCCTCTCCTCTGAAACCCATCCCCATCATTACCATGGCTTATCTGCAGGGGTCTTCAGACTTCACCATTCAGGGCAAACAATTCACAAATCTCCAAGGATTCCACCACATCAATCACTTCAGTGGGATTTTGGTGGTGCAACAAGCCAGCATGACAGAAAAGGAGCCGACTATATGGGATGAAGTATGCTGATAGTCTTATCAGGTTAGAGACAGCGATATTGACTCACTCCAGTATAAGCAGATTCGAAACTGCGATCTATATCTTACGAGGCTTGTCGACACCGAGGTTGTCACAAGGCATGATGCTGAGACTGGGCAGAGACTGAGAGCACATCGAGTTATCAGTGTTGCCAAGTTATACGATGACAAGGATAACCACGAGTTTCTACACGTTCAATACCATGGTCAAGACGCCTACAAGGTTAGTTACAACCACCTTCAGGACCACCATATTCATGTTCATTTGATACAGGAATTCAAACGAGATTTCAGGCAATTTTCTAGTATCAAGTACAATGGCTGCTCTCGATTAGGTTGAAGCTTTGAAGCTGACATGGCTATTACTTGTATACATAGGCATCCAAACTTTGTCCAGCTTTATGGCTACAACAACGCCCACCGTACTTTACCTGCGCTGATATTCCATGATGGTGCAGCTGTTTGGCCATCTGTGGTCGCAGTATTATGTCACTAAATCTATCTCCAGCGCCAATTCCTTTAGAGCGTATCATTTGTGCACGGGGTCGTCCTTCGTCGATTCTCTTCGCGTACTTCTCATATCAAGTACGTTACAACATGAGACATGATTTTTCATATTCGACTAATATTGTCGTCCACAGCTCGGCATGCAACACCTAGCTGGCAATAACTACGACTCAGTTTTTGTACGTCTTCGCTCCCAATTCCATACTATGTCGACTAAATATTGATAGGCCATCGATCAACTGTGGATCGAACCCAGAAGCAGTGCATTACTTAGAGGACCTCATATCCAATCGCATTACGGTGATTGGGCCGTTCCAGCTATTCGGTCAAATTCAACAAGCAGTTACAATTTCACTCCATTGCGTTTTCAGACTTACGATGACACGCAATCTATTCTTGACTACCTTACCAAGTCGCTCGCCACTCGCACTATCCTTCAGGGAATACATTGGAGCCACGGAGATCCAGTGTTTGAGGAGACGGACGTATCCGTACTGCCATCTCTTCATACGGTCTACAATAGGCGCCATGGAAAGCCGATAGCTAGGTGGGCAAAAGTCAAATTTCGTCATCAATTGCAGTATGTATGTGATGTCCCGGATGCAATTAGAGAGGGCCAGATTGTGATGGCAGATGGCTCGGTGCGGTATGGATATGATACTTATGTGGTGTACAGTGTTTATTGATATGGAACGCAGGTTTACTGTCACTCAGACAGATCTTCAGCACTTCGAAGCGATAACGTTAACATATACTCCCTCCTCTGCAGAGGAAACATCCGTTTTTGTGGACTCATGGCTTACTCAAGCGCACGGCGTATTTAGCCAACTTGGAATCCATAGGGGTGAATGCGAGGAATATTGTAAGTTCTGGTATTATTTGTACATGCCTTGGGTCAACTAACTCACCTTGACAGGTCTCCTACATGGTTTCCACCTCAGTTTCCATCGCTTTGAAGAATGTGCCCTGCGAGAGGGTAATACTAACATCGCACAAGATACTAGACCAGTTTATCTGTTCATTCGTCCGGTTCCCCAGCCTTCTGATGGTGGCGAGATCTGTAGATTTTGGGCGAAGAGCAGAAAGTATTACTGGTCTCTTGATGAGTCTGGGATACATGATCCAAAGATGTCCGAAGCCACGCAAAAATCCATGGGGCTTCCATCTTTCGCATCCAAAATCAACGTCATACATCGTGGTTGGGTCCGTGATGCCTACGGAGTTGTGCAAAAAATTCACTCCGTTCATGGCTTCAATCCGGTCACAACAGACCTTGCTCGTTCCTTAGGTCTTCCCATTTTAGATGTGATCAGCGACGATGATCGGTTCAAAGACTGCGAAGATTTTGAGGGTGTGCAATATTCTTTTTACTCCCATTCATGCTGATAATCACCACTATGCAGTTGACCTGCCGGCCTCAGAGGGCTTTGACTCTGATGAAGAGATAGTCTTGTATCCACGGCAGAAACATAGAAGTCTTTAACGGGATCTAGGTCGTGAGCTACTATCAGTAGATGTTGTATGCCCTGAAGCGTTGACTAGATTGACGCGCGGCTAGTACGAAGGCTTCGATGTACGAAACTTGCCACAGTGGGGCATCAGGGTCTGATGGCAAGTGCAAGTCCGTTTCTGGTGTTGTAGACGATGTCATTTAGAGCGACGAACCAAACAGGTGACATGCTCCAGACATGTTGACAGCATATGCGAGACAACGACCTCACGCTCATAGAAGCGTAGCACTGTCCTATACTGATACTTATTTCCGTGCACGTTTCTCCATTTGATACGTACTCAAAGAATATGACCTTCACTCCTTCCTAGGCGTGTGCTTCAGTTTCATACATACCCCTTTTCAATCCACAGGCGCGATTGCTTCATTACTTCATGTATGTACGAACGATTCTCGCGGATGTAGCGGACAATCATTGTCGTTCCTTATTCCCTACTGCTGCTACGATCCAAGAGAAAAAGAGTCCTTTATACGTGAACAAGTCTATGGGGTATGTAGTGTGAATGCAAATTATTAGGACAAGAAGAGAAGAAGGGAAAATGAAATCCGGAGACGACGGGCAAGCTAAAGAAGAGAAGAGGTATAAATAGTCTATATGATGCGTGCAGTGTTGATGGTTCATGCGGTATCCCAAAAGCGACTGAGAGAAAAAAATCCAAAGCCAAAATCCAAACGCCAACCGATCTAGTATCCAGCCTCCACATCATACTCGCCTCTTCGTCTAATACCAACTCCAATGGCTTCATGTTTTCCAGTTCCACTCCCGCTCCCGCTCCCAACGTACGTACTCCCACTCCCACTACCAAACGGCGAGACGCCATCTCCGCCTCCACCTCCGCCTCCACGTCCTCTATTCATATACGGTGGCTCAGGGTACTTTTCATTCTCATGAAGAGGAGCAACAGCCGCGTTCTGTTTCTCCAAAGCAGCTGTCGCGATAGACGCATCACTGATCCCTGCACGAGTGCCAGCCAGTCTACGTAACCAGTCAAAAAAAAATGAACTACCATAAAAAGAGTAAAAAGGTACCTCGTGCAATGTACACAAAGCGTACAACTTCATGACAGCAAAGTAATACCCGAACAAGATAAACGCTGGCACGTAAATGATATCTTGCGGCCTTCGCNTTTGAGGAGACGGACGTATCCGTACTGCCATCTCTTCATACGGTCTACAATAGGCGCCATGGAAAGCCGATAGCTAGGTGGGCAAAAGTCAAATTTCGTCATCAATTGCAGTATGTATGTGATGTCCCGGATGCAATTAGAGAGGGCCAGATTGTGATGGCAGATGGCTCGGTGCGGTATGGATATGATACTTATGTGGTGTACAGTGTTTATTGATATGGAACGCAGGTTTACTGTCACTCAGACAGATCTTCAGCACTTCGAAGCGATAACGTTAACATATACTCCCTCCTCTGCAGAGGAAACATCCGTTTTTGTGGACTCATGGCTTACTCAAGCGCACGGCGTATTTAGCCAACTTGGAATCCATAGGGGTGAATGCGAGGAATATTGTAAGTTCTGGTATTATTTGTACATGCCTTGGGTCAACTAACTCACCTTGACAGGTCTCCTACATGGTTTCCACCTCAGTTTCCATCGCTTTGAAGAATGTGCCCTGCGAGAGGGTAATACTAACATCGCACAAGATACTAGACCAGTTTATCTGTTCATTCGTCCGGTTCCCCAGCCTTCTGATGGTGGCGAGATCTGTAGATTTTGGGCGAAGAGCAGAAAGTATTACTGGTCTCTTGATGAGTCTGGGATACATGATCCAAAGATGTCCGAAGCCACGCAAAAATCCATGGGGCTTCCATCTTTCGCATCCAAAATCAACGTCATACATCGTGGTTGGGTCCGTGATGCCTACGGAGTTGTGCAAAAAATTCACTCCGTTCATGGCTTCAATCCGGTCACAACAGACCTTGCTCGTTCCTTAGGTCTTCCCATTTTAGATGTGATCAGCGACGATGATCGGTTCAAAGACTGCGAAGATTTTGAGGGTGTGCAATATTCTTTTTACTCCCATTCATGCTGATAATCACCACTATGCAGTTGACCTGCCGGCCTCAGAGGGCTTTGACTCTGATGAAGAGATAGTCTTGTATCCACGGCAGAAACATAGAAGTCTTTAACGGGATCTAGGTCGTGAGCTACTATCAGTAGATGTTGTATGCCCTGAAGCGTTGACTAGATTGACGCGCGGCTAGTACGAAGGCTTCGATGTACGAAACTTGCCACAGTGGGGCATCAGGGTCTGATGGCAAGTGCAAGTCCGTTTCTGGTGTTGTAGACGATGTCATTTAGAGCGACGAACCAAACAGGTGACATGCTCCAGACATGTTGACAGCATATGCGAGACAACGACCTCACGCTCATAGAAGCGTAGCACTGTCCTATACTGATACTTATTTCCGTGCACGTTTCTCCATTTGATACGTACTCAAAGAATATGACCTTCACTCCTTCCTAGGCGTGTGCTTCAGTTTCATACATACCCCTTTTCAATCCACAGGCGCGATTGCTTCATTACTTCATGTATGTACGAACGATTCTCGCGGATGTAGCGGACAATCATTGTCGTTCCTTATTCCCTACTGCTGCTACGATCCAAGAGAAAAAGAGTCCTTTATACGTGAACAAGTCTATGGGGTATGTAGTGTGAATGCAAATTATTAGGACAAGAAGAGAAGAAGGGAAAATGAAATCCGGAGACGACGGGCAAGCTAAAGAAGAGAAGAGGTATAAATAGTCTATATGATGCGTGCAGTGTTGATGGTTCATGCGGTATCCCAAAAGCGACTGAGAGAAAAAAATCCAAAGCCAAAATCCAAACGCCAACCGATCTAGTATCCAGCCTCCACATCATACTCGCCTCTTCGTCTAATACCAACTCCAATGGCTTCATGTTTTCCAGTTCCACTCCCGCTCCCGCTCCCAACGTACGTACTCCCACTCCCACTACCAAACGGCGAGACGCCATCTCCGCCTCCACCTCCGCCTCCACGTCCTCTATTCATATACGGTGGCTCAGGGTACTTTTCATTCTCATGAAGAGGAGCAACAGCCGCGTTCTGTTTCTCCAAAGCAGCTGTCGCGATAGACGCATCACTGATCCCTGCACGAGTGCCAGCCAGTCTACGTAACCAGTCAAAAAAAAATGAACTACCATAAAAAGAGTAAAAAGGTACCTCGTGCAATGTACACAAAGCGTACAACTTCATGACAGCAAAGTAATACCCGAACAAGATAAACGCTGGCACGTAAATGATATCTTGCGGCCTTCGCCAGAGGTGTGGTAGGAGTTTGGCAGTACGAGTGAGGGAGAGCCAGACGATGTATGATAGAATAATGTTCCTCTTGTCAGACATGGTGCAAGCTGGGATCCCCGTTCAGGGTGAATGAAAATGGCGTGGATGCGAGCAAAGCAGTAACAGAAAAGGAGATAAAAGTCAACTTGAAACCGAAGGAAGAAGGAAAGAAATAAGCCGAGCGAAGAACAGCCAAGACTGGGATCAACTCGGGGAGACGATGATGGGAGACGATGATAACGCCAGTACCAACAAAGAGCTTGATAGACAGCGGCTCGATATGGAACGAAACGCGGCCGTTCCAGGATATAAGATGAACGAAGAACACTTGAGGCGAGTACCAAGGAAACGAGATGGAAGAAAAGGAATAAGATACCGAGGCGAGCCTGAGGAACGAAAGGTTATCACAGACACTCACCACCACGGCAAATGATATCCACCGTCCTGAACAGACTTTGTACTTTTGAAGATGAGATACATAACGAGACACGGCCCAGCAAGAAGCGTAAACGGGTTGAACAGTTTGTCTACCTATAAACCATCATTAGCTCATCTCATCAGCGGATAAACGTAGCAGAGAAAAAGAAAAAACACACCGACTCACCATCGTATACGCAACATACGGATGACTCGTCCAAACATGTCTCTCCATGAACAAACACCTCAAATCAGACCTCCACGTATTCCTCGTCCACCTCAACACCTGTTTTAAAAACCTCCAATTGGGCTTCATCGTACTCAACAACTCTGCCTCTTTACAACACTGCACATACGTGTTCCATCCATGACTGACCATCCACTGCGTAAGAAACTTGTCGTCGCCACTGTTAAGCTGATACCAAGGGGTTGCCAAAAATTTAAAATCATACCGGGGGTACATTTTTGTTTTTCGACGTCGAGGAGGGAACCAACCTACCTCCACGTGACAAAATTACATATTTACCTTTATTAATGAATTCGTCCATGGTGGGGTCTGAGAATATTTCCTTTTCTTCGCTCCCCGACACGCTTTGCATGACCAGCGTCGGGCCATGAAGTCTTTGTCCTTATCAAGGCAACGGATGTGATACTAAGTGGCGGAGAGGTGAGCTATAATTCTGAATAGCTGGAGAAAATCAAAGGTCAGTGGATAGTGCTTCTGTCTTGTCATTGTCGTGAAGAAGACTCTGGGCAGGTTGGACACTCAACCAGATTATACACAAAGGATCTACAGGCGCTATCAAAGGCAAAACAGTTTATTCTTCGGTCATATCAACATGCTTCAAGTCATGGAAAAACATGTATCTGAGGAGCGGAAAATTTTTTTTTCGAGGTCCATCACCGAACCTACCTACCTAGCTCTGGTACGGGATTGGCGGCCCGGTACCCCCTTGGCTGATACTTGTCCAACCAATAATCATGCGTAAACCCATGGATCTTTTAGGATAATAGTGCGATATGCGGCAGTTCGTCCCGAGAGGCAAGGTATACCCCCATCAATGTGCGTGAGGAGTCCATGTAGGTCCAAAATTTTGTTCTCCACAGCGCGTCAACTGCGGCGTTATTTTGTTTACGCTTACTGTGTGGGCTCGAGGCCCGTTATTTTGTTAGCTCCCCCCACAGTTATATGGTATATCAACAAAATTTTGTACTTACCCTTAAGCTGCCATAATTTTGTTGACCCCTCCTGCATCGGGTTGCATTCAGCATAATTTTAGGCCTCAACCTGATCACCAAAGTTTTGGTCCCTGCGTTGTGGAATGGTTATCGCGAGCAACAAGATTTTGGTGCATTCCTGAGCCTGTGAAGCATTATCAAATCTTGGTCCCTCAGGCTGAGCTTCGAAATTTTGTTCCTTTCGTCCTAAATGCGGTGAGCGGTTGCCCGAAAAGCGGGATCTCAGATAACAGCCACCTATCCGGCTATTCCCATTTGGCTCGGGCGTCTCCGTGGCTTGAACCTTAAAAATTATTACTAGCCGTACACTGTACACTTTCATTCCTGCTTCGCGCAACACTGCTGGATTGAACCAGATTATTTGTAGGTGATTGGGATTGGATCTTTTGATGTAGTCAACGGGTCCAGAGTCGCGGAATTTCTGAATCTCAGTAGTGTGTGTTCCAACATTCCCATATGTTTATAAATTGACTGATCCGACAGATTGACCTTGGGACGGCCTGCTCAATATTAATGATCCAGTCGTTGCTAGAACCGGAGAAACCCACCTTCCACAACCTCAAACATTACATTGAAATCCACTGTCATGCCCCTCCTGTCAATATTGAACGTGATGTTTCCATGATGATATAACATGTAACAATTCCCTAATAAATTCCTTTCTCCTGGGTGTCTTACCGCCGGTTGATTGAACCTCCAATTTCATCAGCCGAAAGAAATTGGTTTGAATAGGTTCTGTAGTGGGTCTACATGCACTACGCACGCTGAACAGTGTATCCAAGCCATTCACGTCTTAATCCTTTATTCAATTATATTCTTCTCAAATGACTTGCATAAGAGTCGGTAAGACCCAAGAGACCGAGTAAGAATGTTGTGAGACGCAGAAAAAGGCAATGCAGTGTCTCCCTCACAAACCTTTCCCCACTACCTTCCTAATTCATGTAACATCCCTGTTCGTACAGTTGGAATGAGAAACTGATGAAATATTATCTTGTCTGAGGGGCATGAACCAAAGTGAGCATCGAACAAATGAGCTGTCCCAGGTCTACCACAAAATGAGCATCCATAGCATTCATTGGATGCTGAAAACGTACTTTAGACAACCCAAGATACTTGAGCCTTAATATATTGCTGAGTACCTGGCTTTGGGTTGAGGTGTAGACTTTGAGGNCCCGAGAGGCAAGGTATACCCCCATCAATGTGCGTGAGGAGTCCATGTAGGTCCAAAATTTTGTTCTCCACAGCGCGTCAACTGCGGCGTTATTTTGTTTACGCTTACTGTGTGGGCTCGAGGCCCGTTATTTTGTTAGCTCCCCCCACAGTTATATGGTATATCAACAAAATTTTGTACTTACCCTTAAGCTGCCATAATTTTGTTGACCCCTCCTGCATCGGGTTGCATTCAGCATAATTTTAGGCCTCAACCTGATCACCAAAGTTTTGGTCCCTGCGTTGTGGAATGGTTATCACGAGCAACAAGATTTTGGTGCATTCCTGAGCCTGTGAAGCATTATCAAATCTTGGTCCCTCAGGCTGAGCTTCGAAATTTTGTTCCTTTCGTCCTAAATGCAGTGAGCAGTTGCCCGAAAAGTGGGATCTCAGATAACAGCCACCTATCCGGCTATTCCCGTTTGGCTCGGGTGTCTCCGTGGCTTGAACCTTAAAAATTATTACTAGCCGTACACTGTACACTTTCATTCCTACTTTGCGCAACACTGCTGGATTGAACCAGATTATTTGTAGGTGATTGGGATTGGATCTTTTGATGTAGTCAACGGGTCCAGAGTCGCGGAATTTCTGAATCTCAGTAGTGTGTGTTCCAACATTCCCATATGTTTATAAATTGACTGATCCGACAGATTGACCTTGGGACGGCCTGCTCAATATTAATGATCCAGTCGTTGCTAGAACCGGAGAAACCCACCTTCCACAACCTCAAACATTACATTGAAATCCACTGTCATGCCCCTCCTGTCAATATTGAACGTGATGTTTCCATGATGATATAACATGTAACAATTCCCTAATAAATTCCTTTCTCCTGGGTGTCTTACCGCCGGTTGATTGAACCTCCAATTTCATCAGCCGAAAGAAATTGGTTTGAATAGGTTCTGTAGTGGGTCTACATGCACTACGCACGCTGAACAGTGTATCCAAGCCATTCACGTCTTAATCCTTTATTCAATTATATTCTTCTCAAATGACTTGCATAAGAGTCGGTAAGACCCAAGAGACCGAGTAAGAATGTTGTGAGACGCAGAAAAAGGCAATGCAGTGTCTCCCTCACAAACCTTTCCCCACTACCTTCCTAATTCATGTAACATCCCTGTTCGTACAGTTGGAATGAGAAACTGATGAAATATTATCTTGTCTGAGGGGCATGAACCAAAGTGAGCATCGAACAAATGAGCTGTCCCAGGTCTACCACAAAATGAGCATCCATAGCATTCATTGGATGCTGAAAACGTACTTTAGACAACCCAAGATACTTGAGCCTTAATATATTGCTGAGTACCTGGCTTTGGGTTGAGGTGTAGACTTTGAGGTTGTTCAGGTATGAAAATTATAGGTGAAGTGTGAAGCCGATTCCAACTTGGACTGGTACATTGCTTGACTTTTTCATTTGAGCATCTTATGACCCTGAGAGCGGTCAGATTGACCTATTTTACATTCCGAATCGAACATTAACCTTTACTAAGCCTATGGAACATGTTGATGACGAGTACGACGACAAACACTTCCCGAAAACCTGTTCCGACTAGCCGGACATGGCCCAACTTCCGGCGCTTATCTGGCGTTTGTGCGTTACTTGACCGTTCACATCCCAAAAAACGCCTTCAGGAGTCAGACGAGCTCCAACAGTTCACTTCAGAATCACTCAGCTTTACCGTTTGGACATAGTGCTTTACTAACATGCTTGTAGCAACATGAATTGATTATTACATTTAATATAGGTTACATAGATTCATAGTGGCGAAGCGGTGCACGCCCGCACACTGTAGAATAGAGCATTGATATCATAGAAAGAGCCGTTGCGGGTAATGGGGTATCGGGGGTATTGGGGAACGGCATGAACTTGGAAGAAGAGATGAGCAAGTCTCCACGAAGTCCCGTATTAAATGCTCCTTGCCTTGGTGTATGACCGGGGAAATAGTTTTGAGACGCATTGCTAACAACTATACAGCTGGAAACTTAAGGCTCAAGTTGGGTCCAAAGAAAAAAAAAAGCGGGGATAGGCGGGGGATTCGGGGATGCATTCCGAAAGGGTATCTGACCGTTGACGTAACGCGTCAGTGACTCGCATCGGGGTGTCGATCTTGTTCCTCCAGCGATAATCACATTCAAGGACCAAAGGAACAAAGTTTCGACTCTCCAGAAGAGCACTGAAATTTCGGAAGGATTCACAGCCAACAGCAGAGTACCAAAACTTTGACGCTCACGGTGAGGTTCGAAATTTCGCCTTCCTGGCAGCGGCTAACGACACTTAAGACGAAAGGAACGGAATTTCGAAGCTCGGCTTGAGGAACCAAAGTTTTGGTACCCTTCACGGGCTCGGGTGTACCAAAATTTTGTTGCTCANAACTTTGGTGGTCAAGCTGAGGCCCGAAATTACGGAGGGGGGTGGCTGCGGTAAGGGGAGTGAACAATTATGCTGGAACATAATCTAAATCTGCGGTAGGGCCCGGTTAACAAAATTATGGCAGCTTAAGGGTAGGTACAAAATTTCATTAATATGCCGTGTAACCGCGGGAGGAACTAACAAAATAACGGGCCTCGAGCCCACACAGTAAGCGTGAACAAAATAACGCCGCAGTTGACGCGCTGTGGAAAACAAAATTTTGGACCTACATCTACTGTTGTGTGCGTCGAGGCACTGATTTCGATATTGCGTATGCTAAGACAAAAAGCAGCGAGAACCTCGCAAACCATCATATGTTCACCAACAGGTTTAACACGCTGACTCGTACCCACACCGCCCACTTTTTGGATCGAAGAAGGGTTGGAAAGTCGTGAATAGTCAAAGCAAGATTTTTTTTCTTGAAGGGCAGCCTCCTTTCCACGAGAGTATCTTGTCATTTAGGTGCACGTCAGCGGCAGAAGAATAATGAACTACCCAGCGTTGGCGAGATGTCATTTTGAGTTGGCGAAGGAAGTCGTGTTGACTCAACGGCAAGTGGACGCGCGTTGCGCAGTCAGCCGAGTCCGCCGGCTCGCGCGACGGCATCTATCCGGTGATCATATTATAACAAAGTGCAGAGCCTATCAGGATCGTTACTAGTCAAGAGTCCAGTGTATATGTATCTAAAATTGACAGAATGAATTAAGAACAATGATAGTGATAGATGGAAATGGACAGTAGAACTAGGAATAAGTAGAAACACGCGAGGCACAGGAAGCGGTGTACAGCTTTTGGATTCTGGCAAGTACATACATAGAACCTTGCTTCCTGTCTGCATAAACGAATAGAAGTAAGTGCATAGCCACCACGCAACCCGAACGGACTGTCGATGGTTCTGCAGCAAATACACACCCATGGCAAAGGATGCTGATTATACTCCTCAATCCTTTCTTTTCTGCTCTCAACGACCCCATCCCAAAACCTACTCGTGAAATCCTTTCCCGGCAACAGGAGATGTTTACTCTCGTTACCCTCGTCTATCGAAAACTTGTCAGCCAACTAGGTGACACGTGTACATAGCAGTACTCACGTAGATACCGTGTAAGTCTTCGTACCACGGAATCTCCGTAGTGACGTCTTGATGCCCTACAAGGTAGACATTCAGCCCGGCCGTCGACACCCACAAGCAGTAAAACATACTGAAATCCATTGCCTCTTTAACACTTGACGGATCTACTAACACTTCTGCTTCTCCGAGGGACATCCAGAACCACGATAGTCTATTGAGAGACTTGGTGATATCTGGAGCTTCGTCAGCCAATTACTGTGCCGAAGCTCCCAGATATACCTAGACGCCGGAGCGCGAACCAGTTGGGAGAGATGGCAAGATGGAGGACAGATCCGGTGACACCGTATCCGTCACTGTGGTGTCGTACATATAAAATTTGACAACATGACGAACCTGATAACGAGTGTTGTCGTCAGTATTGATGAAGAAGTGCACACTCAGAAGAGCCTACTCTACTTATTTCAGTCAGTTGGTCATAGCTCTTCCCGACGGCAATATAAGGTGACGCAAGCCCCTCAGGCGACACGTCTGCATATTTACCAAGTGAGACATGGACGAAGTTTCCGTACTGGGTTGAGACGAGGGTTTGTTGCTTTCTGTGCTCATATGTGAGACGTCACCAGTGCGTTTAGCTGGCTAATGCAGTAAGATCATAACGCTTATTGTCAGGAAATGGCATCACACGTACGATAGTACCCAGATCTATAGAGACGCCATCGTCTTGACCGAATGTTGCTCCACGTAACATCTACCACCTTTGAGCGCTCTCCAACTCAACTCCAACTTTCTCTGGAGTCCGATATTTGTGGCCCTATGCCAAAGTGTAGTAGGATACTCGGAGATGACAGGTGTAAGCGGGGAAGACCCAGACTCCATAAAACCCTTTCTTTAGGTCCGCTTTGGCAGGGAGGATATAGGTGTCGACGATGATGGTTTTCGTGAATCGTGATAGCGTTAAAGAAAGATGTCTTTCTACTATGTGTCAAGAGTATGGTGATTTCACAGGCGGCTCGTTGATTATGCCCTATACTGAAACTAAGGAATCACTGAGTTGGACGAATCAAAACGGAGCCGAACACTCACGAGTGGGAACACCAGCTCGATTTTCTCCTAAGCTAAAGACCTCGACGTCCCAGATGAATCTTCGCTAAAATTCCTTATCTTCATACTTGACTAGATGATATGAAAACGGATAAATCAGACTGAAGTTTGAACAATGTAAAGCGAGGCTAACACTTGTAGTCCGATTACGTTTGTTCCGAGATGTTGAAAATTAAGGATTATGAGTCTAGAGACAGTGATCCTCCGGAAGCGAAATGTGTGGTGATGAGGATATCAACTTATCAAGTACCTGGCGTGTGGTGGAAGGGGAAGAAACGACCGTGATCACTGATGGCAGTGATCGCGATTCCGATTTTTTGCGCACGGACCATCAACACCACCAAATCACCAGTTTCTCTGGGCTATACTACGAGCTCTATCCTCTTAGCTTCCTGTTCTTGAAAAACAGGGTCAAACTACAGGCTCGTTCGCTACGTAACGCAGTAGTTTCCAATCAAGTTAACCTCTTTCAGCGGGTGGTTCGTCTCGGAGCACCGCCATCCTCAGTGGTTGATGTCAGCGTTGAAATTGGCATCTAATATGCCAGCCCTGAGTGCCGCTTCCCTATTCTACTCCTTTTCTCTGAGCCACTATCGCCATGGGCTTCCTCCAAGGATCCTCGGATTTCACCATCCAGGGCGGACGATTCACAAATATTCGAGAATCTCAACACATCAACCAGTCACCTTCGATGGGGTTTTGGCACAATCCGTGCAGGAAGCCGTAGAGAAGGAGCTAATGATATGGAATGAAGTGTGCTGGTTGTCGTGTGAGCTGCTGAGCAACCAAGACACCAATATGACTGTGTAGAGGACTTGACATCCAAATTCCGCATAAACCTAGTTTATTGTCCGATACTAAACAATGTACGTCCTCAACCGTTATCCAACTAAAGCAACACCAAGTATCACCTAATCCGATTCCCTCAATTTGACTTTAAGAGGCATCTGAATCCCTTCATGCTCCTTTCCCCGGATAGCAGGTGCAAGGAGCGCAGCATCAACCATCATAACATCTACTCCCGGTAGCATAGAGAACTCGAAGGACTCGACGAGGAGGGCAGTGACAGTTTGGATTTCGTGGACACTGCAGGGCATCAGATTCAGGTTACCTTTAGACTCGTGAAGTTACTCACGCAAATCTCCAGCTGTATAATTTGATGGATGATGACGAACTACAAGTTAAGGGGAATACTTACCCAAGGCAGGCTCTGACCCCGGCACCTGACAGGAAAAGGCTGTGTTAGAGTAGATACTTTTCTCTCTCTCAGCATACGAACGTACTGAATGTCATTCTTCGGGTTTACGAACGCGCATCAGAAAAGTCATCGCACCAAGTATTGAAGTTGTCACTTACAAGTTCCCATAAACACCTAACGTAGTAGCCCTCTTCGCATCCAGATGTCGTTCGGGATTCCATTCATCAGCATCTTCACCCCATACCTGTGTCAGACTGTCCGAGGATAGAGATGAGTGCCTTTTACAATGTTGAATCGACACGATCGAACTTACTAATTATATCCAATGATAGAAGGCATAATTCGCTGTCCTTTTACGACCGGGATTTCCGAAAGCATATCGCCAGATGCAGAGGGGATCGGATACTCAAGTGGAATGATATCGTCTTCCGACGCTTCACGGATGAGACTGGTTACGATAGGATGGAGGCGGAGTGTTTCCTACAGTGCGGCATAAATGCAATGAAAAGTGAAACTGGGAACTGAACAACAAACCTTGATCACGGCATTGAGGAAAGGCATCGAATCGTAGTCACTAGCACTTAAATCCGAGTCTGATCCCTTTTGTTCGCGAATATGGTGAATTTCTTTGATCAGGCGCTCCTGGTCAGCGGGATGGCGGGCCAGTTCATAGAATAGCCAAAGAAGAGTATTTCCTTCGTGCAATAGTTAATTTCACGGTCTTGGCGGATCCAAAGACAACGAACCAGATGTCTCATGGCCAGCCATAATGATAGTCCTGTCAATGACTGAGCATCATTTTTCTATGTAAGGCGAGAGATGGTACACATACGACATTTGCGATGAGGCTTCCTCGGCGTCGAGCCTCTTCTCTGGTTCCTTTGCATCCAATGATCGTGCTTTCCAGTAAAGTCTGAGCGCCGAAATAACTCATGTAGCCAAGCAGGACTCACACAGGACACCCAACACATCGTTCTCTTCGGAAGTCTCGCCTTGCAACTTGTTGTCGTATAGTATCTTGGCTTGGTATTTCGATGCCTTGAGCCACTTTTGCCAACGGATGTCTTCCTTCGTGGGCANCCTCACACTTGGTCTTCCGCTCAACAGCGAATCTTGGCGAATACGAATGCGCGACATCCTTCGTCTCTGGCAGTATACGGATCAAGTAACGGTTCCATTATCGCGTGCATGGTACAGGAAGTCTAGTACGTTTACCTTTGCGTCGACGTTTGCGGTGGCGTTGACTAGGTTCTCTTAGGGTACGGGTTCCTCGGGACTCACCATATCAAGTCAATCCTGTAGAAAGGTATCCGGCGATACGAACCCAAACAATTGAAGGAGGATGAGGGGCTTTCTGATGTGCCTCGCTCTTGTCGTAGCAAATCACCGAAGAAGGGGTCTACAAGCTGGAAAATGGTTTTTCCGACATGGTTGTGCGATGCAGAGGGGTTGGTTGTCGAGTCTGAGAATGGTAGACTTGAGAGTAATGCAGCTTAAAAGTTCGCAGGGGTGCCATAGCATGGAGTAAAATGTGTCGAGCGAGACAGATGCCTTGGTTCTGAAACCGTTGATTCCGGATATAAACATATAAGCAGGAATCAGTTCGTGGAAGAACGGGAAGGATTCAGACCGTTACCTCGGCTAAACAGGACCGACTCGAAGTCGACTTCTGTCCTGAGGCCTTGAAGCTTGAAGACCGGAGCTGTGTCCAACTCGAGGATTTTAAGTACATTGTCTTGACCTTGTTGCAAATATACGGCGTTCCAGGCACATTGGGGGGTCTGAGTCACAGTGACAACGCTAATCGCTGCTTGCCTGGGTAGGTCCGATGTTTAGTCTCTCCTAGACAGAATAGTACGGAAGCATGTACCGTAATCATGTTTGTTTGGTAAACACCACTCGTCGCTCTGAACGATGATCAGGTTAGGGTACGGGGAACAATTCGGTTTTTGCTAACATGTGTGAATAATTCATGTTAATAACACATTGTTAGCATCGACCTCCAAGACCCCATGTGAATATATGTGAATAAATGTTTAAAAATTTGGAAGCCTGAATCCCGGCAAATCGGAGGCTGATTCGAGCGACACGTGTATTGCAAATTCTTCATTTTGGCCATCATCGACAGTCGACTCATCGTTTAGCAGCCTTGTATTCCCTTTACAGACACTCCCTATAATGAAATTCCTGATTTTCTCTTATAAAACTCGGAGCCTAACACGTCAGTCTTGTGTCTGCAGTTCTCAAGGATGTGATACCCAGGGATACAAGATCCTCTGGAAACCATCGTCCTCCAGTTGTCATTGGTGGCATGCTGGCTCTTGAAATACCCGAGGAGCAATCGGGAGGTACACAAGGCAGTGGCGGGTTTGATTGGGACAGTCTGAGGTGCCGTTTGTTGGCACCACTTTGATACCCGGACGCTTGCCCGGACGACTGGGATGGGTTGTCATCCGGATAGGTCTCGGTCCAGAATGACGGCAAAATGGAGGTCGCACGGCCAAAAATTGCCACCCGACACTCATGTGACTGCGTGATCCAACGCGTCCTAAGCAAAGTTTCAAGCTAGTATTGCTTCTCCAAAGCATACCTGACGTGTCAAATCTGTTGATCTCAGAGCCATATTAGTTAAAGTGTTATACAAGGCTCTTAAGACGGTGTCACAGCGGGGATGAACCCCAATCGAGCAGACACTCAGCAAATACCATTGTGGGAATAATCTGAATAGTGTGTTGCCGTTGTGATGCCGCCAAATGCTCCGTCCGTTCTCGGTCCTGGGCGCCTATGGCTGAAATGGGGACAAAAATGGTCCATTTTGTTTTTAGCGGGAAACGGGTTACAAAATGGTGCCGCCAAACAGGCCCTTATCAAGTTTTCGGACCCTCTTGGCTTCAACGGCTTATCTACCCATTTTGCAATGGCTCAAGCTAGCTGCTGAGACATGGTACGAAACAAGGTCAGCCCCGGATCCAACTCAGACCTATCGGAGGGACATTCGGAAAAACCTCAGGCCCCGCTCGGGAACTCACCCTGGGTCAGGTTGTCATTTGCCGAGAACCTCAACTTGCCGGGCTAATCGTGTCACAACCTTGTCATATCAACTGCATGTAAAGTAGTCTTAGTAGTATGCATGCAATAAGTATGGCTTTTTTCCAACCCCCACGGTCACCACACGAGTTGTACCCTTCAGAACAAACAAGGCTGATGCCATGGTGCAAGCTTGAGAACAAGAAGGGAGGGGGAAAGGGAAAGGAAAGAATTTTGGATACAGGCCCTCAGCCTGACTTTTGGCGCTGTGCCAAGGTGTGACAAAATTCTGATTTTGAATTCCAGTTTCCGAACGCAGGGTGGAGTTGAGCAACTCATCTTCCGCCAAATCTGACCCAGGGTGAGTTGACCTGGGGGTTTTTCATCCCGATCTTCCTCAGACATCTCGCGGTAGTAGCTGGCAGGGGTCCGCATTGCCCGAATTTCAATAACGAATTTCCCTCATTTCAGAATCTCATGCATGCCTTTACGCAACGAATATGTCGTCAACTCTTGAATTCCTCGAGAATGACCCCGCTTCCAAGTTACAAGCACGTACACACAACACACACAAGTCAAAAATCCCAAACCTCGCCTTTACAGCTCGCAGAGATCCAAGTCCCAACCGACTGAGACACATGGGGCCTGAGGTGATAGGTCTTGGTACGTTCTTCCGCCTTCCGCCCGTAACAACCCTTTTTTCTGAAAGCAGTCAGAAAATCAATCGCGTGCGATTCCGACACGCGGATCGGTCTGCAATATAAGCTTGGGGTATCTGCAGACACTCGGAAGCAATCATGCTTTCAACTAATCTTCGTATCCTTCTCATCGGACTTTTCTTTGTCCAAACATCTCTCGCACTTACCTGCCACTGCTCTTCAAATGGCATTTGGCAAAATGACCGCACGAGCCATGGGTGCGACTTCCTTCACAATCAGGGCCCCTACGCTGTCTATGTTCGAAAACACACGGATAAAAACAACCTTGTAACGGTAAAACATATTTCTTTTTCCTCGTTGACGAGGGATTTCTCATACTGACCTTCTCGCTCTAGTGTATGATCCCTTCAGACGTGGTCAACACATTCAACTCCCTGGAGCCGGCGGGTTGGGGTTCATGGTGGAAGAAATCTCGGTGCAATGGTGAAGGGTCGTGTGTGTAAAGCGTCGTTACCATATAGCACATACATACATAACCCCTTTGGACACAACGACATATTGCCCTACCTCCTAGTATCCAACGATTGATCTTGTACTTTTCTTCAAATCCTATCTTCCCCTCGACTTGTTACCTAGACCTAACGAGTCATGTTTGCGAGAATACTTAAAATCGTACTCACTACATTCAACACACCAAACCTCCACACCAGGCTCCCCATCACCCACTTGATGCATAAACGACAGCAAATTCGGAGAGTGTGTCTGTCAATTGTAGGTCAAAGGTAAACGTTAAATATTTATCCGCGCGGTATATGGAGGAGTCAAGGTTGCTTGTTACATCAACCTGGACCTGTTTCCGCATTCACCCGACGCTGGTGCTTTGCAGGCCTTGAAGACAGATGTTTCTGTCAATTAAAGACCCATTAGAATATGGATGCATCATCGAGTACTAGTGCTATTGGAACTCACCGGACCCACCTGTCTTGAATGTATTCACCGATCCCAGTATCTGCAGTGATGCCCGACCTAGCTGATGACCGGTGACCGGTGACCGTTGGAGAGGCATATCTGATAACATGAACCGTATTTTGGACCGTTGTCTCCATAGGCGGCCTGCAATGCACAAGCTTTTCATGGCGGTTAAGAGGGGTAGCTTTGGCCGTCTCGTAGGATTGGTCTGACTACAGCAGTACGTGAATCAGAGTCAGTCAAGTTGAAGAGAGAATGGGATGATTTTGAAAGCCTACTACTCACGACGCCGATACATTAGACGCTTGTATTGTACTAAACTCGCAAAGTCCAAGAAAAAGGTCCTAGAAACCTATCTGCCTGGCATACGGCGCACGGGGCAATTGGGGGAACTCAAACTCCATCTCCTTGTCGTCCGGATTCTGCTGACTTTGCATCTCAATGGTGTGTACTCGACGACAATAGAGAGCGAGACGATGTGAATGGCAGTGGAGGTGCCGAGGGCCATTTGGTAGAAGATCGATCTGCAGCTGGTTGGAAATTTAGCAACACGGATCCGGAGGGCCGCCGAGCTACGGGGCCAAACCACTTTAGGCGACGGATCGGTTACGACAGCGTGACAACCCATCTCGGCGTACCTTGCTATCGCGTGTCGGTTCCAAATTAGATCGCCTATGTATTCCAGTTCTCTGCAGACACTGAAGCAACAATGCTTCCAACTCAGGCTAATCTTCGTTCTTTGTCCAAACATCTGTCGCCCTTACCGCTGCTTTTTAAATGGTCATTGGCACAATGGCCGCACGAAGCTAGGGTGCGACTTCCTTTCCGACCAAGGCCCCTGGTCTCATGGTCATTTTAAAGAGTCCACGGATAAGCAAGGCACTCTATCAGTAAAACATATTCTTTTCAACTTTGTTCTTATACTGATCTCTTGTTTCAGTGTCGAGGCGGTACAAAAACTCAAGGAATTGTCCGGACCGTGGAAATATTGGTGGAAGCACAGGCAGTGCGGCGATGGGACGTGTTCGTAAAGCGTCATTACCATACAGCACACAGATACATAACTCGTTTGGAGATAACGACATAATACCCTACCTCCTAACTTAGCATCCAACGATTAATCTTGTACTTTCTTCGAATGCTATAGTCTCCTCGACATTGTTACGTAGACCTACGAGTCATGTTCGCGATAATGCATAAATCGTACCCACTACATCCCTACATCAACACACCGAATCTCCGCCACTAATCAAAACACTCTTCACCATTCACTGATGCATGACAACAGCAAATTCGGAGAGAATGTCTTTGTAGACTAGACCTTGAGTATGGACTCGAAAGGATAAGAGAGAGTGGTTTGTATCCACGCGTTAAATCGGGGCTGTCGCAGGAAAAACAGACATAGCCTATTGTAGGTCAAAGGTAAACATTCATCCACTGCCTCGTGGATTCCAAACGCGTTCACCCAAACAAGATGGACTTTTGGTATCCGGAAGGATGTATAAACCATTGACGAGTCGGTATACATGAGATCGTCCATACCAAAGTGGCCGTAGCCAGATGAGTCCTTTGCATATCATTGAGATTCTTTTTTTCTGTGCTCCACGAACCAGTCCTCCCCAAAAAAAAACAGATTCACGGTGGTCTTGCGAGAATAGATGCGCCCAATTTGAACTTATTCCGCAAGGGAACATTATTTCAGCGACATCGTTTTGAGCGATGACACGTTCGGTGGACATGGCATATCTGACCCGAGTGGAGCATGGCGCCTGTGAGGATGCGTTTGGCTGTTTCTTTGGGGGGGGGGCATCGTTTAATACCTAGGGTGAATGCTGAAGGATACGAATGAAAGGATTAAAGGTCGTATGCTACTTGCGACAGCAGATGCTTTCCCGTCCAATATCTAGAACGCAGGGTTTGAGGTGCTTGGTAGCTTCCATGACTATGATCCCTTCCTACGTGACACAATCTGAGCCGGTGAATTACAGAGCCTACTATTTGGTGTACGCATTTACCATATTCTTCCTCACCAACAGATTCGTGGTGATCTCCTTGGTCCTCTCGGGCGTTACCTTGAGCAGAGATAGACAAAAAAAAAAGTTGAAAACACCATCGGGCAATCCCAGCTTCCTTGAAAGAGTTCGCAAACGATAGCGTAACCGCGTGGGACGACGGTGTTTCCGCACACTGGATGGGTACGACGACTGCACGTAAGGTGAGTGCCACGGGTGCGTTCCAAGATGATTAGATGAATCTACAAAAAAAGAAGAGTGAAATAAAGACGCTAGAAAACGAAACGAATCGCACGTATATAACAACCCAAAACCATCTTAGTAAGAACCCATCCGCCAGGCACTCGATCCGGACTAAACCTCTCTCTCTCTCTCTCTCCATCCAAATCCCTCGTCGACGACGACGAAGCCTCCAAGAACCCTGCACTGGTAAACCAGCTATATATACATATCTCATCTGGAGCAGCCGTTTCTTCTTACATCGGTAGATTGACAACTCACCTTTTGGCCTTTTATGGCATTTACGGCATTTCCGGCATTTCAAAATGTTAAGGCCAGAATGACCACGGGGTGACACATCTGCTGCTAGTTTCAAGACCCCTACTGCCCTGGTAACACTACTTCCAGACCTTACAGTAAGTAAGTGTACTCAGAAGATTTTCTCCTGGGTGATTTTTGTCCAGTAATGGTATCACATGGTCTTCTCACTATGTTTGATCAACTGTCTCTGTGATAGGTGATTCATAGATGGATTTGTCTCGTAGAGGATCTATATACACTCACCAGATGGTAGCATAACCTAATTGTGTAGCTCCAATGACTCACCACGTCTGGATGCGACTACCTGCTCCAGCGGACCTAGCCTTTTGGCCCCGGTCCACCCAGCCTTTTGGCCTTTTTGGGGTCGGCTCCGGCCCAGAAATACTGACCGGCATTTCGGTAAACCAGGCCTAGCCTTTTACCTTCGGCATTTTGGGCCAAAATGCCGGTGGCATGCCAATGGCATGCCGAAATGCCAGGTGATGTCATCCTACCGATGTAAATGGCTTGTATAATAGGATCTTCATATCGATCCGTTTGAACGAGATCAACTGCACGCAACAAAACATTTCGGCGAGTACAGATAGATGTCTATTCCCATGATTTGAACGCGTTATGAGGCGGATGTTACAGTCCGTTGCTGCTGGCAGAAGCGGCTAGGCCGACGACTTTGCCAGAGAAGGGTTTTTTTTTGACTTGGTACTGAGAGCCGGTGCAGCGTGCTGGATGAGACGGGGTTGACCATTGATGACGAGGGGAGTGAATGTGGGGCATTTTTGAGCTGTGAGAAGCATTTTATAGACGAGCATGGCGTTCTTAGCGATGATAATACAGTGATGGTCATCTGGAGAAGAAGTGGGTTTTAAGGACACCAAAGGAACACCATAGGGACGTTATTGCGGTGGGCGGAAACTGGTTTATTGACTCGACCTATCGTAGGTGCAGGACAGGTACGGGTATTGACGAACTGTCTATGTGGCATGTTGTGATGACCACGGTGGAGACGACGCTCTGCATCTTTCGGTAGCTGTTCTAGCTATCTTTCTCTAGTACCGCTCCCACTGAGCACTAGAAGGAGATCCGGACAGACCCAGCAGCGCAAGAGAGTGTAGAAGAACCCAAAAGCCTTTTTGTGCGTCAGTTTTGCCTTCTTGCCCTAGGTGTGGGAAAATGCGACTATGTTGCGGATCAAGAAGCGTGGGCGCAGTTTTTCCGTTTCCCCCCAGTCTCATCGGTATGGATATCGTTTTCCAAAGGCATACTGCCCACTTTTACCCTCAAAATTCAGTCAAGATTTGCGAAGGATACCTCCACCTCGAGCAAAACGTCAAAAGCCGGAAAAGAAATTACCGCAGGTGCTGACTTTGGTGCTCCGAGGCGAATTACAGTCACCCGGGGATAATTTCAGGGAAGATAATTCAAGGCTGGTCGTATTCTGAATGGAGGAGCAATGCCAGGGAATTTCTGCAAGGTGAAAGAGAAGCTGACCCGCGAGGAAAAGTTGACGTGGCGAGCGGAATTTAGGCAGTGAGTCTTATTGGTGCACTTGGTGAGTTTCTGGTCTGTCTGGGTGTGATATCTGGGAAAGCCTGATATTGAGTTATCCGCCCTTTGGATACTCACAAAACATCTACTGTACTTTTCTGCAACCGAGAACTCTGAGCGAAAGGCGATGCATCGTGGATTCGAAAGGGATTGAAAGGAAAGGTCTGGGCGGAAGACATAAGAAAGCGTCGGGTCGTCAGGCTAATTAGAATTGGTGAGATTGCTTCAATTCGTTCACTGCTGACAACGGACTTACCCTCGGTCAGTCGTAAGATCATGAGATTTTGTGTACCATATATCACGGAAGTTCATCCCAACGTTTGAAGAAACCCGTTGATCACGAGCTACCCTTCTAAGATGGCCATGAGTCCCGAAATATGGCATGAAGACACGAGGCGACCAATTGGCCACCAGAGCCACACCTTGGAATGACCTAATGCCTTGAACGTGAAAGGGAAACTGGGAATTTCAACTGGTGAGAATCCTGAACTTGTGGCATAGAGTACTAATACACAGCAATGTGACTAACTAGGCCCTTTGAATGATGGATAACCCTGACGCAGTCGATGACCTCGGTAGGTTTTTGGGACTCGCAAGTATTTTTGAGCTCACTAATGCTTTAATTTAAAAGTGATGCTTGGTGCGTAATTTGCTTGCAGATGTTCTGTACTCCGTTAACTGCGGTAGATCGACATCAACTTACCATGTGCCGTACTATCTGTGCGGTAAACGGATTATTTGAGGATTATCAGGCCAACTCTTCATTGTTCCAAGTCCTGGAATGGTATATCGTTTGCCCGATATAGCGAGAGATGTGGCAGTCCCGGAGTACGCCGAATGCTTGTTTGTCCTGCGTCCGGTCCCACGCCTCTTTTGGACTGATTTTTATGAAGTTCATTTCTCTTCTAAGAGCACTCTTACTCCCCATTCACTTCCCTGACATGGCCTACACTATGGCCTCATTTGACTCAAAGTTCGTATTCGTATCATCTGAGCTACTTTTCTGAGACTAACTGGATCACAGCGGTACAATCATGGTTCCGACTCTCTGTCCGCCCCAATTCCCCAGTGGCAGGTAAGTCGTATGGCACGCTATATGTCTTAGCCCTCTAGCTGACTTCGATCGTAAACAAGTAGCCTCGTGGGACCTCTCACAAGCTCTCTCCCCGCCTGTCAAGACACCGATACGTTCAATTGTTACCTCGAATCGGAAGCAACAAACGAGAATGACATTGATGGAGTAAAGCTTAAAGGGAAGGCGAAGGCTGACGATGCTGGAGGTGCGCTTTACTACTTCGGGCGCCTTGATCTCGGTGAACTGACGCGACTCTTCATAAAGCCTTCGACAACGGAGACAACGCAGGCGCTTACCAGTAAGCCCAGTTTCTATCGCTATCTCGAGCTTTACTAACAGTTCGATTGAAGGCCTGTTGATGGCGACTATTGGGCGCAACTATTCACCGCAAATGTCCCCGAAATCTTACCTGAATATTTTTCAACTTCGCTTTCGGCCACCTATGTCCCTGCTATTGACGCGTAAGAATATTGTTTGTCCTCCTCTTTGCTCAATAACTAACGCAACGACAGAAACGGAGTGGCGACACTAGCCACAGATGGGCCTTCTAGCTCAGTGGTCAATGGTGACACTATGTGGGTCCCAGATGTCCGCCCCACAATTGAGCCATGGACACCGTACGTTCCTCACTTTTCACATTATATAAATCTGTGCTCATACTATTCGTCCGCAGGTTCCTGGAAAAACTTCTCTTCGACGCTATCAACATCATCCATGAAGATCGATTTGTAATTCCCTACTCCTATCCCGACTGGGAGCTTTATTTGGGAATGCTCATCAACATGATGCTCAATAACAACGTATACGAGGAACAAGTTCGTCTTTTCGACTTTCAGTCGCTTTGGGACAAAAAGCTGTGGGTTAAGGAGTGGATGTTGCTCGATCCCGAGCTCTTCATCAAGTACGACAATCACGGTGCTCCCTGTCTTGTGAAAGATTCTCCTAGGTCTCGGAGCATCAATCGTATGGCGAGCCTTTTCCCACTTATTCCTGTGCCGCAGCCAGTGCCGAATACGGGGGGTACTCAACAAGAGGAAAGCGAGAGCCAGACCACGAGTTACCCAGTCGCCGCTTGTGGCGATAACCGAGCACAACCTTTTATTTTTGGGGGTTCCTCTGCCAACGCTCTCAATGGCGCTCATGGGGCTGCCACACCTGCTTTTATTTCTCCAGTTCCATCGTAAGTTTCTCATACGTATGGCATCTTTACGAGTACTCAACACTGCTTTTCCCATTAGTTCGAGTGCGCCAGTCCCGCCACAACAACTCTTGGCTACGGCGCCTGGCACTGTTCGTGACAGCGATGATGTCAACTTTGTCTTCGCTTGCTCTGAATCTACTCCGTCGAGCAGCAGCGGGGCTGCAACTCCCAGATCTCGCAAATCTAGTGAACCTAGGTAAGCAACCGTTCTGCTCCTTCATATAGTGCTCAACCGTGACATAATTTTGTACAGCCCCAGCCAACTCGCACTTTACAGCACATTATGCCCACGTTCCCTGCCCAAGCGCAAGGCTGACGACGATACCGACTCGACAACGTACAAGTGCATGTGGAGGAGAAAAGGTGGCCATCCCGCTGTCTGCGACGAGGAATTTTCTTCGGTGGACGATGTCATTCAGCACATCAAATATTCTCCAGCTCATGACTGGAGAGAGATGAAGAGAAATGCTCATGGGCGGTTTGACTGTCAATGGCCACGTTGCAGAAATATTGCCGAGAGCAGAAATCGTAACGGGACTGGCTGGGCCACAAGGGAAACGCTCAAGAAACATGTCATGGCACACCTGGATCCCAAAAGAAGTTCAAAGCTTGTGACCCCGTCCCCGAAGAGGCAGAAGGTGGATCACCACACCTGAAGAGGCTTCATTTCATGCCAGGGTCTTTGGTTTGGAGTTACGACTGTCATTTATTCTGAGTTACGACTTTCATTTACGACCTTCATTTACGACTTTCATTTCTTCTCTTTATTGCCTTCGTACTCTATGCTTCATCTGTATTACTCTCACACTTTTACATGTATCGTTAGCTTATCGTTCCATGGTTTGCTTATAGCATTTGTACTACTACTGTTAGCTGTATAGGCAAAGAATACACACGTGTCCCGGATATTCCAGAAAGTTGCAACTCCCAACGCTGGCGGGCGAGGGCCAGCGACGATAGTGTCCAGCAATATCCCAGTCCGCATGATACCTTGCCCGCTCCTTAGGCCTTAGCTCTCGGGCAGGCTCGTCCCTGAATAGCTTCGGCTGCTTATGAGTGACCGAAGAGGTCATAGTTGCAGCGGTATAGGACTGAGGTACCCTAGTGACCGCGAGCAAGGAAGAGATGTGGGAATTTCGACGGCGTGACTTGGAGATGCGGAAATCACTCGAGGGAATGACTAGAGTAGTTCGTGGGATTGGAAAGCAAAAAACTCCTCCTAAGTGAAGGTGTTTAGGGATACAAGAAAACGGAAATAACACATGTAAGCTATGAGGGCTTGGGTGTTTGACGGTACAAGGAGGATAAACGTCCGAGGAGTATACGGTCCCTGGGGCCGTTGCAATAGTCCAGCCAACACAGGCGACACATCTGTGGACTAAAATCACGATAAGAGCCGCAACGTAGTCTAGTGAACGAATGCATACCTCTCAAATTCCACTCGTCTGAATCATAGTCGATGTCCAAGTTTTGCCAATGCCTGCCGCCGACGGTCTTCACGGTCACGTCTCTTTCTTTCCCATGATCACAACAACCTCCAATCGCCCGAGAGCTCGAAACCAGGGTTTTCATAATACAACGATGGGTCCTTCGGAATCACAAACAGTACGTTCTACATCGGATTTCGTCGGTTCAACCTTGCTCACGATGTTTTTAACCAGGCTTTTTAGTGCTGCCAGCTCCTACTGTGACCACTTCTTCCTGTCTTCACCCGCATACTACCCCAACACCGACCATACCAAGCCCTCAAACTCATTGCTTCAGACGTGCGATAGGCCTCAGCCAACGTCTCTCTCGGAAGAACGGCCACCTCGCACTTGGCCTTTTTGCTCGGCACTAAGATCCTATCCAAACGAAAACCTGGATTCCAACTCTGGAAGGTTGTAATAGATGATTCCGACATAATGAGAGGTTTCGCATGTGCAGCAAGAATCAATTTGAGGATGTTTAACGGAGAAGCCGAGGTAGACGAGACGAGATGTTACATGGGCGCCGTTGAAGGAAGTCTGGACATCGAAGAGTGCTAGTTTTTTCTCCGAAATGGTTCGTCTTCCTACTTCTACGTATTCATTTGTGCCGTCTCACCCATTTTTAGATCATGGCGTAGGCCTGTATATGACGATGGCAAGAAGCGCTTCGGTACATCGCTCGCCGTCGTCACTAAAGGTCCTGTAACAGGCTTAATCATGACGCACACATCAGTGCGAAGGTCTTGAGAAGAACCAGACTGTTGGACCTCCACAGAAGATACATCCAGCAGAAAACCTAGACCCTCGAGGTCCATCTGCGAATCCTCAATTGCGCTGGTCTCCTATGATCTTTCTTCGATCAGTTANACTGTTGATCCTACAGTTAGACGTAGATGCCAGACGGTGCTGAATGAGCCCTTGCCCCAAGGTATGCCACATCGGTAAACGTCGAATCTTGGGGCACTCTGGAACTGGGTGGTGTAGCTTGGCGTCGTCTTGATCCATCCGGGTCCCCTTTGCCTTTCGGTCTTCCAAGTCCTGATTCGGTGAATGTCGAAACTGAGAACAGGTGAATCAGCCGATAAATTAGACATAGAAGTGTCGATAACACACCTCATTCAGCTCGTCCTGCTCTCTCTAATTTCTTCCGACTGTGCACGACGTCGGCATTCCAAGTCGGTGAGATAATTGTCCTGATCCGATGAACTACATTCAACCTAGCATTTCCTCCTATCGAGACGTTGAAGAAATCCATTATCGGAGAAGGTCGTGAGCTCGAAACGTTACGTGAGACAGTGACGACGGTGCTTTTGGTGGTATTTCTGTGGGGGAGATTGAGCTTGTACGCTTTGAGTTTGAATACGGGCGTATCAATCCTGAACGGGGAGCCTAGTTCGACTTTTGGCACCTTTCCAGATCCCTGTAAACGCCATGCTTCTGACAGTTTTAGGTTGTCCGGAGACCATGCGAGCCGAATCGCAGGGGTACGCGCTATTTCTGGATAATTACAGTGTAAATCTGCAATCCCAGTCATGTCAACGTCACGTACTGTCGAGTTAGTGCGAATCAGCCACCTCGTCAACCGGTCTTCAAGGATGACCACTCCATCTTTCAGCGCACGAGAGGAAGACGTCCAAGTATTCTTCTTAATCGGATACTTCACAATGACTTGCGGTATACCCTCCGAGTGGGTGTACACCGCGTCGAACGAAGCCTCCGTCGTGAATCCAAGTGCTTCATGTGGTAGATAGCATGGACATAGAGGTTGCGTGACAGATTTCAAGTACCCCAGCCTTTGGTCTACGTTCTCCTCTGTAGGTGAATATCTTTTCTTGTCTTGATTCTGAGAATTCCGCTTCTGATTCGGTGAATGTTGATGCGCATTATATATATCGAGACTGAGAAGTGGACCAATCGATAAATTAGACATTATAGTTTTGTCAGCGCACCTCATCCAGCTCATCCGTCGTTTGAATTCTCCTGACTGCGAATGGTCATGAATGACCTCGAGGTTCAAAGTCTGGGTAAAATAGTTATACTGGCCCCGATGAGTTACGTTTAACGTAGCATTGCTTCCTTTGGGAAGTTTGATGCATTAGAGGAATCCACAGTCGAAGAAGGTCGCGAGCTCGAATTGTTGCACGAGGCATCAAAGAGAGAGGCCGTGACGACAGCGTCTGCGGCGGCGTTTCTGTGTAATCATGAGCCCGAGACAGCCTGCAGCAGACTGCTGGGGTTGAACAAGCTATGAGGATGGCTGAGAGAGAGCAAAGCAGACGACTTGGCGTTCTGGTGGTCGTCGTATACGTTCAAGTGCAAGTCGCCGAAGTCGTGGATACATTCGACCTGAGTCATTTTTCCAACCATACAGGCGACACTTTATGGCTTTTGAGAAATGAAGCATGGCCTAGGGGCCAAAAAGTAGACATACCTCTTGAAGTTCAATTGCGTCTGCGAAGTTGATGTCCAAGTTGCCTGCCGCGTCGCTGAGCTGAGTGTCGTGTCTCTTTTCTTCCCATGACCACGACGCCGACCTTCAACGCCTCTGATCAACCAGAAGCTCACAACCTGGATTTTACGATAAGATGAAGGTGCTTGGTGCCAGAGTCGTTAGCAATAGTGAGTGCTGCATAGAATTCCCTTGGTCCAGCCTTACGATGTAATTCTTCAGATTCTTCTGTCCACGAAGCAAGGTCTCTATTGGCGTCTTCCTTACCCTTAGTCCGGTGGAAACAGTCTTATTCCTTTGAGAATCTCGAGCTTGCTGTGACTTGCCAAATTTTCAGCCTGGGGTCAGAAAAATCTGTTGCGTCTGCGGCGAAGGTATGTCCTTTTGCCTCGACAAAATCTGACACCGCTTAACATGCGTCTGAATTCCTTCTTTGCAGAGCTATCATACTAGATCACGAAAATATACCTTATCATTTCGTCCAGTTCCTCGTTCACCGATCACCCGCTACTCAGTGTCCCTCTATTTGCTTGGACTAGAGCCTGAAATACTCTTGGAACTCGATGTGGATATGGCAGTTCAAACGTTCAGGTCGATCCGTGCGCAACTTTTCGATATAGAAGTTCTTCCTTGAAAACGTTGGAGATAATATCGCCGGTCTTTGAGTTGGATGGCGATGGCAAATAGTCGTGCGCATGTGCTGAGAAGCTTACCGTCGGAACCTTCGCCACCTATTGGTTCGTCTTCTCACTTGTCCTCGCTCGCGTTTAATATCTTATCTATTCCTATACGCAGCATGCACGAGCACTTGCGGAGCAGGATTTTGAACACTGGATCGTGCAGCCTTATATGGCCCCTTTGAGGCCGAATAGCTGTATGACCCAAACGAGGTCATCGAAACTGCCTGAAATGCCTGGAGCGTCTACGGACACCCGTACGTTCCTCGCTTTTCACGTTATACAAATCTGTGCTCACACTATTCGTCCGCAGATCCTTGGACAAACTTCTCTTCGACGCCATCAACATCATCCATGAAGATCGGTTTGTAATTCCCTATTCCGATTCCGACTGGGACCTTTATTTGGGAGTGCTCATCAACATGATGCTCAATAACAACGTACACGAGGAACAAGTTCACATTTTCGACTTTCAGGCGCTTTGGGACGAAAAATTGAGGGTTAGGGAGTGGATGTCGCTCGATCCCGAGCTCTTCATCGAGTACGACAATCACGGTGCTCCCTCCCTTGCCAAAGATCCTCCTAGGTCTCGGAGCATAAATCGTATAGCGAGCCTTTTCCCACTTAATCCCGTGCCACAGCCAGTGCCAAATATGGGGGGTACTCAACAGGAGGAAAGCGAGAGCCAGATCACGAATTACCCAGTCGCCGTTTATGGCGCTAACAGAGCACAACCTTTTATTTTTGGGGGTTCCTCTGCCAACGCTCTCACCGGCGCTCACGGGGCTGCCACGCCTGCTTCTATTTCTCCAGTTCCATCGTAAGTTTCTCATATGTATGGCATATTTATGAGTACTCAAAACCGCTTTTCCCATTAGTTCGAGTGCGCCAGTCCCGCCACAACTACTCTCGACTGCGGCACCTGGCACTGTTCATGACAGCGATGAACTCGACTTTGTCTTCGCTCTCTCTGAATTTACTCCGTCGAGTAGCAGCGGGGTTGCAACCCCCAAATCTGGCAAATCTAGTGAACCTAGGTAAGCAACCGTTCTGCTCCTTCACATAGTGCTTAACCGTGACATAATTTTGTACAGCGCTAGTCAAGCCGCACTTTATAACACATTATACCCATGTTCCTTGCCCAAGTGCAAGGCTGACGATGATATCAACTCGACATGCATGTTCACGTACACCTCCTCTTTTCCACCGGTAGGGCGACAGACCGACGAGGGATTTTCTTCAGTGGACGATGTCATCTAGCACATCAGATATTCTCCGGCCCATGACTGGAGAGAGATGAAGAACAATGCTGATGGGCAGTTTGACTGTCAATGGCCACGTTGCAGCAATATTCCTGAGGGCAAAAATCGTAACGAGACTGGCCGGGCCACGAGGGAAACACTCAAGAAACATGTCAAAGCACACGTGGATTTCAAAAGAAGTTCGAGGGTTGTGACCCCGATCCCGAAGAAGCAGAAGGTGGATCACCACACCTGAGGAGATTTTATTTCATGTCATGGTCTTTGGTTTGAAGTTATGACTGTCATTTATGCTGAGTTACGACTGTCATTTGTGCTGAATTACGACTTTCATTTATTTCAATTTGTTGCTTTCGCACTCTATGATTCATCTGTATTACTCACACTTTTACATGTATCGTTAGCTTATCGTTCCAGGGTTTACTTATAGCATTTGTACTACTACTATGGTTAGCTTTACAGGCAACGAATACACGCGTGTCCTCGGATATTCCACAAAGTCGCGACTCCAATGCTGGCGGACGAGGGCAAGCGACGATAGTATCCGGCAATATCCCAGTCCGCATGATACCTTGCCCTCCTTAGGCCTTAGCTCTCGGGCAGGCTGCTTATGACTCATGAGTGACCGAAGAGGTCATAGTCCAGCCAACACAGGCGACACATCTGTGGACTAAAATCACGATAAGAGCCGCAACGTAGTCTAGTGAACGAATGCATACCTCTCAAATTCCACTCGTCTTCATCATAGTCGATGTCCAAGTTTTGCCAATGCCTGCCGCCGACGGTCTTCACGGTCACGTCTCTTTCTTTCCCGTGATCACCACAACCTCCAATCGCCCGAGAGCTCGAAACCAGGATTTTCATAATACAACGATGGGTCCTTCGGAATCACACACAGTACGTTCTACATCGGATTTCGTCGGTTCAACCTTGCTCACGATGTTTTTAACCGGGCTCTTGAGTGCTGCCAGCTCCTACTGTGACCACCTCTTCTAGTCTTCACCCCGCATACGACCCCGATACCAACCATACCAAGCCCTCAAAGTCATTGCTTCAGACGTGCGATAGCCCTCGGCCAACGTCTCTCGGAAGAACGGCCACCTCGCACTTGGCCTTCTTGCTCTGCACTAAGATCCTATCCAAACGAAAACCTGGAACCCTGGAGAGTTGTAATAGATGATCCGACATAATGGGAGGTTTCGCATGTGCAGCAAGAATCAATTTGAGGATGTTTGACGGAGAAGCCGAGGTAGACGAGACGAGATGTTACATGGGCGCCGTTGAAGGAAGTCTGGACATCGAGGAGTGCTAGCCTTTTCTCTGAAATGGATCGTCTTCCTACTTCTACGTATCCATTTGTGCCGTCTCACCCATTTTTAGATCATGGCGTAGGCCTGTATATGACAATGGCAAGCGCTTCGGTACATCGCTCGCCGTCGTCACTAAAGGTCCTGTAACAGGCTTAATCATGACACACACATCAGTGCGAAGGTCTTGAGAAGAACCAGACTGTTGGACCTCCACAGAAGATACATCCAGCAGAAAACCTAGACCCTCGAGGTCCATCTGCGAATCCTCAATTGCGCCGGTCTCCTATGATCTTTCTTCGATCAGTTATCATCGAAACCGCTGGTATGCTAAAACAGTACGCTCCTCGTATCTTGACGATACAGCCGTACTAACTGGCGTCTCTTTGAGGGTCGTCTTCAGGACAATGGAGCTAGTCCTTCTTCAGCATGTTCACTCGTAAAACGGAGGTGCCGCCAGACGGACTGAACTTGAATTCATAGTTGGAATTTCGATGGAGAGCGGTAAGTAATTTTCTTTCCGAATGCGTTTTCCCGCAGCTCATATCTTGACAGGTCAACCCGTCACGCCAGCCATCGAAGAGGCACCCTATGCTTGAATAAAGAAAATATACCCTATCATTCCGTCCAATTCCACGTTCACGGATCGCCCGGTAATACACAACACAAACTCGGTAGTTCCAGGCCAGCCTCTTCTCTTGGAAAACTGCTACCTCACGCGTTGTCTTCGCATAACCTACTCAGTGTCTCCCCGTTACGTACATGATCTCGGACTTTATGAGACCCTTGAGCTACACTTATACCGCCTTCAGACGTTCAGGTCGATCTGCGAGCAATTTTTCGATATAGAAGTTCATCACTGAGGACTTTGGAGATGATATCGCTGGTCTTCGAGTTGGATGGCGGTAGCAAAAAGTCGTGGATGTGCTGTCGGGAAGCTTACTGCAGGAACCTTCGCCACCCATTTGTTCGTCTTCCTACGTCTTCTCGGTCGTGTTCGATATCTGACTCATTCCTATAACGTAGCAGGCACGAGCACTTGCGGAGCAGGCTCTTGAACACTAGATCGTGCAAGTCTTGTATGACCCTTTTGAGGCAGGGTAGCTGTATGAGCCACACGAGTTTATCGAAACTGCCTGCAATACCTGGAAGGTAAGCACCTCGTTGCTTGACGATGCAGTAGCGTTGAGTAGCATTTGCTTACGGGCTCGTGCATGAATATGAGGTGGATCAGAGGTAAGATGTCCTCAAGACCGACAGGGATTCCAGTGGCGTAGATGCCGATTGCTGCTTAGACGTCAACTCTTGGGCCAGCTCTCGTCATTCCGGTCTTCTTGTCGATTGTACCGTATCTCCAACTCATGCTTTCATAGGTCAATTCAATCACGACAAGGCTCGGAAATGCCGAATCGACTTGAAGGGTTGTCAGACTCTACCGCTCGTCATACCGACTGTTCAGATGGCATTGTGTCGCACGACGATACGGTGTGGTGTTTACAGTGTTTCAGATACACCTGTCCCATATAATTGATATCTATTATTTGAGGTTTTTCAGTACACGCAGAGATGCAATCGACGGACATTTCAATGCCTGGAGCGTGAGCGCTGGGCACGCCGCGGATAGACTATCTCCTGTGCGAGTGAAGCCGGCTTGCCAGGTGGAGACCGTTGCCAGCGCGTCTGTCTTTGTTAACTTTGACCACGATACGCTCGACTCCTTTATACGTTCTACTTTCTGCCCATCTTCATTGATTTGGAGGCTAAATTTTGGAAGTCCAACTAGATGGCGACTGGTAGAAAATGTGATCGGATCTAGTCTTTGATTCCCTTAAAGCCCCGAGGTCAACTCAAACACCTTTCTGTATATGGGGATTCTGACTATGCAGATACAGGAGACTGGACTTCGTGTCGAGATCACACTATGTCGTATTCTGAGCGTTGAGCACCGGCTTTGTGCCTCGGACATTCGCTTAGACCTGGCTCGAAAGATTTTTCGTGGACACTGACCTCCCGACCAGTGATCGCTTTCAGACTCATAGAGGAACATTAAGCCTGACAGCCAGCGCAAGTACCAAGAAGCTGGTACTCATTCCAATATTGGCAAGTTGAATTTTGGAATCTGTCAAACCTCATCAACCAAGCTGAATGCGAGTTTGTAGCAACATGTTTACGACATGTTTAACTCCCTTAACCCTTGACCTCCATCTACCCTCATTCTCTACAGAGCAAACTTCATTGCATGAAGCGTGGCCTCCTATTATATCCATCGATGTTCACCAATGCTCGCGGAGTAAACGTCAACGGCGGCCAGTTCAACAACGGTTGGGGGGATCAGATAAACTACTCGGCCGAGCGTAAGTCATCTCTGATAGACTGGGGCTCCGGCTAACCTGGCGCTCAGCTCTTCAGCTTCTATGGCAGCTTATCCATGACGTGGGTGCGGGATATAACTCGGAAACTCGTTATCCTCCACCTCAATGTCACCCAGAAACTCGTCAAGATGTTTTGAACTTGCTCCTCGACTGGATTTACGACGACTCCCCGCATTCCATCATGTGGCTATATGGTCCAGCAGGCGCAGGCAAATCTGCGATAGCACAAACCATAGCGGAGACGGCTCACGATCAGAACATGCTCGCAGCCAGCTTCTTCTTCTGGCGGGGAGACCCGAAGCGAAATAATCCCAGATACATTTTCCTCTCACTCGCACACGATCTTGCACACTCCATCCCGGAGCTGCGCGAGCACATTGAACAAGCGATCAGAGCAAATCCCTGTATTCTGCAGGCTTCTCTCGAAGATCAGTTTGAAAAGCTGATCCTGGAGCCTTGTAGATCTCTTTCTCGAGAACGCAGACACCGAGGTGTTCTCATAATCGATGGGTTAGACGAGTGCGATAAGGGTCAGACGCAACAGCGTGTCCTCTATATCTTTGCAAAGGCCCTGCTGGAGGTTATGCCCTTTCGGATTCTTATATGCAGCAGGCCCGAACCCGCCATTCGGGATGCTTTCAATACCGACAGATTTCGTGCATATCTATGTCGTGTCGCTCTTGATGACAGCTTCAGTTCGCTTCGGGATATCGGAAACTTTCTCTGGAGCGAGTTTGAGCGGATACGCACCAGTCCCCATTATCAGCATATCCCGTTTCCATTTCCGTGGCCTGCTCCAGGCGTTATCTACGAACTTGCACAGAAGGCATCTGGGCAATTCATTTATGCCAAAACCGTGGTCAAATTTGTGGATAATGAGTATTTCAACCCATGCGAACAGCTGGAGTGTATACTTCACCCTAAAATTGACCTGGATCCGGAGTCGAACTCGCCTTTCCATGATCTGGATATGCTTTACCATCAGATCCTTTCATCGAATCCTCGGCACTCGAAAGTGCGGGATGTTATGCGAGCTCTTTTGTCAGCTGCGTTACTCGACATGTCATCCTCACGAACCCCACGGACAATCGAAGATTTACTACTCCTCCAGGAAGGCGATGTTCTCTCAATATTGTGTGGGATGCACTCAATTCTCCGCATAGGAGGCCCCTACGACGAGATCCTTATACTTCACGCATCCTTCGGCGATTTTCTCCGTGATTTGAGCCGGTCCGGCTACTTTTTTGTGGGGAATGATGAGGATATCCATGGCTTTCTCGCATACCGGTATCTTCGTGTCATTGATCACTGGCCCCAAGTATTTGGCGGCAACCGAGAAGTACTCACCCAGGAACAGTAAGTGTTCACTCTATATGGCATGAATACCATCCATTTACTTGACATCGACATAGACCTGATGTGTTTTACCATGCATGGAGGAAGTGGGGATACCATTGCTCAAAGAGCAACTTGAATGATGATGTGCTGGATGCCCTTCGTGCCGTCGTTCGCCAAAACTCCAATTCCATGAAATCGCTTGGATCATATATTACGGCATGTTTATGTGATGAAAATCCATGGCGGATGGCTCGCATGACTAGGACCTTCCTTTGCCAAGCTGGGGTCACATTGCAGCGCTTACGGGTGTGTTGTTCAAGTTCCGCAAAGCAATCTTGGCACACTTACACTTGTAACAGGCAAATCCTTCCAATCGATATGCCGACATGATGCAACGTCTCTCGGATTGCAGAAGAGGCTTTCTTTTTCAAGCAGATCAGCCAGTATCCAAGAGCCTAAATAACATTATTAATTGTTTATCTCATTCCCTCATTACTGATACTACAATGACTGCTCTCCCCCAGCTCAGTGGAAAAGTGATCTCGATTGGAAATGATTGCTCTTGCACTCAGGCAGAAGAGGCTACATCTCTTTTATTCCTACCATGCTCGGAGTCGACTTTCAGGAATGTATACCACATTCAGCTCTCGGTTGCCATGGTAAAATGGGCTGGAGTTGTGATGTGTAACAGTTGGCATACTCCAACTCTTTTAGAGGTCTTGGTGCTCTGCGATCCCTGTCCGGAACTCCTCGAACTTGTCCCTCTACTTATCACTCCACTTATCACTGGAATTGAATCTGGACTCCTTCAAGATACAGTACTGAAATGGCTCCAGGTAACTCCAACACTTGATACACCTCAGGTCTTACTTACAGTTCTCTGTTATAGTCAAGTCCATCAGAATATGAATCTCAAACTCTACCTCTCATTGAGCAGATTCATCAATACCAGAGTTAGAATGTTTTGAGAGATTTCATTGTAATGGGCAGAAATTGCATTGGCCATGGAGGGAGTGATGATAAACTGATTTGATGAGCAGTGCTTGATCACCCGATGATATATGTATTTCCAAGTGAGGACGATAAAGTTTACCCATCTGAAACACCATCCTAGACAGTGAGGAATGCCTTGTGCTTTTGTGGGGAGAAGTGAAAGTGAGTCTTCACCCTGGAAAGGTATCCAAATTCCAGCTATTGTGAATTATGCTGTAATGGGATAGCAGCTCTTTCAGGTAAGGGGTTGTCCTGGGTCTATCAAGACTTGGTGTGAGTATTGTTGTTTCTCTATCAGGATATCAGCGAATGAGGAACCAAACAGAATGGTAAGGTACATTTTCAGAATATGGCTGGATGATCTGAATAATGTGTGTTAAACGATGACCATGCACCAAAGCTAGAGACATACTGACGCAGCGGATTATCTCACCCCAGACAGAAAGCACTCAATTTGGACTGTTGAGATGGGATACTGTTTCCACTAAGACGGTGAAGGTAATATGGAGCTGGTAATTGTCATTTTTATGCAGTTTCATGNGACATGTCATCCTCACGAACCCCACGGACAATCGAAGATTTACTACTCCTCCAGGAAGGCGATGTTCTCTCAATATTGTGTGGGATGCACTCAATTCTCCGCATAGGAGGCCCCTACGACGAGATCCTTATACTTCACGCATCCTTCGGCGATTTTCTCCGTGATTTGAGCCGGTCCGGCTACTTTTTTGTGGGGAATGATGAGGATATCCATGGCTTTCTCGCATACCGGTATCTTCGTGTCATTGATCACTGGCCCCAAGTATTTGGCGGCAACCGAGAAGTACTCACCCAGGAACAGTAAGTGTTCACTCTATATGGCATGAATACCATCCATTTACTTGACATCGACATAGACCTGATGTGTTTTACCATGCATGGAGGAAGTGGGGATACCATTGCTCAAAGAGCAACTTGAATGATGATGTGCTGGATGCCCTTCGTGCCGTCGTTCGCCAAAACTCCAATTCCATGAAATCGCTTGGATCATATATTACGGCATGTTTATGTGATGAAAATCCATGGCGGATGGCTCGCATGACTAGGACCTTCCTTTGCCAAGCTGGGGTCACATTGCAGCGCTTACGGGTGTGTTGTTCAAGTTCCGCAAAGCAATCTTGGCACACTTACACTTGTAACAGGCAAATCCTTCCAATCGATATGCCGACATGATGCAACGTCTCTCGGATTGCAGAAGAGGCTTTCTTTTTCAAGCAGATCAGCCAGTATCCAAGAGCCTAAATAACATTATTAATTGTTTATCTCATTCCCTCATTACTGATACTACAATGACTGCTCTCCCCCAGCTCAGTGGAAAAGTGATCTCGATTGGAAATGATTGCTCTTGCACTCAGGCAGAAGAGGCTACATCTCTTTTATTCCTACCATGCTCGGAGTCGACTTTCAGGAATGTATACCACATTCAGCTCTCGGTTGCCATGGTAAAATGGGCTGGAGTTGTGATGTGTAACAGTTGGCATACTCCAACTCTTTTAGAGGTCTTGGTGCTCTGCGATCCCTGTCCGGAACTCCTCGAACTTGTCCCTCTACTTATCACTCCACTTATCACTGGAATTGAATCTGGACTCCTTCAAGATACAGTACTGAAATGGCTCCAGGTAACTCCAACACTTGATACACCTCAGGTCTTACTTACAGTTCTCTGTTATAGTCAAGTCCATCAGAATATGAATCTCAAACTCTACCTCTCATTGAGCAGATTCATCAATACCAGAGTTAGAATGTTTTGAGAGATTTCATTGTAATGGGCAGAAATTGCATTGGCCATGGAGGGAGTGATGATAAACTGATTTGATGAGCAGTGCTTGATCACCCGATGATATATGTATTTCCAAGTGAGGACGATAAAGTTTACCCATCTGAAACACCATCCTAGACAGTGAGGAATGCCTTGTGCTTTTGTGGGGAGAAGTGAAAGTGAGTCTTCACCCTGGAAAGGTATCCAAATTCCAGCTATTGTGAATTATGCTGTAATGGGATAGCAGCTCTTTCAGGTAAGGGGTTGTCCTGGGTCTATCAAGACTTGGTGTGAGTATTGTTGTTTCTCTATCAGGATATCAGCGAATGAGGAACCAAACAGAATGGTAAGGTACATTTTCAGAATATGGCTGGATGATCTGAATAATGTGTGTTAAACGATGACCATGCACCAAAGCTAGAGACATACTGACGCAGCGGATTATCTCACCCCAGACAGAAAGCACTCAATTTGGACTGTTGAGATGGGATACTGTTTCCACTAAGACGGTGAAGGTAATATGGAGCTGGTAATTGTCATTTTTATGCAGTTTCATGATACAATGGTGTCGTTCCCATAATGATCTTTCAGAAATGGAGACCAGGCCTTGCACCTATCATTACCAAATGATGGCGTCTGTTAATGAGGACTTGGGATTGTCCAAACCTGTTAACAGATGGCGTTAACTACTAGAAAGACACCTATCGTTAACTACTATGGACTTGTGCATTTTGTAGGGTATGTTCCAGAGTATAATCCTGTCAGGGCAGGGCATCCTGATATAGACATTATTTGGAATGTTTCCCGATATGGTATTCCATCACTGTGCTCCTTGGACTTATAGTTCCGTTATTTTGGCATCAGTTCCCGCCCTCATCCTGCCCCTATCCCACCCTCATATGTTAACCCTTACGTTTGTTCAAGAAAACACATTATTAAATTGTAAAATACACACAGTACAAGAAATATAGACTACAGAATAGCCATACTACATGACAAGATAGCAAGATAATACGACAACATACCAAAATTACATATGGAGATAACATACCAAAAAGAGCAGTCTACATGTCATTACCTTCACCATCACTGCCACTATTGCTGTCGCTGTCACTGCCACCATTGCTGTCGCCATCGCCGCCATTGTTGCTGTCGTCATCACTGTTTAGTCCAAGGTTTACATCTGTGCTCAAATCCATAACAAAGTGTCTATTCTGCTCCCCAAACCCCTTATCTGAACCATTACTATCAACATTACTCTTATTATTGTTGGATTCAATGTCACTGTCGTTGTCGTTATCTGATTTGATAAATTCTTGACTTTTGAACTGTGACTGCCTTCGCACTTTTGATGGGCCAGCCCTCAATGGCCTAGCACCCGGCTGCATCTTTTTCTTTCTTGGTGCCTTCTTCTTCGATGGCTGTTCCACCTTCTTGTCATCCATATCGTTGGTCTTGCAGTTTTTTGCTGAGCATCCATGTCTTGCAGGGTCCTCGTACTTTCTGTTTCTTCAATCCGTGTTCAGGTCTTCCACATACTTTTTGTGCTTGCTAGCCTTCATCTTCACCCATTTGATGTCGTTGGCCACCCACATGCTATACAGCTGCTTCAGATCTTTCATGTGTTGATTGCAAGGCGAGACGAAGGGGATGTTGACAGGCCAGCCTACTATCTGGACTTTGTAAGGCTCGACAATCTCCAATCGGTAATGCTTGTAGCTCATGGGAAGGCCTTTCTTCTTGGTAGCGAGTTCTATGGTCACTGTCAAGTGGAACGGTCAACCAAGCACAAAGGGACACATACAGAGTCTTCAGTCAATCATCTTCTTGATATGGGTCTTCAACTCCTCTCCAGTCAGTTCCCACTCCCCAACTAATGACAGTATGAACATTAGTAATCCTTCAGAATAGTAACAATAGCACGTACCCATCAATACCTTACATGCACAGCTTTCCAGCAAGGTGACCAAATCCCAAATGGAAATGTTGAATGTTTCACGAAGGAACCCTCTATTGGACCAGTATGCCAGAAGCCGGACTGGATAGATGACTCAAAGTTCAGGTGGGCATAGATTCCAAACGTCACCACCTCCGTCCTGGAATTGATGGCCTCTGCCTAAGCAAATCCAACATCAGCTTTCAGACGAAAATAGATACATGCCATTACTCACCTCAGCTTGTTGCCTTCCTAGGCTGCGAACACAATCAGCGGCAGTGGCCTTGCTAGATACACGGCAGGAGAGAACCTCCCCATCTCGTTGATCTTCATGCCACCTAATAAGGTTGGCTATTGCCTCCGGATTATTCTTGGTCTCCTTCCACTCCTTCTTTAAGTCTTTGTCCTCTTTGATGAGGCACTGGACTTCATGGTACTTTAGAAGGTTGCCAGCTCCTTTTTCTGTATGGGTGTCAGTGACAGACCAAATCCACATGAAGAAAGGTGTACCTTCATTGAGCATAGCCATTTTCTGGCTGACGAAGGCTCTATAGCCACTAGGTCGTCAGCAGTCCTTCAAAGCACCAATCCTTCCAGTCAACAGATCAACATGCTGCCGCTTAACATTTTCATTAGCAGCGAGAGTATCTAACTTGGCATCTTGCTCATCCAAATGGTCTACGATGCACTCGTGGAGCCTTTTCCTACAGTCGACCTTATCCCTTAGCTCCTTTTCAGCCCTTCCCATTGTTGGCCTATGTGCTGTGGTTGACTCAGGGCCATGCATGGTGGAAGGTGATCTTGCAGAGAGTGATGATGGTCCCACATATGGATCTGGACGAGACTCGGCAAAAGGTGGTGGTGACAAAAGCCTACAGACAAATGAAAATGTGGATGAATCCTGTGACTGTGCAATGGCTGACTGGAGCCAGTTTGTGGAGGAGGCCTCCGTCGAGGGCATCAAGGAATGCCTCAGAGAGGCCTGGTGCTCAAGGCTGGACGCCTGAGGCTGTGATGGTAGTTCTGGAGTTGGCAAGCAAAGCACAGGGGGCATAGGTACCTCATTGTGGAAGGAGGTAGATGCTGCATATGTTGGTGGACGTGAGAGCCCCTGGGAAGTAATGGTGGTCAGTGCACTGGGTGTTGGGAAAGAAACTGACATGTGTGAAAGCAGGGAAGTCTGAGCAGCATGGGTAGGTGGTCAAGATAATGCAGACGGTAATGCAGGCATCTGAGACGAGCAGGCAAAGTCCCCTGTTAGACAAGAAGGCATCTGACCTGATTGCACAGGAGAGGGCATAACTGCAGCTCCTGGCGATCCATAAGATATGATAGGTACAGGCTGAGCAAGATGAACTTGCCGTGAAGCCTGACTAGTATTGAAGCCAAAAGAGCCATCCAAAGGTCTGACATTTGGACCCAAAGGAGAGGCAACAAAGGAGCTCTGATGCTGGAGAGCTGGTTGGATACCACTGGCATGAAGCAGCAATGAAGTGAAAGAGGTCGCGATAATGGTGGCACGTTTTGATCCATTGGAGGAAAATTGAACATAGGTCGTGAGTTTGTGCTACCAGGATACATGTCGGTGCAGCAGCGAGAATAAAGGATGCGAAAAAAGAACATGAAAAAAGAACGTGAAAAAAAAACTGCTAAAAAGTCATGGGTGAGCACAAGGCCAAGCATTGAATCAAACCTTACCTAACAAAAGGTCAACCATTCTTCCTTTCTTTTCAACTGCCATTATCCACCTTGCACTCTCTCAAACCTCCCAATGCTGCTCAGAAATTAAAAGATGGTGAAGGCGGAAGGTAAGTGTGATGTTTTGTCACATGTTATGTTATTGTTCCAAAACTAACCTCAGTAAAATGTTATCATCAGATCAAACCCCAGAAAGTTCCCTCAGTCCACCACCTGCCACTCAACCCTCCTCTATATGAATTGAAGCCATTCATCTTGCATTGCATGCCACAAACCAAGCCACCAGAGATCAGCAAAGTATGTTCTGCTTTATCTGTCTTTGATATCTGCTAATTCTGTTTAGCCCTAGGTGAAGCTGAGATTGACAGGCAGAAGGCAGAAGATGTTTACAAGGCTGCTGAAGAAAACACTCAGCAAGCCTTTGAGTGCCTCAACGAGTCTGCCAAAGCTCTCAACATTTCCTTGGGTGAGATTTATTAATTGTTTGCGTCATCTGTTGACTAACCTGCTTTCGTTTTAGCCAACATACAGTTGTTGTTCTCTACCTCAACTGAGAATGACAGCTCTCAGGGCAGCCTCCCTCCAACACCTCGTACACCATCCAGAAGCCACACCTCTATTACTGTCATCACTCCAGGACACTCCCCTGTTCCTTGCACACCAGGTGGCAGTATCCGGTCTACCTCTGTAGTACCCGAAGAAGAGCTATTGCTGGGCTGTAAAAGCACAAGGTATGTTGTATACCTCAGAGAGGGGAAGTGTGATGGGATTTTCTTGTGCTGGTATGTACTTCATTACCACAAGCCTTTTTCAAACTGACACCGATGTAAAATTTTCAGGCGTGATCTTCTGCTCTGTCAGCTCCAAGGTGCTGCGAGTGTAGTTGAAAATTACCAACCAGCTGTCTATAAAGGTTTCAAGAATTCCAGCCTCGCCGAGTCCTACTATGCTGAATGTAAGAGGGATGGGGTTCTGGATGTGCTCAAGGAAGAACCCAGTGCTCCTAAGCACCCCTTCTTCTACATCGTTACTCGTGGAGTACAGCCCAGAGTGTATAACAATAGGTAAGCATGCTATTTCTGATTTATTGCTGTTTACTGACCAGATCTCAGGCTGCAACTCATGTTGAAGGGACTTCAATGGCGTAGGGGTCTGGTCACCACCTTCAAGGGTCCTAAGCATGAGGCAGATGCGCTCTTTCAGGAGTGGCTCAAAGATGGCTATGTCGAGAGGTTGGCTGTGGCCACTAGTACCTTGTAAACTTGTCACCATGCTGTCATGCTCATACCTTATGTTATTGCTGTATCTCATTGTGTTGCGTACTTGCTATCGTATGCTGTGCCTGTAATGTATCATTAAAAAACAACATATATGATCTTCTAGTGACATGGCTACAACAGTGGCAAATGTAGATAGATATCAGTCCTTGTCATGCTCCTCCCAGTCCATTGGGTCCTTCTTTCCCAGTAATCCAACTTGGTAACCCCTTCTGTGAGGTTTGTACTCTGTCCAAAATCTTCAGTCACCAAACCTCTGTCAGAACTCCCTAAAAAGCATTGGTAAATGAGGAATCAGGTTTCAAAATACCTTGGAGCATACCTAGCCCGTTTTTCCTTCTGTTTCTGGAGTAGTTTTTCACGATTTCTGGTGGTAAACATTCAGTATGAAGCACCACAATCAGTTGGAGGTACAAGTCATGAACTTGAGATAGTATTTGGCATTCGACTCTTTGCGTCGAGCCTTTTCAGCAACCTTCTCTTCAGGAGTCATTGCTTTCCTGACTATGACCATTCAGTCTTGAGCCTTCCTCTTGTACAAAATTGGCTTTCTGGTGGAAAGTATCAGTCCATGCAGAAAAAACCAGTATACAACACATACTTCTTGTGATAGTGTGCGCTGGCCTCTCTCGCCTGCTGCCTCTTTTTTTCAACCTTTTCATCTTTCAATGCCTCTTGATGCTTCTTGATAGATGTTGTGATGCTTGAATTTCTAGGCATCCATCAAATTATGTTGAAGAGTACGTGACTGTGGAGAGCAAAAAGTCTCAACTCGACACAGCTGTGTGAAACTCCATGATTGCCATTTCTGCAAGAAATAATTTCTACATAATCCTACAGCACATTTCCATGTCCTAAAATTGACATATGAGCAGCTATATAATGTATATGCAACATCCTAATTTATCTTAATTTTAGGACTAAAAGATTTGTTGAGGTATGAATTATGCAATGGAGAGATACTTACACGCTAGGGAAATCCACATGTAGTTATGATTTCATATGTTAAGAGTTCACCTATCATTTATTATCTCCTGCTATGCTCACTGCCCTACCTCTGAATTGTTCCAGAGCATTGCTGCATACTTGATATGCCTGTGGTATTTTTTTGTGATTTTTCAGAGAGCTCATTGTTTACAACGATGTCGTTAAATGTTTAAAAGCGTTATTTAAGAGTTCATCATGCACAATGAATCAAGTTATATTTTTCTCAGCTTGTGCAAGCACATACGCAGGTTGGCATAAAACTAAAAGGTGAATCATGTAATATCTAAAGTTCATTCCTAGTACTGTAAATACATGTTAAGGAGCTTCTCCCAGGCAGCCGCTTGGGTAGTGCTGGTCATTGAAACATTGAAACCCTATGTCTGACATTTCAACTATTGTAGGGAGACATCTGTGACAGGAATCAGGCGACATCAGATGGCAGTATAGTGGGACTCACGCACCTCAACCATTGTCTTACTTTACATTGTCTTGAAGAACCGATTGGCATCATGATGAGTGGTAGATGCCACATAATCATTTGGTTAGACCCAATTGTGTATACTCTGGCAGAACCAACAAGATCAGCCACCTGTCCCTTAATATCGTCTGCTGTTGAAATCTAGCTGGAAGTGAGAAGTGTGTGCTCAGTTCAACGGTTTGTGATAGGAACATACGTGTTATACATTTGAGACAGAGCCTTTGAATATGAATAAAGTGGGTGGTGCTGATTTTCTGCCTAAGATGTTCAGGTCTTGCTAAGATTTTTGGCAGCTGGAAGCTCTAGAAACCCCCCACTACTCTGTCAAGCTGGGAGGATGCAAAAGAGCTCTTCAAACATGGAGTGGAGTTGGTGTGCATTCCATGGGTAAAGAGTTGATGAACAAGTAGGCATCAGCGATCAAGTAAGGTCACAGTTGGAGAAAATCGCCTTAATTCAGCACACATTGCAGTATACACCTTCAGCAATGACGCTCTATCCATTGGGCCCCCACCCGATTCCTCTTTCTGCGTTGCCCAGAGTAACCTGATCTTCAAAAGAAAGCAGTTATTTGAATATTTGAGTTCAATTATGACAGTTTGGTGTCAATTTAGAAGGTGCAGCAGATTGGGAGAGGTTAAGTAGGATTTAGGAGAAGACAAAACTGCCAGTGAAGCAGTACCGGTGAAGCAGTCAGTGCCGGTGAAATTGCTGTATGCACGTGCTTGGTTTTCTTCAGCACGTCTCTGTTTACTACTGCTAGCTTCAATGAGACCTATGCCCAGGACACAAAACAAAGTATCCACACACTCTTTTACTACCCAGAGTATCCTAGGTCCAAGAGACATCACAGACTCTCGCCTCCATTGAAATAAGGTCATTCAGTGCAATCTGAAGTTGTTTTCCCTCAAAGAGGTCGTTGCTGCCAAGTGTGCCAGTATCTGTGAATGAAAGATTTTGAACACACCCTTGGCTGGGCAGAGTTCAGATATTTCTAGTAACCTTCCCTATGAGGACCATCAGATTGTGAATGAGGGGCTGAGTAGAGGTGACGATGAGGATATAGAATTGGGAGACGGAGTTGACTGCAATGAAGAGACTCACATTCTTGGTTGTGATGCTGCAGAGGTGGACAGGGAGGAATGGGACGATGAAGAAACTATATAGGCTGAAGCACAAGAAAATTGTTCAACATTATACGTCTTTTTTTTCCTTTTCAACAAGCTCCTTTAACTGACTTCTTTGTTCACAGTCGTTACAGAGATTACAGGACTCGAAGAGATAAGCTTCAGGTCGATGAGAAGCTATGGAACCCTCAGATGAATGAGATTACGAAGGCATTCATGGAGTGGCGGTACAGAGAGCTGTCTGGTGAGCTGTTTGCAGGAAAGCAGTCTGGGCCACCAGAAATAGTGAGAACACTGGAAGTTTTTGGTGAGATTGGTCTTTTACATTCATTTGTTTGCTAGTCCAACAAAACATTTCAGCGTACTGTGACATGCCTCTGTTTCATTTCATAGACGACACCTATAAGTCGACTAGTATGATTTGTCAAGGCTTCTTTCCCACAAGTCCCCTTCTTCACCATTCTGCAATCTCCACGAAATTATTACAACTCTACCACCATCTGTTTGTTCAATGCCCTCGTCTCTCCATTCAGGCTTTCATTCGGGGCCTCTGTGACCTCTTAGGCTTCCATTACAAGGACTTTTTTTGCCAGCTATTCTCTCATGCGTTCAATCTGTACATTGCAGTACTCAGGATGGTCAGAAAGCAAATTAGTGAGGCTTTGGGTTGGGTTACACCAGACTGGTGGATGCTGAACACATGCCCATGCTGCCAGTTGTTGGAGAGTGTAAACTCCTGTTCCATATGCTGCTTTGCATAGACGGGAATGACACAATGAAACGTGTTGAAGCGAGAGCCCCCACAGAGAGAGATGAGGAGACTGGTAGAAAGGAGCTTGGTGAATCAATTGAGTGCAAGGACAGTCGGAATGGAGGGGGGTTATACTACCTTCCAGAGGAGGAGGTTGACAAGTGGGATGTGTCTAGATTTAGGAGGGAGGACAAGGCTGGCTGGGATGTAGACGAGAATGGTGAGGATAAGAGCCCTTGTGAGGACAAGTGGAAGAACATAAAGGAAGCACATACTGCAAAGGTGTGGGGCGTCTTCAAGGTGCAAGGCTGGTTTGTGCTGCTGTGCAGACACAGCTTTGTGATGAAGGTTGCAGACATGATCAGGAGCGGTGAGAAGTATGTGCCTTTCTTTGTACTGTCAAAAATCATGCTTGACATATTACACAGGGCTAAATATTTCCTATCTCTTGTGCATTGTCTTCTTTTGGCAATGAAGAAGGATCGGAAGTCACGGGGTGAGGAAAAACCACAAGGCAAGATCGGCATTGGCTATGACCTAGGGTGCAAGTCATTCCACACCATATGGAGAAGTCCTCTCAACACATTGGCTCTCAGCGAGGAATTGGTGATGCTTGTAGGCATTCTTCACAGGCATTCTCACAAACGCCTCTGCCAGCTCTCCTTCCTCCTTAACTATGTGCTTGGTGCTGGCAATGAAAACCTCAAAACTTGTGAGAGATTCTTCTCTCAGTCCAACACACTGGCAACGGTTACCAGACATGCCAGCCGATTTCATCGTAAACAAGCAATCACCGAGTGGCTGTACTACCACGACAATCTTGAAACTTATGCCAGCCTGTCGAAGTTCATCTACACCAACTACAAGACTGCTCTGAAAACCTTACAGTTGCTACCAGAGGTGCTTCGACGGATGCAGGACCACCATATTACAGATGTTGGCATCTTTAAGACCTGGCTGGACGAGGAAATGGTCTATTTACAATCACGCATCAATGGCAAACCACAGCACTTGGAGACAGACATCTTATCTGTGGAGTATATTGGTGCAAGAATGGCATTGTCAGAAAGCCAGTGAGTGTACCCATCTTATCTTAATCATGCTTGCAGGCTGATAAACCACTCAAAGGGACAAGGTTTTAGAGATTCAGAAGGCACAGCGGTCATGCTGGGTCGATGATAGTGCAGGTCAGCAAAAGATCTGCTGGCAACTGAGGTATGCAGAGGCCAAGAAGGAGAAATATTTGAAGGAGGTGGAGAGGTTAGAGGAACTGCTCAATATTGTGTCACCATGGGTGGTTGGTTCAAAGGAATGGGAGAATGCCCTTGTCACGCAGATGGAGATGGAGTATAGGGAGGCATTGGAGAGGCTGGAAGGCTTGGTAGTTGCCCAGCTATTCGAGCTGGCTAAGGTAAACAAGGCTGGAACAGGTGAGAATAAAAGTTGGTTTATGTACTTTGACATTTCTGACATTCCAGGCCAGGGTACAAGTTACGGGAACTCATCGTGAACACGCTTCAAACCCAATCACAAGCAATCAAGACAGCTCTGGAACACTATAACAAAGCTGCTGCTTGCTTCAAGCCACCTCACCGCAAGCTCAAATGGAAGAATATCCTTGAGTATATGTTTCTCAATGAATTCGAGATCCTGATGGACACCAAGGGCGAGATCACAGAAAAGCCCTGGGCCAAGCTGGCTAACCGGTAATATGTCGAACCTAGAAAAGACCTACTTTTATTCATTTTACACTATTTCTGAATCAGAACACTTTAATATGACATGAGATAACAGGTAATAAGGACTAGAGTGAGCCCAGTCTGCTAGTCATTGCCTTAGAGAAGCAGTGGTACCTTAGAAAGTATGAAGAGCTATATGATATGCTATACAGAGGTGTCTAAGCTGTACTTTCTAACCTATCTAAGTATCAGATCCAAAGCAGATCACTCCCGAAACCTGTAGGGAATCTAACTATGGCCCAATGAACACATTGGCTAGTTAACCAAGCTCTCAAAAGTGCTATCAATGGGATTTTAACTTCTACTTTACTTTTCTATGACATCTGCAAAGTGCAAGCTGCAGTCAAACAGTACAGAGGTACTTAGAGGAGACATCAAAACAGAAAGACAACTTAGAACAGGAACGATCATAGAACAATCCTCCTCTGAAGTCAATATACAGATCAGAGTCAAAGCAGGCGATCTCTTAATAAAGAATTCACTGGCAGCTAAACAATATGTGATGAGCAAACTAGGTACAAAACCTGCTTGGAAAGACAGAAATCACTTCCGAAGGATATCCACTACCTACAGACAGATACAACGAGACATATGAAGAATATCTAATGTGCAAGAAATCCTAAATAAGACCAAGTGTGCATTGTCAAAGGAGATCAGAACAATAACAGTGTGTTCCGACCTTGGAAAATTTGGCATCTAGGCCACTGCCAATGTGCAGATACTAGAAAAGAGAATGCTGTCAAAAGACGGGACGGATACAGCCATCTGCTCGTAGATACCTGACTTAGAAAAGAGAAAATACAAATTATAGAGTCTAGAATGCCTGGGGGCATAGATACCCACGCAGATATGGTCAGATACCCTAGTGGCCAGACTCTGTGACATCCAAATAATCCCTCTTTTAGTATCTCAGTCACTCATTTGTCATTTCCTGAATTATCAGACATTATTTATAATTTTCTGTAGATATATTCCTGGACCATATAAGGACAGCTAGATATTTGTACATACTCAAGTAACTCTGCCCCCTCTGATTGTGAATACATGACGAGTTTGTTTGGTGTATAAATTTGTGTGCCATTCCAGTTTTGCTTCCTCACTACAGGCCCTGGAGATTGGTCCTGAGTGACTCCAGAGAGATAGAAATCTGATAACGAACTTGCATCGTAAGAGATAAGAGTAACATCTTGAGTGCATTATAGCACTTTTCTAAGAGAAACTTTACACCAAGAAGGAGCCTTGGGCACTTGGAGTGTGGCCTGTGTGTGTATCAGATTGTGACACACTTAGAGTCTTAGCAAGGGGTGTGCCTGCGCTGAACTCTTTGTAGAAATTGGTCTAGGACCTTTTCCAGTACACTGTGTGCTGTAGTGAAGAAGTCTTGAACTCTGTAGGGTCAAACTATATCGGCTATTGAGTCTTTGTATGGAACTGTAGCTCTTGTGTTTGTGCTTTGTGCACTGTGTTCTTTGTGTTTTGTGTGTGTGTTTGTGATATAAAACATTTTAAAACCATATATACTCCTCTGGAGGTGAACACTTTGAAGTAGAACACTTCAATAAGAGAGAATCAACCTAGCTAAGAGTTTTGTTGGCATTCTAAGTGCGGTAACTCTGATCACGTCAATCCACACTTGCACAACAAACTGAGTTAGACTTTTGGAGGTTATCTTTTAGGGTAGTTTTCCACTAGTCTTATCTCAGACAAATTACTGGGAGCTGATAGAGGCAGCATTCAAGATACTTCATGCAGAGGAAGAGTTGGACAGGCTGCATGTTGAGATAAAGTGGCTGGTCACATACATCAAGGAGGAGACTGCCTACCTACTGGAGATGGAGGAACAACTCAGCAAAACTGACCCAACTCTTGCGTACCAAGTGGGTTTACACCACCTAGAGAGAGGCCGATTTGATACTCTCCATATCATGCGGCTCAAGAAGATCTGGAAAATAGACAGCTTCAATCTGAAGAACAAGGAATTTTTTGAGCCTGGTATCGGTGAATGGAGACAGACTCTAAATGACTGACATGGGGAGTCCATTGCGAAGCAGATGCTCCATGACAGCATAGGCAATGCAGAAGAGGAAGGCAAGAGTGAGGGTGAAGAGGAGGAGGGCGAGGTTGTAGATGAAGCCGCTGCTGTACTCAATGCCGTGGGAAGTTGACAGCGGCATGGTATGTTTTCTGATTTCCGACTTCTGCAAACATATGTCATTGCGTCCTTTGGTGATTTCTCATGTTTTGCATGCGTCACATTATCTCTATGTAATACTGTTCAAAGTCTACATGTTATTGTTTATTATATGGCATACATGTGTTGGATATTATGACAGAAAGTATATGAGGAACAGGATGAGGGCGGGAACTACCGCTAACATTAAGAAACCTATGAGAGAAAACATATGAGGGGCGGGATGAGGGTGGGAACCGACGCCGAAATAACGGAACTATAAGTCCAAGGAGCGTGGTGATGGAATACCACGTCGGGAAACATTCTGAATAACGTCTATATCGGGATGCCCCGCCCTGACAGGATTATACCCCAGAACATACCCTACAAAACGCACAAGTCCATAGTAGTTAACAATAGGCGTCTTTCTAGTAGTTAACGCCGTCTGTTAACGGGTTCGGACGATCCCAAGTCCTCGTTAACAGACGCCATCATTTGGTAATGATAGGTGAGGCCTTGTGTCATGAAAAGAGCCTACAGCTGAAAATTAGTATATCGTGAGCAGGGTTGGATTAACGGAATCTGTGCTAGCACTCACTGTTTCAGCTTGGTTTTGAGCTTCGGATCAATTTTTAGGAATTAGTGGTTGTTATATGGGAAAGACGCGATCGGCGGCGCGGCGACTTGGACATCAACTATGATAATAATATAATAATGAAGACACTGGGAGGTATGTGTGTTCGTTCACTTTGGGATTACAATTGTCACTCTTATCATTATTTTAGGCTGTTTTTATTGAGCATGAACACCTACCCTTAACACATCTCTGCGACGAAAATCTGCAGGCCCTTACAATGGAAAACTGATCATCAACCAGTACTACCCAAAAACGAAGCCCTAGAGCATGACGGGAGGTGGAAAGGGTGTAGAAGAACGCATCTTGAGTCATGATCCATTTCTACTGGTATTGTGAGTCTCGGTCTTGGAACATGTGAGACTTATGTTCAGCTAACCGTTTTCATAGGCATGAATGGGTCTATCGATCTGTCTCACCCGTCCTTAGTTCACAGCTCACATCAACATCGTACGAATATCTTGAAGAGAAAGGAACCCCACAAACCCTTGATCCAAGTGTTGTACCAGTGTCCTTATAACCTCTCAGTGCTCGATTGTCTCCCAACCCATCGAAACTACCATGAGTTACTTGAGCGGTACGTTCCTCGTGTCTTGACAATGCAGCAATACTGACAGATGTCCGCTTCAACACTCGCCTCGAGGAATACAAAGAGAACGAAACTAGTCCTTCCTCAACGTGTTCGCTCGTGGATTCTGGTTAAGAGTGGCGAGTGTTTTTCTTTCTAAACGTACTTACTCTCAGCTCATACCTTCGTAAGTAGTCACACGAGCCGTCAAAGAGGTACCATACGCTGACAGGAAGAGCGGCAAACACAACGTCGAGGCTGAAGCCGTCATCGATGCGTGCTGGTCGCATCGCTCGCGTTTCATGAAGAGTTTTCATGTTGATGTCGCTACACTAGTACTAGAATGTCGCATGAACTTTATGTATCGTGCAATGCCCAGTATCTATAAACTTTGATAATAACGCTTTTTGGATCGTTAACCCAAAATTTTCCTTCCTAGCAGTCTTCTCTGTCAAATGCTTCAGGTGGTAGGGGTTACCAGAGGTATCGCGGTCACTGGTTCACGTTGTCCTCTGTAGGTACACGTCTCTCTTTGATTCTAGGAACGATACAACGGAAAGGAAGATGCTGTAAAGGCGGCTCGTCTTCGAATGAAAGAACTGCCGTGTCAGGTGAAAAGAGTAAAGAGACGTCTAAAAGGTCTGGGATGCTGTTGGAAGTTCGATGCGCCTTCAGTCGATCTGGTAGGAGATACGCAGAACTTGTGGACCGGTACAGATACGACCTCGGCTTGGTCAATCCAGACTTTATGAGGTAACCAGTGGGCGGTGCTAACATTGTGTGTAGTGAGTAGATGGGATTCCAGGATGTGTGTGATGATCGCTCACTGTAAGATTGACCTTGGCCACAACATTCCTCCGCGATACACGCAGCCGTAGATATCATTTCTGCTGAATCGACTTCAAGAGACGAGAAGTCGCAATGTACCATCGTAGAACATCAAGCCCGGGATACTTGAACAATCGATACCGAAATACTGTAGGTTCTTAAGGCGAATGAAACTCAGTTCGAGGTCCATAAAGATGCACATGACGCACGCACTGGATACTCCAAAAAGGTGCATTTCAAAAACTGTTGATCCTACAGTTAGACGTAGATGCCAGACGGTGCTGAATGAGCCCTTGCCCCAAGGTATGCCACATCGGTAAACGTCGAATCTTGGGGCACTCTGAAACTGGGTGGTGTAGCTTGGCGTCATCTTGATCCATCCGGGTCCTCTTTGCCTTTCGGTCTTCCGACTCCTGATTCGGTGAATGTCGAAACTGAGAACAGGTGAATCAGCCGATAAATTAGACATAGAAGTGTCGATAACGCACCTCATTCAGCTCGTCCTGCTCTCTCTAATTTCTTCCGACTGCGCACGACGTCGGCATTCCAAGTCGGTGAGATAATTGTCCTGATCCGATGAACCACATTCAACCTAGCATTTCCTCCTATCGAGACGTTGAAGAAATCCATTATCGGAGAAGGTCGTGAGCTCGAAACGTTACGTGAGACAGTGACGACGGTGATTTTGGTGGTATTTCTGTGGGGGAGACTGAGCTTGTACGCTTTGAGTTTGAGTATGGGCGTATCGATCCTGAACGAACAGCGTAGTTCGACTTTTCACACCTTTCCAGAACCCTGTAAGCGCCATGCTTCTGACAGTTTCAGGTTGTCCGGAGACCATGCGAGCCGAATCGCAGGGGTACGTGCTATTTCTGGAATAGTGTAAATCTGCAATCCCAATCATCTCAATATCACGTACTGGTCGAGTCAGTGCGAATCACCCACCTCGTCAACCCGTCTTCAAGGACAACCACTCCATCTTTCAGCGCATGAGAGGAAGACGTCCAGGTATTCTTCTTAATCGGATACTTCACAATGACTCGCGGTATACCCTCCGAGTAGGTGTACACCGTGTCGAACGAAGCCTCTATCGTGCGTCCAACTGCTTCAGGCGGTAGATAGCATGAAAATAGAGGTTGGATGCCGGGTTTCAAGTACCGCAGCCTCTGGTCTACGTTTTCCTCCATAGGTAAATATCTCTTCCTGATTCTAAGAATCTGGCTTTTGATTCGATGGATGTCGCTGTTTTGGAAACTGAGAAGTGGATCAATCGATAAATTAGATATTGGAGTTTTGTTAACGCACCTCGCACAGCTCATTCCGTCTTTTGACCTCTCGACTGCGGATGGACACGACCTCGGCATTAAAAGTCTGGCTGAGATGACTGTACTGGTCCCGATGAACTACGTTGAACGTGGCATTTCCTCCTTTGAAAAGTCTGAGCCGTTGGAGGAATCCACGGTCGAAGAAGGGCGTGAACTCGAATTGTTGCACGAGGCGTCACAGTGAGGTCGTAATGACGGTTCAGTGTCATTTCTGTGTGGCCATAAACGCCGAAACAGCCCACAGCAGATCGTTAGGGTTGAACAAGTTGTAAGGATGGCCGAGAGAGAGCGAAACAGACGACTTGGCGTTCTAGTGGTGGTCGTGTATGTTCAAGTGCAAGTCGCCGAAGCCGTGGATACATTCGATGTCTGAGTCATTTTCCAGCCAATACAGGCAACACTTTATGGCTTTTGAGAAGTGAAGCATGGTCTAGGGGCCAAAAGGTAAACATACCTCTTCAAGTTCAATTGTGTCTGCGTGGTTGCTGTCTAAGTTGCCTGCCACGTCGCTGAGCGTCTCTTTTCTTCCCATGATCAGTACGACACCGACCTTCAATGCCTCTGATCAACCAGAAGCTCAAGATCTGGATTTACGATAAAATGAAGGTGCTTTGGTGTCAGAGTTGTTAGGATTAGTGAGTGCTGCCTAGAACTCCCTTGGTTCAGCCTTGCTCACGATAGATTCTTCTATCCACGAAGCAAGATCTCTATTGCCGTTGTCCTTACCCTTAATCCGGTGGAAACATAACGATAAGAGCCAGAATGTAGTCCCAAAATGAACGAACGTATACCTCTCAAGTTCCACCCGTCTTCATCATAGTCGATGTCCAAGTTGCCAATGCCTGCCGCCGGAACGGTCTTCATCGTGCACAACCTCCAATCGCCCAAGAGCTCGAAACCAGGATCTTCACAACACAATGAAAGGACCTTCGAAATCACAAGCGGTATGTTCTACATCGATTTCGGTCGGCTCAACCTTGCTCACAATGTTTTTAACCGGGCTTTGTAGTGCCGCCAGCTCCTACTGGGACCACTTCTTCCAGTCTTCACCCCGCAAACCACCCCGATACAAACCATACCAAGCCCTCAAAGTTATTGCTTCAGACGTGCGATAGCCCTCGGCCAACGTCTCTCTCGGAAGAACGGCCACCTCGCACTTGGCCTTTTTGCTCGGCACTAAGATCCTATCCAAACGAAAACCTGGAACCCTGGAAGGTTGTAATAGATGATCCCACATAATAAGAGGTTTCGCATGTGCAGCAAGAATCAATTTGAGGATGTTTGACGGAGAAGCCGAGGTAGACGAGACGAGATGTTACATGGGCGCCGTCGAAGGACGTCTGGACATCGAGGAGTGCTAGTTTTTTCTCCGAAATGGTTCGTCTTCCTACTTCTACGTATTCATTTGTGCCGTCTCACCCATTTTTAGATCATGGCGTAGGCCTGTATATGACGATGGTAAGCGCTTCGGTACATCGCTCGCCGTCGNAAAATCACGATAAGAGCCGCAACGTAGTCTAGTGAACGAATGCATACCTCTCAAATTCCACTCGTCTTCATCATAGTCGATGTCCAAGTTTTGCCAATGCCTGCCGCCGACGGTCTTCACGGTCACGTCTCTTTCTTTCCCGTGATCACCACAACCTCCAATCGCCCGAGAGCTCGAAACCAGGATTTTCATAATACAACGATGGGTCCTTCGGAATCACACACAGTACGTTCTACATCGGATTTCGTCGGTTCAACCTTGCTCACGATGTTTTTAACCGGGCTCTTGAGTGCTGCCAGCTCCTACTGTGACCACCTCTTCTAGTCTTCACCCCGCATACGACCCCGATACCAACCATACCAAGCCCTCAAAGTCATTGCTTCAGACGTGCGATAGCCCTCGGCCAACGTCTCTCGGAAGAACGGCCACCTCGCACTTGGCCTTCTTGCTCTGCACTAAGATCCTATCCAAACGAAAACCTGGAACCCTGGAGAGTTGTAATAGATGATCCGACATAATGGGAGGTTTCGCATGTGCAGCAAGAATCAATTTGAGGATGTTTGACGGAGAAGCCGAGGTAGACGAGACGAGATGTTACATGGGCGCCGTTGAAGGAAGTCTGGACATCGAGGAGTGCTAGCCTTTTCTCTGAAATGGATCGTCTTCCTACTTCTACGTATCCATTTGTGCCGTCTCACCCATTTTTAGATCATGGCGTAGGCCTGTATATGACAATGGCAAGCGCTTCGGTACATCGCTCGCCGTCGTCACTAAAGGTCCTGTAACAGGCTTAATCATGACACACACATCAGTGCGAAGGTCTTGAGAAGAACCAGACTGTTGGACCTCCACAGAAGATACATCCAGCAGAAAACCTAGACCCTCGAGGTCCATCTGCGAATCCTCAATTGCGCCGGTCTCCTATGATCTTTCTTCGATCAGTTATCATCGAAACCGCTGGTATGCTAAAACAGTACGCTCCTCGTATCTTGACGATACAGCCGTACTAACTGGCGTCTCTTTGAGGGTCGTCTTCAGGACAATGGAGCTAGTCCTTCTTCAGCATGTTCACTCGTAAAACGGAGGTGCCGCCAGACGGACTGAACTTGAATTCATAGTTGGAATTTCGATGGAGAGCGGTAAGTAATTTTCTTTCCGAATGCGTTTCCCGCAGCTCATACTTTCACAGGTCAACCCGTCACGCTAGCCATCTTTACTCAGTGTCCCCATTTGCATGTACTAGAGCCTGAAATACATTGGTTCGTCTTCCTACGTCTTCTTGCTCGTGTTCAATATCTGACTCATTCCTATAACGTAGCAGGCACGAGCACTTGCGGAGCTCATCGAAACTGCCTGAAATGCCTGGAACGTAAGTACCTCGTTGCTTGACGATGCAGTAGTGCTAAGTAGCGTTTGCTTTCAGGCTCATGGATGAATATGAGGTGGATCGGAGGCAAGATGTCCTCAAGACCGACAGGGATTCCCGCGATGTAGAACGGCTAACGACGAATCTGCAGTTGAGAACCCGGTCGAGAGCAGTAAGGCGTCTTCTTGTCGACTGTGCCGTATTTCCAACTCACGCTTTCATAGGTCAACTCAATCACGACAAAGCTCGGAAATGCCGAATCGGCTTGAAGGGTTGTCAGACTCTACTGCTCGTCATACCGACTGTTCAGATGGCATTGTGTCGGTGCTGCTATGCTACACCACAAATGTCACAAAGTCTATGTGGTGTCCCATATAATCGATATCTGTTATTTGAGATTTTTCAGTATACCCAGAGACGTAATTGACGGACATTTCAATGGTGAGCGCTGGGCACGCCGCGGATAGGCTATCTCCGGTGCGAGTGAAGCCGGCTTGCCAGGCGGAAACCGTTACGGGCGCGTCTGTCTTTGTCAACTTTGACCACGATACGCTCGACTCCTTTATGCGTTCTACTTTCTACCCATCTTCATTGATTTGGAGGCCAAATTTTGAAAGTCCAACTAGATGGTGACTGGTAGAAAATGTGATCGGATCCAGTCTTTGGTTCCCTTAAAGCCCCGAGGTCAACTCAAACGCCTTTTTGTATATGGAGTTTCTGACTATGCAGATACAGGAGACTGGATTGTGTCGAGATCACACTACGTCGTATTCTGAGCGTTGAGCACCGGCTTTGTGCCTCGGACATTCGCTTAGACCTGGCTCGAAAGATTTTTCGTGGACACTGACCTCCCGACCAGCGATCGCTTTCAGGCTCATAGAGGAACATTAAACCTGACCCCTTAGCGCAAGTACGAAGAAGCAGGTACTCATTCCAATATTGGCAAGTTGAATTTTAGAATCTATCAAACTTTATCAACCAAGCTGAATGCGAGTTTGCAGCAACATGTTTACAACGTGTTTAACACCCTTGACCCTCGACCTCCATCTGCCCTCATTCTCTACAGAGCAAACTTCATTGCATCTTCGCACCGGAGGATAATATACCATCGATGTTCACCAATGCTCGCGGAGTAAACATCCACGGCGGCCACTTCAACAACATTGGGAGGGATCAGATAAACTACACGACCGAACGTAAGTCATCTCTGACAGACTGGGGCTCTGGCTAACCTGGGGCTCAGCTCTTCAGCTTTTATGGCAGCTTATCCATGACGTGGGTGCGGGATATAACTCGGAAACTCGTTATCCTCCACCTCAATGTCACCCAAAAACCCGTCAAGATGTTTTGAACTTGCTCCTCGACTGGATTTACGACGACTCCCCGCATTCCATCATGTGGCTATATGGTCCAGCAGGCGCAGGCAAATCTGCAATAGCACAAACCATAGCGGAGACGGCTCATGATCAGAACATGCTCGCAGCCAGCTTCTTCTTCTGGCGGGAGGACCCAAAGCGAAACAATCCCAGATACATTTTCCTCTCACTCGCACACGATCTTGCACACTCCATCCCGGAGCTGCGCGAGCACATTGAACAAGCGATCAGAGCAAATCCCTGTATTCTGCAGGCTTCTCTCGAAGATCAGTTTGAAAAGCTGATCCTGGAGCCTTGTAGATCTCTTTCTCGAGAACGCAGACACCGAGGTGTTCTCATAATCGATGGGTTAGACGAGTGCGATAAGGGTCAGACGCAACAGCGTGTCCTCTATATCTTTGCAAAGGCCCTGCTGGAGGTTATGCCCTTTCGGATTCTCATATGCAGCAGGCCCGAACCTGCCATTCGGGATGCTTTCAATACTGACGGATTTCGTGCATATCTATGTCGTGTCGCTCTTGACGACAGCTCCAGTTCGTTTTGGGATATCGAAATCTTTCTGAAGAGCGAGTTTGAGCGGATACGCACCAGTCCTCGTTATCAGCATATCCCGTTTCCGTTTCCGTGGCCTACTCCAGGCGTTATCTACGAACTTGCACAGAAGGCATCCGGGCAATTCATTTATGCCAAAACCGTGGTCAAATTTGTGGATAATGAGTATTTCAACCCATGCAAACAGCTGGAGGATATACTTCACCCCAAAATTGACCTGGATCCGGAGTCGAACTCGCCTTTCCATGATCTGGATATGCTTTACCATCAGATCCTTTCATCAAGTCCTCGGCGCTCAGAATTGTGGAATGTTATGCAAGTTCTTTTGTCAACTGCATTACCCGACGCGCGCATTTTATACGAACGAACCCCACGGACAATCGAAGATTTACTACTCCTCCAGGAAGGCGATGTTCTCTCAATATTGTGTGGAATGCACTCAGTTCTCCACATAGGAGGCCCCAACGACACGATCCGTATACTTCATGCATCCTTTGGCGATTTTCTCCGTGACTCGAGCCGGTCTGGCTGCTTTTTTGTGGGGAATGATGAGGATCTCCATGGGTTTCTCGCATACCGGTATCTTCGTGTCATCGATCACAGGTCCCAAGTATCTGGTGAGGTGATACCCTGGGAATTGTAAGCTTTCACTCTATATTGCATGAATACCATCCATTTAATTGATATCAACATAGATTTGATGTGTTTAAACGGGCATGGATGAACTGGGGATACCATTGCTCAAAGAGCAACTTGAATGATGATGTGCTGGATGCCCTTCGTGCCGTCATCCGTCAAAACTCCAGTTCCATGAAAGCGCTTGGATCATATATTACGGGGTGTTTTCGTGGTGATGAAGATCGATATCGGATGGCTCACATGACTAAGACCTTCCTTCACCAAGCCGGGCTCACATTACGGCGCTTACGGGTGTGTTGTTCAAGTTCCGCAAAGCAACGGTCTTGGCACACTTACACTTGTAACAGGCGAATCCTTCCGATCGATATACCGACATAATACAACGTTTCTCGGACTGCAGAAAAGGTTTTCTTTTTCAAGCAGATCAGCCGGTATCTGGGAGCCTAAATCACGTTATTGATCGTTTATCTTATTACCTCATTAGTGATCGTATGATGTCTGTTCCCCCCCGGCTCAGTGGAAAAGTAATCTCGATCGGAAACGATTACTCTTGCACTCGGGCAGAGGAGGCTACATCCCTTTCATTCCTGCCATGCTCAGAGTCGACTTTCTGCAACGTATACCACATTCAGCTCTCGGTTGCCATGATAAAACGGGCTGGAGTTGAGATGCGTAATGCCGAGAGTTGGAATTTCTCCTCGACTCTTTCCAAGGTCTTGGAGCTCTGTGATCCCTGTCCGAAACTTCTCGATCTTCTCCCTCTGGTTATCACTGGAATTCATGGATACAGACTTCGAGATGATCTACTGGAATGGCTCCAGGTAACTCCAACACTTGATATGCCTCAGGTCTTACTTACAGTTCTCTGTTATAGTCAAGTCCACCAGAATACAAATCTCAAACTCTACCTCTCATTGAGCAGATTCGTCAATACCGGGGTCAGAATGTTTTGAGAGATTTCGTTGTAATGGGCAGAAATCGTATTGGCCATGGAGGGAGCGACAATAAACCGATTTGATGAGTAGTGCTTGATCACCCGATGACATATGTATTTCCGAGCGAGGACGATAAAGTTTATCTGCCTGAAATACCATCCTAGACAGTGAGGAATGCCTTGTGCTTTTGCGGGGAGAAGTGAAAGCGAGTTTTCATCTTGGAAAGGTATCGAAATTCCAGCTATTGTGAATTATGCTGTACGGGATAGCAGCTCTTTCAGGTAAGGGGTTGTCCTGGGTCTATCGAGACTTGGTGTGAGTATCGTTGTTTCTCTATCAGGATATCGGCGAATGAGGAACCAAACAGAGTGGTAAGGTACATTTTCAGAATACGGCTGGATGATCTGAATAACGCGTGTTAAATGACGACCATGCACCAAGGCTAGAGACATACTGACGCAGCGGATTATCTCACCCCAACACACCAACGGAAAGCACTCGATTCGGACTGTTGAGATGGGATACTGTTTCCACTAAGACGGTGAAGGTAATATGGAGTCGGTAATTGACATTTCAATGCAGTTTCATGACACAACAGTGTCGTTCCCATAATGATCTTTCGGAAATGGGGACCAGGCCTTGTGTCGTGAAAAGAGCCTACAGCTGAAAGTTAGTACATCGTGAGCAGGGTTGAAGCAACGGAATCTGTGCTAGCACTCACTGTTTCAGCTTGGTTTTGAGCTTCGGGTCGATTTTTAGGAGTAGTGGTTGTTATGGCAAAGACGCGATCGGCGGCGCGGCGACTTGGACATCAACTATGATGATCATGAAGACAAGAGGTATGTGTGTTCGTTCACTTTGGGACTATAATTATAACTCTTATCGTTATTTTAGGCTGTTTTTATTGAGCATGACTACCTACCCTTAACGCGAGAAGCTGCAGGCCCTTACACTAGAAAACTGATCATCAACCAGTACAACCCAAAAACGAGGCCCTAGAGCATGACGGGAGGCTGAAAGGATGTAGGAGAACGTATCTTGAGCCATGATCCATTTCTACTGGTATTGTGAGTCTCGGTCTTGGAACATGTGAGACTCATGTTCAGCTAACCGTTTCACAAGGCATAAATGAGTCTATCGATCTGTCTCACCCGTCCTTAGTTCACAACTCACACATCGTACGAATATCTTGAAGCTACTGAGTTACTCGAGCGGTACGTTCCTCATGTCTTGACAATGCAGCAATACTGACAGATGTCTGCTTCAAGACTCGCCTCGAGGAATACAAAGACAACGAAACTAGTCCTTCCTCAACGTGTTCGCTCGTGGAATCTGGTTAAGAGTGGCGAGTGTTATTCTTTCTAAACGTGCTTGCTCTTAGCTCATACCTTCGTAAGTAGTCCCACCATCCGTCAAAGAGGTAACATATGTTGACAGGAAGAGCGGCAAACACAACGTCGAGGCCGAAACTGTCATTGACGCATGCTGGCCGCATTGCTCGCGTTTCATGAAGAGTTTTCATGTTGATGTCGCTACACTAGTACTAGGATGTCACATAAGCTTCGTGTATCGTACAATGCCCAGTTATCTATGAACTTTAATGATAATGCCTTTCGGATCGTCGATCCAAAATTCTTCTCCCTAGCGGTCTTCTTTGTCAATTGCTTCAGGTGGTAGGCGTTGCCAGAGGTATCGCGGTCACTAGTCCACGTTCTCCTCTGTAGGTAGATGTCTTTTTGATTCTAGGAACGATACAACGGAAAGAAAGATGCTATAAGGGCGGCTCGTCTTCGAATGAAAGAACTGCCGTGTCAGGTGAAAAGAGTAAAGAGACGCCTCGAAAGTTTGGGATTGCTGTTGGAAGTTTGCCGCGCCTCCGGTTGATCTGATAGGGGATACGCAGAGCTTGTGGATCGGCACAGACACGACCTCGGCTTGGTCAATCCAAATTTTATGAGATAACCAGTGGGTGGTGCCAACATTGTGTGTAGTGAGTAGATGGGATTCCAGAATGTGTGTGATGATCGCTCACTGTAAGATTGACCCTGGCCAAAACATTCCTCCGCGATACACGCAGCCGTAGGTATCATTTCTGCCGAATCGACTTGAAGAGACGAGAAGTCGCAATGTACCATCGTAGAACGTCAAGCCCGGGATACTTAAACGATCGATACCGAAATACTGTAGGTTCTTAAGGCGAATGAAACTCAGTTCGAGGTCCATAAAGATGCACATGACGCACGCACTGGATACTCCAAAAAGTCCCATTTCAAAAACTGTTGATCCTACAGTTAGACGTGGATGCCAGACGGTGCTGAATGAGCCCTTGCCCCAAGGTATGCCACATCGGTAAACGTCGAATCTTGGGGCACTCTGAAACTGGGTGGTGTAGCTTGGCGTCGTCTTGATCCATCCGGGTCCTCTTTGCCTTTCGGTCTTCCGACTCCTGATTCGGTGAATGTCAAAACTGAGAAAAGGTGAATCAGCCGATAAATTAGACATGAGTGTCGATAACGCACCTCATCCAGCTCATCCCGCTCTCTCTAATTTCTTCTGACTGCGCACGACCTCGGCATTCAAAGTCTGGGTGAGATGATTGTCCTGGTCCGATGAACTACATTCAACCTAGCATTTCCTCCCATCGAGACGTTGAAGAAATCCATTATCGGAGAAGGTCGTGAGCTCGAAACGTTGCGCGAGACAGTGATGACGGTGTTTTTGATGTACTTCTGTGGGGGAGACTGAGCTTGTACGCTTTGAGTTTGAATATGGGCGTATCGATCCTGAACGAACAGCCTAGTTTGACTTTTGACACCTTTCCAGAACCCTGTAAACGCCATGCTTCTAACAGTTTCAGGTTGTCCAGAGACCATGCGAGCCGAATCGCAGGGGTACGCGCTATTTCTGGATATAGTGTAAATCTGCAATCCCGATCATGTCAATATCACGTACTGGTCGAGTCAGTGCGAATCACCCACCTCGTCAACCGGTCTTCAAGGACGACCACTCCATCTTTCAGCGCACGAGAGGAAGACGTCCAAGTATTCTTCTTAATCGGATACTTCACAATGACTCGCGGTATATCCTCCGAGTAGGTGTACGCCGTGTCGAACGAAGCCTCCATCGCGAGTCCAACGGCTTCAGGCGGTAGATAGCGTGAAAATAGAGGCTGGATGCCGGGTTTCAAGTACCGCAGCCTTACGTTTTCCTCCACAGGTAAATATCTCTTCTTGATTCTAAGAATCTGGCTTTTGATTCGATGGATGTCGCTGTTTTGGAAACTGAGAAGTGGATCAATCGATAAATTAGATATTGGAGTTTTGTTAACGCACCTCGCACAGCTCATTCCGTCTTTTGACCTTTCGACTGCGGATGGACACGACCTCGGCATTAAAAGTCTGGCTGAGATGACTGTACTGGTCCCGATGAACTACGTTGAACGTGGCATTTCCTCCTTTGAAAAGTCTGAGCCGTTGGAGGAATCCACGGTCGAAGAAGGGCGTGAACTCGAATTGTTGCACGAGGTGTCACAGTGGGGCCGTAACGACGGTTCAGTGTCGCTTCTGTGTGGTCATAAACGCCGAGACAGCCTGCAGAAGATTGTTAGGGTTGAACAAGTTGTGAGGATGGCTGAGAGAGAGCGAAGCAGACGACTTGGCGTTGTAGTGGTGGTCGTATACGTTCAAGTGCAAGTCGCCGAAGTCGTGGATACATTCGACCTGAGTCATTTTTCCAACCATACAGGCGACACTTTATGGCTTTTGAGAAATGAAGCATGGTCTACGAGCCAAAAAGTAGACATATTTCTTGAAGTTCAATTGCGTCTGCGAAGTTGATGTCCAAGTTGCCTGCCGCGTCGCTGAGCGTCTCTTTTCTTCCCATGACCACGACGCCGACCTTCAACGCCTCTGATCAACCAGAAGCTCAAGATCTGGATTTTACGATAAGAAGGTGCTTGGTGTTAGAAATAGTGAGTGCTGCCTAGAATTCCACTGGTTCAGCCTTGCTCACGATGTAATTTTTCAGATTCTTCTATCCACGAGGCAAGATCTCTATTGCCATTGTCCTTACCCTTAATCCGGTGGAAACATAACGATAAGAGCCAGAATGTAGTCCCAAAGTGAACGAACGTATACCTCTCAAGTTCCACCCGTCTTCATCATAGTCGATGTCCAAGTTGCCGCCGGAACGGTCTTCATGGCCACGTCTCTTTCTTTCCCGTGATCACCACAACCTCCAATCGCCCGAGAGCTCGAAACCAGGATTTTCATAATACAATGAAATGACCTTCGAAATCACCAGCAGTATGTTCTACATCGAATTCCGTCGGCTCAACCTTGCTCACAATTGTTTTTAACCATTGTTTTTAACCAGGCTTTTTAGTGCTGCCAGCTTCTACTGGGACCACTTCTCCTAGTCTTCACCTCGCATGCAACCCCCGATACCGATCATAAACCTTCAAAGTCATTGCTTCAGGCGTGCGATAGGCCTCAGTCAACTTCTCTCTCGGAAGAACGGCCACCTCACCCCTGGCGTTCTTGCTCGGTAGTAAGATTCTATACGAACGAAAATCTGGAACCTTGGAAGGTCGTTGTGGATACTCCGATATAATGAGAGGTTTCGCATGTGCGGCAGGAATCAATTTGAGGATGGTTGACGGAGAAGCCGAGGTAGACGAGACGAGATGTTACATGGGCACCGTTGAAGGAAGTTTGGATATCGAGGAATGCTGAATTTTGCTTCGAAATGGCTCGCCTTCCTACCTGTATGTACGTATTCATTTTCGCCGTCTCACCCATTCTTAGGTCATGGTGTAGGCCTGTAACTGTCCGTTATATGATGATAGCAAGCACTTCGATACATCGCTCGCCGCCGTCACCAAAGGTCCTGTAACAGGCCTAACTATGACGCGCACATCAGTGCGAAGCTCTTGAGAAGGACCAGATTGTTGGACCTCCACAGAAGGTACATCCAGCAAAAAACCTAGACCCTCGAAGTTAGTCTACGAATCCTCAACTGCACGGGTCTCTCGTGATCTTTCTTCGACCGATTATCATCGAAACCGCCAGTATGCTAAAACAGTGCGTTCCTCGTATCTTGACGATGCGGCTGTACTGACTGGTGTCTCTTTAAAGGCTCGTCTTAAGGAAAATGGAGCTAGTCCTTCCTCAACATGTTCACTCGTAAACCGGAGGTGCCGCCAGACGGACTGAACTTGAATTCATAGTTGGAATTTCGATGGAGAGCGGTAAGTAATTTTCTTTCCGAATGCGTTTTCCCGCAGCTCATAATCTCGCAGGTCGACCCGTCACGCCAGCCATCGAAGAGGCACCTTATGCTGACGAGAAAGACAACTTCGAGGTCGAACCTGCCGAATTGACGCATGCTGAGGTTGATAGACCGCGTCGCTCGCGTTTTGTAGGAAGGTGGTTTCGCATTGGTGTTGCTACATTAATATTAGGATATCACGAATATTTCACATAGCGTTTAATATCAGTATCTATGAATTTTAACGGCGCCTTTTGGATCGTCTAAGAACTCTCGTGTTCCTCTTTCCTTTCTCCTCGCAGACTTCCATTTTCGCAGCGCCTGCTAGTTCCTCATACAACGAATCAATCGTGGAGTCATTAGAGCAATCCGTATCATAATCAGACTCTCCCTCGTCATCCGATGGTACCCATGCAAGATCGGAATCCCTCTGATTCCTCCTCTGATTCCCTCGACTCCCTCGATCCTTATCCTCTCCAAGAAGACACATCAAGTCAAATCCATCTTCCACGTACTCCATATCATTTCGGTATACGTAGCACCCCTGTTGCTTAATGTCTACCCCGAAATATCGAATCTGAATAGGTTCATTGTCATGCGAGCAGCTAACACGAGGCGAGAGTACAGCAGGAAGATCCAAGCCTATCTCCGTTGATAAAAGAGCCGAATCGAAGTACCGCACGCATTGTAATCTCGGACATCGAGTGGCGTTGAAATCGAACCCATGCAATGTCCTCCTTGCCTTGGTGGAAGACTGGTCAAGGTCTATCCAGATATCTATCCATCGGAGACATGAATGCGATAGATTATCATTCGGCGAAAGCCTCGGAGACCAATCTACGAAGATCGCAGAGTCCAAAACGAGGTGCTCCAACTGAGGGCAGCATTCGATGGACCTAAATAATTGCCGTTGGTAATCACTGTATCTGGTCCAAGTATGGATTGCTGCCCTTTCACTTCCGAGGCTAAGGTATCTCAACCGAGATCCAAGGTATCCCTCGATGAACCACGAAAGACAGTCGTTCCGCGGGCTGAATATGAAGGTGAAGTTTTCCAGCAGAGGAATATCCCATATTGAGACGGTGTACATCAATGAACGGACCTCTGCGTCCCCCGTACGGAACCTCAGCCACTTCAAAGAAGGCCACTCCGTCGTTCCGAAGGAGACGTCGTAGAGAGCTGCGGTGTCTCCAGGTCGGAGGTGACTCAAGTCAAGCGACAAGACCGTCAACGTTTGCGCAAATACAGCAAATGAACTGATATCCAACGTCAAGAACATGCATCCCCCAAGTCGCAACTCGTGTATGTGAGCGATATGGGTACAATTCAGTGAAAATGAAGCTGCGCTGCCGCTGCTGGCATCGAAACGGAATGAAACCAGGCTGGAGTTGTTATCAACGTCCTCGACCGGTGCGAACGTTAACGTCTCGAGGTTTAGACAGAGATCGATGATGTTGTGTAGCGCATTGACCAACATCCCATAATGCCCCGAAATGGATCCAGTGGACTCTTCGGAAGCCAGAGATATCAAACAACTGATGTTCAATTCTCTGACCGAGAATCCCAGATGCAACGGGGATGTTTCGATAGTACGAAGGAACGAGGATACACTAATCAGTTCCCAGATATAAACTTCTTCATACAGCATGTGGATTCCAGCGTGGTACCAATCTCTGCAGACGGCAACAATAGATGCTCCTGTCCTCTGGTTCATCCCGCGGGGAGAGTGACCACGATTGATGTTCATTATTGAAGTAGGGGTTAATGTGTAGCGGAAGATTGGTCGCAAGATCTCTTGTGGGAGATGGAAAGGATTCCGATTCCTGGTATGAATATTACAGTTCTTCGACTCTAGCATGACATCCTAGAAACCCGTCAGCGAGTTACAGTAACTGGTGAGATGGCTGAAGCGCACTGAATGTATTCCTACGCCTGCTGATTGGGTACTAAAACCAGTTAATCCTGACTTCTCTCCCAGATCGTCCACGGAAACCTCCGACATTCCAAATTTCTCGCCCATTGCTGTAGGACCACGACTCCAACGCCTATGTTAAGATTGTTTCACGAGAAGGAAGATACCGATGGGTAAGTGGGGAGATCCTGAGTGGTATTGTTCCTTATATGAGTCGTGAGTACCTGAGGAAAAAATTTCGTACCCGAACTGAAGCAAATTTCAGCGCCAAATTTTTGTGCTCGTGACCTCAAATTAGTGTTGATTCACGGTGACTGGAAGATCAACGCCAAAACCTCCAGAGAAGCCCGAGTCGTCCATGATATCCGCGCAAGATGAGTGCGATGATATAAGATGTGGAACAAGTAATGTGACAAGCTTGTGACAGGTCGATATATTTTCTGCTCTTGTGACCGCGTTTTGATGGTTTGAAGCCCCTTTTCCGTGTCCCTTCACGACTTTCAGGCCCATTGAAAGGGAGCTCATATCGGAAGGTGTACGTGCTTCAACCTCTAGCTGATGTACCAGAATACTGATATCCGGCTTTGAAAAGGAAATCGCACTTTTTGAGTGGCTCTATGGACTAGATCAGGGTGGTTGCGCTTTTGATAGCCCCATGAATATGATAGAAGGTATCATAACTACCATTCAGCGAGTAAACGACTAATACCCTCCCCAGCAGGTGAAGATTCCGCGCCGCACATCAAGAATCATCATCTACTTATTCTGCCGAGTAAGCTCGATATAAAGCAAGCACCGGACACGATCAAATTCAATAAGAATGTAGCAATGCGTCGTGGATCTGTTGAGCAACGTCAGAGATGCTTTCAGGTAAGACAGTGGCGAACTCCTGTGATCAACATGACGTCCTTCAGGTTCCCTTTGCGTCTCGGGGTTTCTGCTGGCGAAGTGTACCATCAAATATCCTTGCAGTTGAACATTGCCTATCGTTGCGATATAGGAGCTGTTTCTCTACGCGGTTCTATGGTGCATAAGGTCCTTAATGTTGATAGTGATATGAGCGATAGTATGCGGTATGGAGGTCGTCAAACTCTGAGTAACGCCTCCACATGTATTGGCCTGAGCTTGAATGCAATAAACTTGTCGAGTTAATGTCGAGTACATATTATGTTTACTGTGTCATCGGAGAAGCTGGCATTCGTGTATCGTCTGTAGAAGGTCTCCGCTCACGCGCGAAGGGTTAGCTGAACATGAGCCGTCCAAGTCGTGGCCCGCGCCTCTTTTCTTCCCATGATCTTCGACTCTACCCTGCCTCCAACACCTCTATTCCACCAGAAGTTCAAAACTGGGATTGTGACGATCAAAAAAGGGTCTCTTGGTTATCAGAGGTGTTCGAAATAGTGAGTATTGCCTCGAGTTCCGTTGGTTCAACCTGGCTCATGATATAATCTCTTCATGAAGCAAGATCTCCCAATGTCTCTGTCGTTGTCGTCGTCCTTAACCTCAACCTGATGGAAACAGTCTCGCCACTTCAAACATACCGAATTTATCGCGTTTTGTTGGAGTCCTAGGGCAGAAAAATCGGTTGCATCTGCGGCGAGGGTATGTCTTCCGTCTTGACTCATTCTGCCACCATTCAATACGAGACTAAGTTCGTTCTTTACAGAACTATTAGACTCAAAATCTTATATCCACAGTCTTCGCTCACCGATGACCCGATAGAGACCATAATGCACAATGCGAACTCGGTAGACCCAGGCCAACCCGTCATTTTGCAAATTGCTACCACACACCTCGTCTTTGCATACAGTAACCCACTCAAAATTCCCCAATTTTTCTTGTATGAGGGCCTGAACTATGGGAGCTCGATATGGATATGGCAGTTCGAACGTTCAGGTTGATCCGTGGGCAATTCGACATAGGCGGCCTTCCCTGGAAACTTGAAGATGATCACCGGTCTCCAAGTTGGATGGTGATGGAAAGAGAATCGTGTACATGTGCTGCCGAGAGTGATACTGCAGGTGTCTTGGACATTGAGGTGGTTCATCTTCCTACGTCGTGTATAATGTACCGGTCCCAGTTGCTGCGAAGAAGGAAACGGAGACAGAAAGTGTAAAATCCCCGGGCGAGAAGAGCGCCAAGTCACTTGGTATAGAGGGTGAGGGTGTCAAGTCTGTTAGGGAGGAGGCTAGTGTCAAGTCTCAGTGCTGGCCTGGGTGATGGCGAAGAAACTCAGCAAGAACAATAGAGCGACGCTGAACCGAATCCTGAAGAAGAGATAGCGGCGTGCTGCTATTGCAGCTCGTATGGCTCATCTCGGTGGTGCTCGGGTCGGTATGGGGCCACTTGTGTTCGGTAGATCCGCTGTCAAACCTGTTGCTTCACCTCCGCCGACAGAAGGTGAGTCATTCGATACCCTTTGTTGTCTTCCTGAACTTCTAACCAATGGTCGATAGTCTGTTACTTCGCCCAAGGAACAAGTCGAAAAAGAACTCGGGAAATCCAAGGAAGACGGTAAGCATCAGTCTTTGTTACATTCTCATCTACGCACTGGCACCTATATACTCTATCTCAGAACCCGTGCCGCCATTTGACGAAGTTAAAGAAGAAGCACCAGCAAAAGCGGAAGCGGGTATGTACAGCGTGTACGTTCGATCTGATTTAACTCTCCCTAACGGACACATCTATAGACGACACCTCTGTCAAATCACCGGTGCCGTCAGCCAGGTCCCTCAACCTTCTCTCGCCAGAGCCAGCAAGTACACCCGAATTGTCACCTCAATCACCGCCATCAATGTCTATGTCAGCAATTCCACGACGCACTGCACCTCCAAGGAAGAGAGCCAAGTCACCTCTGTCACCTCTGACTGAAGAGGAAGAGAAGGAAGAGTCGCCGAAGAAGGAAGAGGAAGGTGTGGCAGCACTTGCACAGGAAGCATCGGTCGTCGAAGATACTCAGAAAGCAAATGTCGATGCGCCGACACAGGGCATTACAGAATCAGAACCCCTTTCAGCTGCGTCGCCTCCACCGCTCGCTAGGGAACTTTCTGTATCTGATGCAGAGATGCCTTCTAGAAAGAAGTCGGTTTCCGAAGAAGCACCTCGCAAGCCGTCGATCTCAGAGGAAAAAGCCCCAGTACCGGGGCCTCCTGCTAGGAAACTGTCTATCGCAGAGAAAGACGTACCATCTCGCAAAGTCTCTGTTTTGGATGTACTTCCAGCTGAGGTCTTCGTCGCGTCTCTTTTCTTCCCTTGTGAGGCACGACGCCGACCTTCAACGTCTCTGGTCAACCAGAAGCTCAAAATCTGGATTTTACGATACGATGAAGATGCTTTGGTGTCAGAGTTGTTAAAAATAGTGAGTGCTGCCTAGAATACCATTGGTTCAGCTTTGCTCACGTTGTAAATCTTCAGATTCTTCTTTTCATGAAGCAAGATCTCTATTGCCGTCGTCCTTGCCCTTAACCCAGTGGAAACAGTCTTATCTCTTCAAGAAATTTGAGCTTACTGCGCTTCGCCGGGGATTTAGCCTGGGGGGCAGAAAAGCTGTCGCGTCTGCGGCGAAGGTATGTCTTCTACCTTTGTTAGTTCTGTCACCGTTCAACACATGTCTGAGTCTCTTCTTTACAGAGCTATCATACTAGATCACGAAAATATACCTTATCGTTTCGTCCAGTTCCTCATTCACCGATCACCCGACAACACACAACACAAACTTGGTAGTTCCAGGACAGCCTCTTCTCTCGGAAAACTGCTACCTCATGCCTTGTCTTCGCATAACCTACTCAGTGTCTCCTCGTTTGCATGTACTAGAGCCTGAAATACTCTGGGAACTCGATGTGAATATGGCGGTTCAAACGTTCAGGTCGATCCGCGGGCACTTTTTCGATATAGAAGTTCATCCTTGAAGACTTTGGAGACGATATCGCTGGTCTTCGAGTTGGATGGCGGTGGCAAAAAGTTGTGTGCACGTGCTGTCGGGAAGCTTACTGCAGGAACCTCCGCCATCCGTTAGTTCGTCTTCCCACCTCTTCTCGCCCGCGTTCAATATCTGACCCATTCCTATAACGTAGCAGGCACGAGCACTTGCGGAGCAGGCTCTTGAACACTAGATCGTGCAAGTCTTGTATGACCCTTTTGAGGCCGGATAGCTGTACGAGCCACACGAGTTCATCGAAACTGCTTGCAATACCTGGAACGTAAGCACCTCGTTACTTGACGATGCAGTAGTGTTGAGTAGCGTTTTCTTACAGGCTCCTGCATGAATATGAGGCAGATCGGAGGCAAGATGTCCTCAAGACGGACAGGGATTCCCGTGATGTAGAACGGCTAACGACGAATCTGCAGTTGAGAACCCGGTCGAGAGCAGTAAGGCGTCTTGTCGATTGTGCCGTATTTCCAACTCACGCTTTCATAGGTCAAATCAATCACGACAAGGCTCGAAAATGCCGAATCGGATCGGCTTGAAGGGTTGTCAGACTCTACCGCTCGTCATACCGATACTTCAAATGGCATCGTGTCGGTGCTGCTATGCTACACCACAAATGTCACAAAGTCTATGTGCTGTCCCATATAATCGATATTTATTATTTGAGGTTTTTCAATACACCCAGAGATGCAATCGACGGACATTTCAATGTCTGGAGCGTGAGCGCTGGGCACGCCGCGGATAGATTATCTCCCGTGCGAGTGAAGCCGGCTTGCCAGGTGGAAACCATTGCCGCCGTGTCTGTCTTTGTCAACTTTGACCACGATATGCTCGACTCCTCTATACGTTCTACTTTCTACCCATCTTCATTGATCTAGAGGCCAAATTTTGAAAGTCCAACTAGATGGTGACTGGTAGAAAATGTGATCGGATCCAGTCTTTGGTTCCCTTAAAGCCCCGAGGTCAACTCAAACGCCTTTTTGTATATGGGGTTTCTGACCATGCAGATACAGGAGACTGGATTTCGTGTTGAGATCACACTACGTCGTACTCTGAGCGTTGAGCACCGGCTTTGTGCCTCGGACATTCGCTTAGACTTGGCTCGCAAGATTTTTCGTGGACTCCCGACCAGCGATCGCTTTCAGGCTCATAGAGGAACATTAAGCCTGACAGCTAGCGCAAGTACCAAGAAGCTGGTACTCATTCCAATATTGGCAAGTCGAATTTTGGAATCTATCAAACCTTATCAACCAAGCTGAATGTGAGTTTGTAGCACATGTTTACAACGTGTTCGACACCCTTAACCCTCGACCACCATCTACCCTCATTCTCTACAAAGCAAACTTCATTTCATTTTTGCATGCCGGGGGATAATATACCATCGATGTTCACCAATGCTCGCGGAGTAAACATCAACGGCGGCCAGTTCAACAACGTTGGGAGGGATCAGATAAACTCAACAAATACTACACGACCGAACGTAAGTCATCTCTGATAGACTGGGGCTCTGGCTAACCTTGTACTCAGCTCTTGAACGCCTATGGCAGCTCGTAAGTGACGTGGGTGCGGGATATAACTCGGAAACTCGTTATCCTCCACCTCAATGTCACCCAAAAACCCGTCGAAGTGTTTTGAAGTTGCTCCTCAACTGGATTCGTGGTAACTCCTCGCATTCCATAATGTGGTTATACGGTCCAGCAGGTGCAGGCAAATCTGCAATAGCACAAACCATAGCGGAGAAAGCTCACAAGCACAACGGGCTTGCAGCCAGCTTCTTCTTCTGGCGGGGAGACCCAAAGCGAAATAATCCCAAATACATTTTCCTCTCACTCGCACACGATCTCGCACACTCCATCCCGGAGCTACGCGAGTACATTGAACAAGCGATCAGAGCAAATCCCCGTATTCTGCAGGCCTCTCTCGAAGATCAGTTTGAAAAGCTGATCCTGGAGCCTTGTAGATCGCTCCCTAGACCACGCTGTCGCCCGGGTTCACTCATTGTCGATGGGCTAGACGAGTGCGATAAGGGTCAGACACAACAGCGGGTCCTCTATATCATTGCGAAGGCCCTGCCGGAGGATATGCCCTTTCGGATTCTCATATGCAGCAGGCCCGAACCCGCCATTCGAAATGCTTTCAATACCGACAGATTTCGTGCATATCTACGTCGCGTCGCTCTTGATGACACATTCAACCCGGCTCGCGATATCACAATCTTTCTGAAGAGCGAGTTTAAGCGGATACGCGCCAGTCCTAATTATCACCACATCCTGTTTCCATCTCCATGGCCTGCTCGAAGTGTTATCGACAAACTCATACACAAGGCATCTGGGCAATTCGTTTATGCCAAAACTGTGGTCAAATTTGTGGATAATGAGTATTTCAACCCGTGCAAACAGCTGGAGCATATACTTCACCCCAAAATTGACCTGAATCCGGAGTCGAGCTTGCCTTTCCATGATCTGGATGTGCTTTACCATCAGATCCTTTCATCTAATCCTCGGTGCTCGGAATTGCGGGATGTTATGCAAGCTATTTTTTCAGCCGCATTATTTGACGTGCCTATACCATTTGAACGAACCCCACGGGCAATTGAATATCTACTATCCCTTCAAGAAGGCGATGTTCTCTCAATATTATGTGGGATGCACTCAGTTCTCGAAATAGGAGGCCCCGACGACGAGATCCGTATACTTCATGCATCCTTCAGTGATTTTCTCCGTGATTCAAGCCGGTCTGGCTGCTTTTTTGTGGGGAATGATGAGGATCTCCATGGCTTTCTCGCATGCCAGTATCTTCGTGTCATCGATCACAGGTCCCAAGTATCTGGCAGGAATCGAGAAGTATTCCCCCAGGAACAGCCTGAGTAAGCTTTCACTCTATATGGCATGGATACCATCCGTTTACTTGATATCAATATAGACTTCATGTGTTTGACTGTGCATGGAGGTCCTGGGGATACTGTTGCTCAGAGAGCACCTTGAGTGATGATTTACTGGATGCTCTTCACACTGCCGTCCGCCAAAACTCCAATTTCATGAAATTGCTTGGATCCTATATTACGGGGTGTTTATATGATAGATGTTCATATCGGATGATGACTAGGGATTTCCTTGACCAAGCTGGGGTCGCATTGCAGCGCTTACGGGTGCGTTGTTCAAGTGCCGCAAAGCAATGATCTCACACTTACACTCGTAACAGGTGAATCCTTCCGATCGATATGCCGACATAATGCAACGTCTCTTGGACTGCAGAAAAGGCTTTCTTTTTCAAGTAGATCAATCAGTAACCGAGAGTATTATTGGTGGTCTATCTCTTTTCCTCATTACTGGTCAGACGTCCTCCGCTCTTGCCTGGCCCCGTGGGAAAGTGATCTCGATAGGAAACGATTGCTCTTGCACTCGGGCAGAGGAGGCTACATCCCTTTTATCCCTACCATGCTCAGAGTCGACTTTCAGCAACGTATACCACATTCAGCTTTCGGTTGCCATGGTGAAAAGGGCTGAAGTTGAGATGTGTAATGCCAAGAGTTGGCGTATACTGACTCTTTTTGAGGTCTTGAAGTTCTGTGATCCCTGTCCAGAACTTCTCGATCTTCTCCCTCTGCTTATTGTTAGAGTTGAATCCAGATCAGATTGAGATAAAGTACTGAAATGGCTCCAGGTAACTCCAACATTTGTTATGCCTTAGGTCCTACTTATAATTCTCTGTTATAGTCAAGTCCACCAGAATACAAATCTCAAACTCTACCTCTCATTGAGCAGATTCGTCAATACCAGAGTTAGAATTCCATGATGTTTTGACACTGGATCTAGTTGCAATGGGATCCTTATCCTCTGCCACAGTCATCCACCAACTCGTTCATCTGGATTTGAATATCATCAGAGTTTCCTACTTTTCTTTTTGAACGCCTAGTTCATGACTTGCTACTACAATGACATATGCTACAATACACACCACAAGACATACACATCAGTGTTAATGGGAGCTACTACACCACAAGTTAGGCCCTCCAGTTGGAATCATCTGTATCTACATACCTATCTGCATATGACTTGCACTTTAATTGCAAGACTGCTTATTATAGTGATGCTAGTTGTGATGATGTAGTTGTTTTACTGTGAGAAGCCCAGGATGTGCACTGTGAACTATGACTGCAAGGGTTTCTTTATTAATGACCATCACAACTACCACAATACCTCATTACAATGTCAGATCCACTGCTTAAACCCAAACCAGGTTCTCTCTGTGACTGAATTGCTGCATTTGAGAAACCCTTGTCATTATCAATGCTATCATCACCTCCACCACCTAATGGGCATAAAAGACTGTATTATTCTCAGGTATCAGGACTGCTATGAATCTGAGGCAGACACCATGAAGTACATGTAGAAATAGAATATGATGTATGTCATCTAGAGTTGTAACTAGGATCACTTTTGTGTAACTGAGGGAAGTTAGATGCAGCACATGTCTTTCCATGGAACTTGGGCTTTGACAGCTTCTTCAGTAAGTTGGCTGTGAGTGTTGCTGTTGGACCTGTTTTGTGGGAAGGATTTGAATTTGGATATGGATGTACAATCCAACCCTGATCATTGGGATTCTCTAAGCAGTCCAGTGAAATCTTCAAGAATGAGCACATCATTAGCTGTGGCTGCACCACTGGTTCCACACCCACCTGTAACCAGAGGGGTTCAATGATGAGTAGGTCAGTACTAACATCTGTGCAGCAACTTCTCCCAGGACTCACTGAATCCACCCATCCTGAATATATTCACCAATACCTCCACCTTGTGAACGACTGACACCTGCAAAAAGTATGTAGCATTATAATAGGGTTATAACCCTCATAATGCATTATGAGTTCCATAACCATTAGCAACATGCCAAGTCAGATATGGTAACCTAGTTATAATGTAGTTGTAACATACCATAATAATTACAAGTCCCATAATAATTATGATAAGTTGCAATGCCATTACAACCTAAAGACAATGTTACAACTACATTACAACCCTACTGGACAGTAAATAGATACCAAATCCTTATCAGAATCACTATTAAAATGTATTGAAGTGTATTTAGCTGTTATAATGTATTTTGACTATTTGGATCAGAGACAAAAAGAAATAAAAATCCATTCATTGCAACCTCTGAGTCAAACCCACAACCTTATGGTAGATTAGTCAGCAGCCTGGTAGCCACTGGGTGCTCAGAACCACTGTACCACTGTGCCACATAACTATAAACATACACAGTGCATTATACCCTTTTACTAAAAGACCTATCTTCAAAACATTTTATTCTACCCACACTGGCTTATCATTCAAAAATCAGTTTCATTATAAACATAAATAGGTGTATCTAATAATAAAGCCTTGTTACATTGTCATGTTGCATGGGTTTTTATATGCTGTTGCACTAAGAACTTTACTTATATTTGAAATTGTGTTATAATGTGCATGTACTGAGGTTTTAACTTGTTGTAATGACTCTATGTGGGTTGTAATGTGGTTGTAATGTGGCTATAATGTCAAATGATCCCTCCAGACAGTTGTAATGTAGTTGTAATGGGGTTGTAAGGCAGTTAAAATATTTCAATATATTGCAACTAGGCTACAATACACTTAAAATCTAGCTGGATTTATTATCATATGTTGTAACCTTTATAATCCTGTTGTAAGGATATTATAATGTAATGTACTTTTTGCAGGTGGAGCTGGTGACCATTTGGGGAGCACAGCTGATAACATGAACTGTGCCATTGACATTGTCTCCACAGGCAGCTTGTAATGCACAAGCCTCTAGTGTGTGATGCCGCAATGACCCTCGTCACAGTGAGTAGAACCCTCTGCACTTGAGTCAGGAAAAGGATAATGAAAGGGGTGATCTGGCATAGACTCTAGGTCGATACGACGTTGAACTCAACAGACACAAAGTCAATGTCTAGCCCAAATGACCAAGTTAGTTTAACTACTGAGAGATATATACAAGGAATACTTGCCTAGCCCAAATGACCAAGTTAGCTTAACTACTGAGAGATATATACAAGGAATACTTGTCTAGCCCAAATGACCAAGAGGTCAAGATGGGGAACTAGGCTACAAGTGTCAAGTATAAATACAAGGAGTCTGTCTCGGCGAAAATAGCTGATGGAAATGGAAGAATGATCTGGAATGAGATCTGGGTTGAATGGAATGTTCTATGGAGAAGTGGCTGTGATGGTATAAATAAGGTAAGTAATCAGATAAATAGATAAAAGATAAGAGATAAGATAATGGGACTTGGAAGAAAAGAGAAAGGAAAAGTTGCACTCCATCACACATGGGTAGCAGAGAAGGTGATGTGGAATCAGATGTTGAGGACTGACACTATGTACAAGGTGTTCTTTTAACATGGTTTTCTGATTGAGAAAACACTTAATCTTCTTGCAAAGAGAATTTTTATAAAACCATATATAAATTCTAAATTTCAATTGTGTCCTCTCAACAAGAATATGCCTGGAGAATACTAAATTTTCAGTAGCAAAAGATATAGAATTTTCAAATTCTGAGAATTAATAGATAATACAATATATTAGAATAATTTCTATACTGAGAAAACATTAAATTTTCTCTGGTCGAAAATGCTCAGAAATTGCTGATAAGATAAGATAAAAATTCCACATTTTCTATTGTGGAAAAGTCAGANATGGTAACCTAGTTATAATGTAGTTGTAACATACTATAATAATTACAAGTCCCATAATAATTATGATAAGTTGCAATGCCATTACAACCTAAAGACAATGTTACAACTACATTACAACCCTACTGGACAGTAAATAGATACCAAATCCTTATCAGAATCACTATTAAAATGTATTGAAGTGTATTTAGCTGTTATAATGTATTTTGACTATTTGGATTGGAGACAAAAAGAAATAAAAATCCATTCATTGCAACCTGAGTTGAACCCACATCCTTATGGTAGATTAGTCAGCAGCCTGGTAGCCACTGGGTGCTCAGAACCACTGTACCACTGTGCCACATAACTATAAACATACACAGTGCATTATACCCTTTTACTAAAAGACCTATCTTCAAAACATTTTATTCTACCCACACTGGCTTATCATTCAAAAATCAGTTTCATTATAAACATAAATAGGTGTATCTAATAATAAAGCCTTGTTACATTGTCATGTTGCATGGGTTTTTATATGCTGTTGCACTAAGAACTTTACTTATATTTGAAATTGTGTTATAATGTGCATGTACTGAGGTTTTAACTTGTTGTAATGACTCTATGTGGGTTGTAATGTGGTTGTAATGTGGCTATAATGTCAAATGATCCCTCCAGACAGTTGTAATGTAGTTGTAATGGGGTTGTAAGGCAGTTAAAATATTTCAATATATTGCAACTAGGCTACAATACACTTAAAATCTAGCTGGATTTATTATCATATGTTGTAACCTTTATAATCCTGTTGTAAGGATATTATAATGTAATGTACTTTTTGCAGGTGGAGCTGGTGACCATTTGGGGAGCACAGCTGATAACATGAACTGTGCCATTGACATTGTCTCCACAGGCAGCTTGTAATGCACAAGCCTCTAGTGTGTGATGCCGCAATGACCCTCGTCACAGTGAGTAGAACCCTCTGCACTTGAGTCAGGAAAAGGATAATGAAAGGGGTGATCTGGCATAGACTCTAGGTCGATACGACGTTGAACTCAACAGACACAAAGTCAATGTCTAGCCCAAATGACCAAGTTAGTTTAACTACTGAGAGATATATACAAGGAATACTTGCCTAGCCCAAATGACCAAGAGGTCAAGATGGGGAACTAGGCTACAAGTGTCAAGTATAAATACAAGGAGTCTGTCTCAGCGAGAATAACTGATGGAAATGGAAGAATGATCCGGAAGGTGATCTGGGTTGAATGGAATGTTCTATGGAAAAGTGGCTGTGATTGTATAAATAAGATAAGTAATCGGATAAATAGATAAAAGATAAGAGATAAGATAATGGGACTTAGAAGAAAAGAGAAAGGAAAAGTTGCACTCCATCACATTACCCCCTCCCTAGAGTCTATCATCCATGATAGACCTAGGCCTACTCTCTTCCCCTCCTCCCATGCAAGGTCTGTCGTCGCCTCCATGAAGTTCTTAAGTTCTTGCCATGGTAGTGTTGCGAAGAGTGCCGCAGCCACTCTGGCTGGTGCATTAGGGTTCTTTTTGTGGAAGTTCTTCACCTTGGCCTTTGCATGTTCTACGTTTTCTGCAGGCTCCCAGCTATCCTCCTCTTCACCATATCCTTCCCATCTCACCAAGTACTGCAACTTCTTTCTGTACACTCGGCTGTCCAATATTTCTTCTACTAAATGCTCTTCCTCTCCTTCCACTTCTACTGCTTTGGGTGGTGGGGCTTATTGTCCATTGACTTCATTGCCTTTCCATGGTGATAAATGATTAACGTGGAAGACATTGTGGACTTTCATTGCTGGAGGTAATTTGAGGCAGTAATCTAAGTCACCAATATGTTCCACCATCTCAAAGGGGCCTAGTTGTCTTAAGCCTAATTTTCTGCTTGCCTGATGGATTTTAATGTCCTTTGCTGCAAGCCACACCTTGTCTCCCACTTCTGAACTCATGTGCTTTCCTCTTCCCCTCCTTGTATGCCTCCTTTATCTTCTCTTTTCCCATTCATAATGCTGCCTCTGCCTCCTCTTGAATCTTCTTCAGGTCATCAAGGCGTGCCTCTAAAGCAGGGAACTTGTTTGTGTGTTGTCCTGCTGGGATGATAAAGTCAGGCCTATACCTGTACACAACTTCAAAGGGGCTTTTGTCATGTGCTGTGTGAACTTGTGAGTTGAGTACAAATTCTGCAGTAGGGAGCCAGTCTGCCCAGTCATCCTGACGTTTGCTCACAAAGAGACGAAGGAACTGTTCAATCTCTTGGTTTGCTTGTTCTGTCTGTCCATTTGCTGATGGGTGGTATGCAGTTGTCAGACCTGCTTGGATTCCTAGGTGTTTGTAGAGCGCACATGTGACTTGAGCTGCAAATTGGGGTCCTCTATCTGACACAAACTTGTGGGGTATGCCATAAAGATGGAAGATCTCCTGATAGTGTATGTCTGCAACTCCTTTAGCATCGAGAGTGGTCACAGTTGGTAGGATATGGACTTGTTTGCTGTAGAGGTCAACATAGGTGATAATGGCATCATACCCCTGGCTTTCAGGCAGCCCTGTGATAAGGTCCACACCCACTATGTTCCATGGGCCTTCAGACACATCATGTGGGTGCAATGTTGCATCTGGGTGTACTGCTGGCTTGCTTTACTGACATCTTTCGCATCCCTGCACATACTTCCTGACAAAGCCACCCATTCCAGGCCACCAGTAGTAGCGGTTCACTTGCTCTAGTGTTCCATGCTCTCCCAGGTGTCCAGCTGTTGGTGCATCATGGCACTGTTTGAGCACGTCTGTGCATAGTCCCTTATCTGCAGGGATGTAGAGCTTCCCTTTGTAGTATACAAGCCCATTGTCCTCCTCCCACTCCAGCAGTCCATTGATAAGCCTTCGTGGACCCTTCTTCTTTAACTCTTCTACTGCCTGCAGCACTTCAGCCTCTTTCTCCACCCCTTTACGGATTCTCTCTTCCAGCTCTCCTCCTTTCATCCTTGTTATGGCAATCCTCATGAACCTTTCTGGACGAAGTACAACCTGTCTTTGGTTGTCCTCCACATCTGTCACCTGGAAGGTTGGAATTCGAGAGAGAGGGTCAGCCTGAGTGTTAGTCCTGCCTGGTTTGTGAGTCAGGCAGAAGTCAAACTGTGAGAGCCATAGAGACCATCACGCTTGTCGTTGGGGCAGGTCTTGAGCTGTCCTCTAGTACTCAAGATTCTGGTGGTCAGTGATGATTTCGAACGGCTCTGGTAGACCTTCCAAATAGTGATGCCAGTCTTCCAAGGCTTGTATAATGGCAAGCATCTCCCTGTCATAGATCTCATAGTTCCGCTCAGCAGGTGCCATCGACTCTGACCTGTATGCCACTGGATGCCACAGTCCATCCTCCAGCTGCTGCAGGATCACCCCTCCTGTGGCATAACCGGAAGCATCCACTTCCAGCTGAGTTGGCTGTGCAGGGTCCCACATCACTAGTACCGGTTCCTTTGTGAAGGCTTCCTTCAATGTCTCAAAAGCCTGATGCTGTCGTGTGCCCCCACTCCCAGCGGCAGTTCTTCTTGGTTAAGTCATTCAAAGGATGTGTGATCTTGGAGAAATCCTTGATGAATCGCTGGTAGAAGTTGGCAAAGCCTAGGAAGCCTCAGAGTTCACGAAGATTCCTTGAGGTAGCCCATTCTTTCACTGCCCGAACCTTGACAGGATCCATACTGACCACCCCCTCACGGATCACCATACCCAAGTACTCCACTTGCTCTTGATCAAACTTGCATTTCTCAGGATGCAGATAGAGATCGTTNGCGTTGTCTGATGATGCTCCTCCAGGTTGGTGCTGTAGATGAGAATGTCATCCAGATACACAGCAACCTTCCCCTGGGCAATCAGGTCTGCGAAGATGGAGTTCATGAGTGCTTGAAAGGTGGCTGGAGAGTTCGTCAGCCCAAAGAACATGACCTGGGGTTCGAAGAGACCTCGGTTGGTGACGAAGGCAGCCTTCCATTTGTCTCCTTTCTTAATCCGAACATTGTTGTAACCCCAACGAACATCCAGCTTGGTGAAGTATTTAGCACCTTTGAGTCGGTTGATAATGTCAGAAGCAAGAGGGAGCGGGTATCAATTCTTGACTGTGAACTCATTAAGCTTGCAATAATCCTGTACAAATTGCAGCTTGCCATCCTTCTTCTTCACAAAGAAGACTGGAGAAGCCATGGGCGACTTGGAAGGGGTGATGTATCCTTTTTGCAGGTTCTCCTCTAAGAATTGGTCCAGCTCCCCTTGCTCATTCACTGACATGGGGTACACCTTGGATCAGATCATCTCAGGTGCATCTGGTTTCAGGTCAATGGTGTGGTCATATGGCTTATGCTCTGGGAGACGATAGGACTCTTCCTCTGAGAAGACCTTTCGGTACTTGTGGAACTCTGCTGGCACAATCTCTTCCATGCTTCGCTTCTCCTTCTTCTTCGACTCTTCATATGCTAACTCAGCTGAATATGTCACTCCAGCTGCCACCCACAGCTCATCTGTCGTATCCTCCAGGATCCCTTCCTTCCACCACTTCCTCCTCTGCTTACGATTCCCCATGATCCTTTGATACCTCTCCTCTACTTCAGCTCCATCCTCTTTCACTTCTTCCTCTTCCTCCACTTTGATGTTCATTAACCTGGCTCTCCAGTCTATGTCTGGGTTAACTCTTCTTAACCACGGCAGACCCAGAATCACCTCCTCTGGGCCCAGGTCTGTGACTAACAGCTCCACCACTTCCACATAGTCCCCAATAGTCAGCTCCAGTCACACAAACTCTGAGATGCTTCCAGCATGGTTTTTGGTTCCATCAATGTTGTACAGAGGTATCTCTTTCTTGAGAAGATGCCTCCATACTTTGTGTTCCATCACCCAACTTTGGCTTATGAATAAGCCAGTTGCTCCAGAGTCTATCATTGCCACAACTTTCTTTCTTCAGTTTCTTCCCCTCAGACTTGCATGTACATGGAAATGGTTATCATGTTTATTGGCGACAGGAATAGATATTGTACATGCAGAGACTGAATCATATGTAGAAGGAGATGGTGAAGGAGAAAGTAAGTGATCGGGTGCCCCATTCGTAGCTGGTGGCAACACCTGTTTTAAAAAGACTGCTTGAGGGCAGCAAACTGGGCTGACAGCTGGTTGAGTTGAGTCAGCATGTCATTGATGTTGGGGGGTAGAGGGTGTGGTGATGACAGTTCAGGTGGTGACGGACCTGAGACTTCTATGGGGGTGCTTTCAGATGCTGCCACTCTTCTTGCTTTTGGTCTGCCAGCCTACTTGTCAAAGCACACTGCTTCATGATGACCAGCCCGACCACAATGACCACAGATCTCATGTTCATAATTGCCATTTGCCTTGGTATGCTGGGTGGAGCCACACCCATAGCACTTCCCAGCCATCATGCGGGTCCAGTCCAGCCTGGACTTGGTAGCATTGACTTCCATGGCATTGGGGTCATGAGCAGGTGGGGCAAAGGGAGTGATGGAAGCAGGCGATGGGCGAGGGGCAGGGGGTGGGATAGTGGGCATGGTCATTGCTGCCGCTGGTCAGCAAGCCTTCTCAGCTTCTTGTTGGCAAATACGAACGTCCAGGTCATTGGCAACATTAATAAGCTGGTCAAGGGTCTCAGTCTTGCGGTCAGTGTGCACAAGCTCATCCTTAATGCGAGATGCCATATGCTCATAGAAGCAGTCACAGAGGTCAGCAGAGGAGTAACCAGTCCTTGACATGATCTCCTTGAACTTGGCAGCATACTCTGCCACTGACTGCTTCTCTTGGAAGAGCATGTGCAGCCATTCCTTCACATCTGCTGCCTCATCCGTTGTCTCAAACCTCAGCTTGAAACCTTTGACGAACTCCTCCCAGCTGTTGTCATAGGGGTGCCTCTCTTGGGCAACCTCTTCTATAGCTGGTGTGGCCCACACAGCTGCATCGTCCTGCATGAATGTCAGGGCTGAATGGATCCACAAGCCATTCTCTCTTGCCCAAGTCCCATCTGCATTGGCTCTGTTGAGTGCTGCCCTCTGTGACTGTGCATAGAGTGAAAAGGCAGCAAGAAATCGGTGGGCATTGGCTCCACCAAGCTTCCCTGTGAATGCAGAAGGTTTCTGGAAAGGCTTCTGATCCGAGGAGGTTGAGGCTGATGCGGCTGCAGCACTGGTCTGAACTAGCTGACTGATGTTCTGCGACATCTGATTGAAACTGGCAACCATCTGTGTCACTGCATTTGACAGATTGGTTTGGCTCATAACCAGAGCTTGGAGAAGTTGATCAGTAGAGGGTTGATTGGCAGGGGTGTTTGACATTTTTGGGAATTCTCTAGGGTCTTGGAAGATATCAATGGGGTCGTCGGTATGGAAGGGATTTAGGAGTTGGTTTGGACAGGGTTGTTCGTCACAAGGATACCACTCGTCCTCAGTTGGGTAGTGGTGGGCATCTTGGCTATCTTCAGTGTTGTAGGCATGAGTGCGTTCTCTGCAATCTCTAGCCAGAGTGCTTCGCTGATGCAAGGTTGATGTACACTATCGACGGTGCAACCTGAGATCTTGACCTAATGTGATGCCACAATGACCCTCGTCACAGTGAGTAGAACCCTCTGCACTTGAGTCAGGAAAAGGATAATGAAAGGGGTGATCCGGTGTAGACTCTAGGTCGATACGACATTGAACTCAACAGACACAAAGTCAATGTCTAGCCCAAATGACCAAGTTAGTTTAACTACTGAGAGATATATACAAGGAATACTTGCCTAGCCCAAATGACCAAGAGGTCAAGATGGGGAACTAGGCTACAAGTGTCAAGCATAAATACAAGGAGTCTGTCTCAGCGAGAATAACTGATGGAAATGGAAGAATGATCCAGAAGGTGATCCAGGTTGAATGGAATGTTCTATGGAAAAGTGGCTATGATTGTATAAATAAGGTAAGTAATCGGATAAATAGATAAAAGATAAGAGATAAGATAATGGGACTTAGAAGAAAAGAGAAAGGAAAAGTTGCACTCCATCACATAGTGGTCCAGAAGGGCAGGCTTGACAGTCAGAAGGGGTGGTGCAGGAACACATTTGCTGTCTTATAGGATTTGGTAATGCTTTCCTGTTGTGTTTGATACCAATGTAGGTTGCAATACTATAGAGTTGGAGTCAGTCAAGTTGAAGAGAATGAATTATTGAAAGGCAACTAATGATGGCGGTATTAGCTTTCTCGTTGCAGATAATGAGTTGCTAGTTGTTGTTAACTTGTTATTGAACCAGAAATTGCATTGGCCATGGAGAGAGTGGCAATAAACTGATTTGATAAGCAGTGCTTGATTATCTAGTGACATATGTACTCCCAAGGGAGGAGGATAAAGTTTACCTACCTAAAACACCATCCTGAACAGTGAGGAATGCCTTGTGCTTTTGTGGGGAGAAGGAAAAGCAAGTCTTCATCCTGGAAAGGTATTGAAATTCCAGCTATTGTGAGTTATGCTGTACAGGATACGTCGAGAAAGTCCATTCCCCAACAGGACCCAGATAGTTCTGAACCACACAGTATCGTTGTTTCTCTATCAGAACATCAGCAAACGAGGAGAAACTAAACAGAATGGTATGTAAGGTACATTTTCAGAATATGGCTGGATAATCTGAGTAACACATGTTAAACAACAACTGTGCACCAAAGCTAGAGACATACCAATGCAGCAGATTTTCTACCCCAACAAACTGACAGAAAGCACTTGATTTGGACTGTTGAGATGGGATACTGTTTTCACTGAGACGAGAAAGGTACATAGAGTTGGTAATTGACATTTCAGTGCAGTTTCATGATACAACAGTATTGTTTCTATAATGATTTCTGGAAATGGAGACTAGGCCTTGTGTTATGAAAAGAGCCTACAGCTGAAGGTTAGTACATCATGAGCAGAGTTGAAGTAATGGAATCTGTGCTAGCACTCACAGTTTCAGCTTGGTCTTGAGCTTGTGGTTGATTAGAAGCCTTAGGAGTAGTGGTTGTTATATGGAAAAGACCAGCCCTGGCAGCACTTGTTATGGCATAGATGACACCTGTTAGGTATCCTTCTATGTACATGTGAAAAGGCCCTTAGAGGCCCCCTCTGCAGATGGATCCTTATCAATATTTGGCTGCTCCTTCTCCTCCTCCCTTGACATCTATCCTGAGGCAATCTTCAAGTATTCTCAGCATCCCAGTCCCACATCCTATTCCATATCTGACTGCTTTTCCCCACTTTTTCTGGCCTTTTTTCACTTTGTCTTATCCTTGTGTGCTTTTGCCGATGCTCAGCCCTATCTTACCTTGCAAAACACACCCCCATTCACACAAACTATCTCAAAATTAAAAGCTCTCCCTGTCAATTGGTTCTTCAACATGCTCAGCAAGCTTTTTCACAGCTTTATAATTTGGGTCACATGGGGTTGGATTGCATCAAGACTTTATGCACTCAGTGAGCCTACTGTGCATCCAAGTCCTCATTGCCAACTAATATTTGTTTCTAGAACTTGTAGAACCTTCAATCAGTGAGGGTTTGTACAGGATTAGTGACTTTGCATGTCTAGACATGCCTATCTGTGTGATAGGAGGTAAAGAGTGACGTAAAGTTAGAAAACCAAACCGTGTGCCCAAATAACATGGTACATGCTCTCTATGACATGATTACATGGGATCTTGAATTGGGGGGTGTGAGCAGGAATTGGGACAGAGTGAAAAGATCGACACAGTTGAAAAGTATGAGAAGGGATGCTATTGTGAGGGATATTCTCATGAACAAGATGAAGATGGAGGGGCAAAAGAGCACCAGATGACTGTGATGCAATATCAATGAGCAGCCCATCCAATCATTTCAGCACCCACTCACCACACTGTCTCCTACAATATATGATGCTACCTTCGTCATCCTTTCATATTACCAATACCACTCGCTACTCACCATTCTATTCTTTGCCTATGTATCCTTGGACCTTCATATCTTATTGCTACCACTCTCTGTTTTGTAATTAAGTTGATATCAGCTCAATAGATACTCCATAACTATCACAGAAAGTAAATCTTCACTATGCAAGGAGTAGCTTTGGCCTCTCCTGATGAAACAGAATGAGGTTGTCTCTGAATTGCATTTGGAGAGACCTACAAATGTCTAGAAGGCTCATATGTTGTGTATGAGCATCTTATGAATGGTTACTGTATAATTGAGACCCAGTGGTAAAGGTAAGAGTTTGGGAAACATGAAGGTCAGCCACACTATATACAGTAAAACCATATCCAGATCACTCCCCTTCATGATTTTTTTTTACTTTTTCATTCCCTTCCCTCCTGGTCCTGTTTTCACATATGTCTTACTAGGTGAGTAGCTAAAGCTAAATGCACAATATCTAAGCCCAAGGACATCTTCTTCATACATGGTTATCAAGCCAAATGTCACCAGAAGTCTGCTTTTTCTTACCTTTTCAATGTCAGTCTCCACAGCAGCAGTTAGCTACATCATGCACTCAGTACTGAAGGTATATTCCCCCCAGTTATCTTCCAAGCATGAAGGACAGGAAGAGAGGGATGCAAGGGGCAGATGGGAGAGAAACATATGTCTGTTTTTTTTCCTTCTGGAGTCATCTGAGGGTATCTCCCACATATTCTCCTGTTCTCCCGTTAAGCCTGTCTGCTTCCCCTTGGAAGTTGAATTGCATTAGCTGGTCCTGGATTCCTGAATTAATCGGTTGACAATCTCCTGGCACTCTAATGTTGGTGATGATCCTTGACAATCCTCAACTTAACTGTCATGCATCATCTTTTGACAATGCAATTGACATCCCAAATCCATGTTCTACTCTGTGCAACATGATGACACAGTCCATTTGCATGGTCCAGCACCACATTAAACAAACCCATGATCTGCAAATGATCTTTCACCATCTTTCATCATCCTCAACCATCTCTCACCCTCAGACACCTACAAATTCAGGTATGCCAGAGCAGACAACATCTCTTGACAGTTTCCAGCACCCAAGGATGCACCTTTAGCAATTATGATGATCCCTCAAGCATCCAGATGACAATCTTTCACTATCTTCAGCCCTCAGACACACTGCATGTCCATATACACAAGCGCATCTGTAAATTTCATACAATACCTTAACATCTGATGATGCATCCTCTGCAATATCAACCATCTCTTGAGCATCTGGATGATGTCCTTGCCATCTTTGATGATCCTTTGGGCCTCAGACACTGGGGGACATGTCTGACTGTGTTAATCTCTTAAAAAGCAAGACTTATAGATGTTTTTCAAATGTGCTCGCTATCGCTGGGCTTACCTCTTGATGATCTCAACATCTGGACTGCATCCCAGCAATCTTTGACAATCTTCTGGGACTCAAACAAAGCAGAGACATATACTATTCTTCCCCTGTGAACAAATTTAACCTACAGATGATCTCTGAAATTTCTTGATATTGCTCGATGCCTGCAGGCCCTTGGCAATCTTCTACCATCCTGCCATCTAGAGGATGTGAGGATGACATACAATATTGTAGATATGACACTCAGTGCTATGTTGGAAGATGTCTTTCAGAGTCTCTTAGTGTTAAGTTTGGTTGGAATGCATGAATATTGATCGTGTGTAGTCCAGGATGGCTCAGAATGTAAGACATGTTCTTCCAGAAAACTCCTGTATGTCATATAGAGCATGAAATTGATGAACATAGAGGCATGTATTCAAATAACACAGGGCTGAATGTCTACAAAAGCATGGGGAAGGAAGGGGCATGGCGAAAAACACCAGGAACAGTGCTAGGATGTGGGAGTTCGGGATGCTTGAGAATCATCCTGGGATTGATGTCTGGGGAGGAGAGCCGAATAGTGGTTGAAATGATCTCAAGGATGGGGCCTCTAAGGGCCTTTTCACACATACATAAAAGAGTACCTAACAGGTGTCAAGGTCACGTGTCAAGTGCTGCTATAGGTGGGAAAGACATGATCAGTGGCGTGGCAACTTGAACATCAACTATGTCCATGAAGGTATAATCAGGTGGGGTAAGGGCCATTCTTGCAGTGCCTGCTACCTATGATATTGAGCCCCATTGATGTTATTTTCCAACCTCCAGCTTCCAGACATTCAAGATAAAGTGGGAGCAGGCAGCCTTTTCTCACTCTATTCTACACTAAAGCCAATTTAATCTGCATTGCAAATCCCACCATTGGCACTTTTGCCAGGATCAAATTGGACAAGAATCTTTAGATCTCAGTAGTCAATCTGCGATTGCAATGCGAAATACATTTTCTCCCCAAGATAGCTTTTCGAGATAAATTTCTGGATCAACCTGAGATATGAAAACGGTCCAACCCAAGTTATTTTTTGCTAATGATAACCTGTGGTGTACCCATCTTCACAAGTCCAGATCAACCTGACATAAATTGTGTAAGAGTACTAGAGATGAGAGCTAGCAATGTGAAAGCAGTTGACCAGGTGAGCAATGATCTTGCAATTATTGTTGGGATTCATGACTCAGAGCATTACTCAGGGATTGAATGTGGAGTGACAGACAGAAGAGGGTATATTGTCCACAGGAATGTGAATTCAGTCTTCGACACATTTGCTGGCTCCCAAATAGGGTATCTTCTTCTTTGTCTCTTCCCTTGTCATCTCTGAACATCCTTCAAATTGTCGCTCAAACCCCATGCCCCCTGCACAAGTCTAGCTGTCACCTGGTCCAAGTCTGTGCCTTTACTGATTCCTAGAGTCATCATGGTGCTATCAGTTATGCATGGCACCTATGTAACAAAATCTATTGAATTTTTGAGCCTCTCTCTCAGCAATATCAAGAGTTGACACCATGGATTTCTGCAAGCTATCTCAGGTTGAATTCATGGACTGAGTGATGGTTAGCACATCTGGATTTTCACTTTAACTTGGGTTAGTCCTCTAGAATAAGTCAGAGGCACAACAACACAGTATCTTGAGTTACATTGCTCAGGTTGAAAATTTTGGTTATTTTGGAGAAAAAACTACTCATGCAATTGCAATGAAGCATTTGAAGATGCTGTTGCACTTTGCAGTTAGATGGAGTATATGAATTGTTGAACCTTGAAACAATATGCTGTGTTGGACAAGATGTCTCATAGCACCCCTCATGTGTGTAGACTATGTTATGTTTTTCATTTACTTCCCCTTTGTCTATGCTTCCCTCTCAATCAGACATGTACACCTCTCTAGCTCCCCTTTCCTGCTTACAATTATTTAATGACTGTTTTGGATAAACACTTCTTATATCTACTTCTTGATCTCCAGTTGTGTTGGTATTTATCATCATTTCCTGGACTCATTGGTAGATACTTAGAATAGTAGATATCAAGAGTGGATGTACATATTTAAGTGCTCAAGCTAAGACCAGGAGTCTTCAGCTTGACCTAGTTAATCAACTTGTGTTTAAGCAACAATGAATGGACCTCTGAACTTCAACAACCATTGAACGAACTCAAACTTGACTTTAACCTGACTACAGTCCTCTGCTGTAAGAAGGTTGAGATGTTGCTACACAAGTAATGTAACAGACTATGCTGCTTTCACTAATTCAGAACATTTGTCTTGAACCATTCCAGACAAAATCAGCTGTTGATACAATACAGCAGGCATTCAGCACCAACAAAGATGCTTCTGACAACAACTTTGCAGAATATTCACAATGAACTATCTTTCAAGCTTAACTGCCAGCAATGTACCTGATGATTTCAGAAAGGCACAATGGATAGTCTTCCAATGAGCCTGGCCCTGATTGCACCTGAACCAATTATGAACCTTATAACTGGATGGTGACATCAATTAGCTTTGCAGCAAGATGTAGGGCTCTTCATGAGTTATGAGTACCTGCAAGTACTTACAAGTTTCTGATGACTTGTGACTTGCAATGACTTACCACAAGTTATGCAAGTTAACTTGCAGCAAGTCCTAAACAAGTTACAGGTATATAATCTCAATTCTATGCAAGTTGCAAGTAGTTGCCAGGTATACTTGCCAAATACTTGCTAACTACTGTTAGATAAATATATGTGTATATTTTCTGCACCATCATTTGGAGATGAACAAGTTGAAAGTATGGTTATTCAATTATCTGGTTATTGTAGGGCTCCTGCTGTGAACTTTTAGTTTAAATGAGCTATTGTACAATATAGTTGTGGCAGTATTGACTAACATTCTATTTTCATAGAAGCTAGACCTTCTCCACAAGCTACTAGAACACTCAGGTGGCCTTAATTTTAAGGTTAATACATTTTCCAGATTGCCACAAGGTTAGATAGGCTGACATTCTGTTATAAGATGCATCTATTAGTCAATTATTATTATATTGGCTCAAAGGTGCTATTAATCCATTATCTAACTTTGAAAACTCACAGTAGCATCATTTGAATGATTCTTAGAGCTTGCACAGAATAGGACTCTGAGGTGAACACATATTGACAACATAAAACATTTAAAGCTATTTATATACAATTATCTTCATAATGATGGACCTGAATGGCTCTAAAACTGTTTCAAATTGATTCCTTAGCCTAAGAAGCCCCTATCAATTCTGATGCTCTCATGATGCTTTCATCATGTGGGACTCTGTAATAAAGATAAACTACTAAGTTGTACATACTGATATTCTAAACAACAATATTCAAAGGTGTGAACAAGTAGTCTCACAACTATAAAAGACCCTTAGACTCCCTTACTGAGCCTCTATAATACTGATATCTTGCAGGACTCCAACACAAAGTATTGGAGAGTAACATATAAGTATAGAGTATCAATTAACATATGTTGTATTTTATATTATAGTGAGTACTTGTAAGTATTTGTAGCTGCAAGTTAAAATACAAGTCACAAGTACAAGTTAACCCAGGTATTAACTCATGAAGAGCTCTAGCAAGATGTGAAGATTGTGACACTCAACTGAGCACTGCAAGCTTGGACATGATATATAATTTGGCCTCTCAGTATACAAAGTGTAGCAGGCTGACAAACATTAGATAGGTCTCCAATGGATCATGTTGTATTCATGCTCATAAGGGGTTCAGGCTCCTGTGGATAACATTGCACAAAATGACAAATCATCCTAACCCTATAATAACACCCAAGACTTGTGAACACCCTCATAAACCTAGCAAAGCACAGTTATAGGGGTTAGAGCCAAGGTGGAGGGGTGGTTTTGGCCTCTATTATTGGCCATAACCCCTTGCTGATTTGACACAACCTTCAAGATTTGGAGTGACCAGTAATATGAGCTCATGCCAAGTTAAGGGAAAAGCACAACAATTAAAAGTAGGGTGTAATGAGTTACTGCTGGTACAACCAGTTAGCTACACTATTCCCAGTAACAAAGGTCATGATGAGTTACCTGTATGATTGACCAGTTAGTGGGGCCATAACCACCCATTACTAGGTAAGGGTGGTTATGTGTGGTTATAAGAGGTTATGAGGGTTTTTACAGAGTGATATCAATAATACCAGTCATTGTCTTGACTTTAGATACATTGCACAAAACTGCAAAAGGTCATAACTCAGTTATAACTAGGTTATAACCACTGGGGACCTGGGTTATAACCCCCTGGAGACAGGTTATGACCTTTTGCAGTTTTGTGCGATGTAGCACACCCAAACAATATGAGCAAAACTATGTATATTTTAATCTACATACATACATTCATGCATTAATAAGTAGACATAATGTAACTAGATATACTGTTACAACCTCTTCATACAGACACTTTATTTTCTTCCGTTTTTAGCCTTTAGACACTGTACTAACACCTGTTTATGCTTCTTATTAACATCTGGACTTCTTCACCTTCCTAGCTCCCTTTTCAGTATATCTTATCTATTTCTATCTCATTCTATTTCTTTCTATTTCTTGACGTCATTATAACTATAACTTTCCATCCGTTTCTCTTACCTTCTTTATGACAACACCATGATGTCATTCTTTTCTATCCCATTACTTCATCATGTTCTAGGATGTTCTAATTAGTACAAACGACTAGATACAACAAATGTATAAAGGTAGATAGTTATTGGGTCTAAGCTCTTCAGCTTGACCTAGTTAATTCACTCTACTTCTTGCAAGCCATGACCAACTTCAGACAAACCAACAGAAGGTCTTACCTACTGTAGATTTGTCATACTCAAACTTGAACTTTATCACTTGACATCACTTTGCTTAGTGGCATTGAGTTGTTTTCATTGCTGCACAAGTAACATAACATATACAACTCAAGTTGTAACTATATTACCTCAAACACTAGCCTCAGAGACCAACTAAAGATATACTGACAATCATAAGCTCAAACATATGCCCCCATATACATTGCAAGTGCTGTTTCAAGTCAAGTCAGTTTATATATGCTTGGAGGAATCTCAAAAGACTTACCAGTACATCAGGTATTGCCAATTCAGAGCCAATTAATTCTAGAGTAGCAGATGGTCAGCATATGCTGGAGTGAGAAGGATAACAAAAACACACCATAATAATTTCTGTCTTCAATCCTAGACATGTGCAAAGTCAGCATAAGAATGTATCATGTTACAGTTAACATACTGGGGCAAGCCAATATAATGGTGCAGGTTAGATGTTGAAGAGAGGGTATGAGTTGGGAGGACAGCAGGAAGTGACAATAAACAATGGCAATGAGAGGGAATGACCATGACAACAAGAGAGAAACAATGAGAGAGGAACAATGAGGGTGAAAAATGACCACAAGGATAATGACGAGAGGGGGAAAAGAACAACAGTGAGGAGGGGGATGATGACAAGAGGGGCAAAGAATGAAGACAACAATGGGTTGATGACAACAAGATGGTGGTGGTATGAAAGAAAGAAAGAAAGAAAAGTTGGAGTTTGAAATGTGAGTGAAATTTAAATGAACAATTGCAGGGGTCTGAACTCATGTGACAGTAACTGGTAATGGGTGGTTATGGCTGGTAATTGGGTGGTTATAACCACCATTAAACTATTCATATCTCTCCCAAAACTGGTTAGTACTAATCCAAGTGAGTTGATGAACACCTTCAAGATTTCAAATACAACACTGTAAGGAATGTGGATTGGTAGCTTCCAACATCACTTTGGAGCTAGGGCTTTTGAAGAAGAAGAGCACAAGCATTTAGGCATCCTGGAGGACAGCAATAATAAATGGTACTAAATATCAATGTGAATCTTTGTAACAGAGATGCAGGTGTCCTACCAATCAACATGATCTTGTGATGTTTACAACCAAACACATGCATGCCAGGCCATTTCACCAGCTACATGATTTGTGATGCAAGTCTTGCCCCCCAAGACCCTATAATGTAGACAAGCCATTTTGTTTTATTGGATAAGTTGGTGTCTGAACACATGCAGGTGATCTACATCTGAAAAAAAACCATATGGCCTGCTAGCAACACAAAGTTGAGACAAGTTGCTGAAACAGAGATCAAGAGCATGTGTGGGAAAAACTTTGCAAGCAGCAAAAGAGCAACAAGCACAGTGGGCTGCCCAGCAGAATATGCCAAAGTGTGGGGAATAATCGGGGTAGGGGCCATACCAGCAGTGCCCAGATAGAAAGATAGCTGTCCGTCTCGTTCTTTGCTGTACAAAACGGTCCGTATACTGATGATCAGAACCTAGGCCCTAATGGATATGGATTTTAACTGTGGCAGGGCAGTGTGAAGGTAAGCAAAAGCGGGTGGGAATTCCTGGTCAAGTGCTTAGCAAACCAAGCAAACGAAAGCAGGGCAAGCCAGAGTGCATGGGAATTCCTGGTAGTCTGCTTAGTAAACCAAGCAGAGCAGAACAGGGCAAGAGTACATGGGAACTTTTCATCGAAATGCTTAGTAAACTGAGAAACTTTGGACCAAGACCCTACTAAAGATAGTGGGAATTAGAGAGAGGGCCATTTGAGCGCTGGACTGGAGCAAGCTGGTGCGGCAATACCCGGCAGGTGGGAACTTTCTGCAAAAAAGGAATAATTAGACTCGGAGTTCCATAGTTTTCCCACTACACTAGGTAGCGGGAATCCATTGACAAGAGGTCACGCCGATTGGAATCTTGGACATGGGTCCCCTCTCATGGGGGGGCGTGGGGCGGCGTGGGAGCCTGATATTGCTGACGGTGGCGTTGACGCCATGTCATATGTTCGTCCATTCCTCTGTCCCCTCTTCATGACATCTTCATATGCTCTCAACGTTGTTCCGCAAGTTGTGCGCAATAATTCCCCAGAAACGAATATAATATCAAACATCAATAGCAACAATGTGACCCTATACACAGCCTCTCTAAGCCAGCATATCCTTTTCGTTAATGCTGATGAGGAATGTCGGTAAAAACAAGATGAGGTGACGGTCCATCCAGAGGGCCCCCCTGCCGTAAATGTGCGCGATTCCAATCGGCGTGACCTCTTGGGGGTTGAGCCGAGAATACCCTACTCAGGCGTCGAAAGAAGACCGTATTTTCCCTCTCTAGCTATGTGCAGGGTGTTGCAAGGTCACTCTTGCCAGCGTTGGCAAGGCCGTATACAAAGGTCGTGGGCAGTATCCTACCCCAGGAGGCAGGTTTTGAAAATCTAGCTGGGTTTGAGGTGACGTGCAGATGAAAATAGGTCGAACTGAGGACGCTGGTACAACGAATGATATAATGATAAGCCAGCGGCTTTCAAACAAAAACAGGTAATCATCAACCGCCCTTGGGTACTACATATATCTTTTAGGTGTTTTGATTATGGTTCCACAAATTTATTCACTTTTAGGCGAAAGCGGACATTGCTGGCCAATAATTCCTTGCTTCACGGCTACACGCTGCGTAACTCCTGGTCAGTTTTTTCTCCCGCACGCTCTCGAGTCAGGATCGTTAAACAGCAGTGTTACCCAACCATTTTGGTGAGTCCGAATAATATCGATCTATCATGTCATGATCTGCTAAATTCTATGGGTAATAGTGGACGTTGACAAGGCACTGATGATAGACCGACGAGATCCGCACCAGTAATTGCAATTTGACGTATTTATACTACTCTTGTCCTTGATCCTTTAGACCTGGAGTCTGCCATCACGGTTTGAACTCTGCTACATTTCTTTCACGATGATTCAAGACTTGGACTTTCTAACGGTATGCTTATCTATTTCCCTATCGATATCTGTCTGATTCCTGTGTTCGAGGCCATGGTAGCTGCTTTATGGGCAAGCAACAATCCTGTTTCCCTTCTGTCAGAATCCTGACCTTGCGTTCATGTATCAAGACTGAAACAGTGCTATATGGCAACGTATTCAGTGTCTCTTGTTTTGACTGAAGCTGATCGAGTACTAGGCATGATATGACAGGACAAATAGTACACGCACATGCAGGACCACGCGAAGGGCAAAGTGGCGTTTAACAACAAGCCGTTCCTCGTCACGGCGGTAATCATATACACGCTCTGCACTGCTCAAGCTATCAATGAGTTGAGTCAAGCTATCACTGCATTTGTCAGCTACAAGGACAACCCAGGGGGTGCCGCAGCGTTCTACAACCAACTGTGGCTTTGGAGAAGTGTTCTCAGGCTAGTTTTATATTGCACAAACAAGTGAGGGGTTTTTGGTTGTATGAGCCGTCGAACGTCCACTGATTCTACTTGCCAGTGCTGTAGCGGATGCCCTTCTGGTATGTGTTGTTTTGATAATATGGATTGGCTTACTTACTGTAGATAGGTTTACCGTCTTTATGTCATGTGGAATTTCCACGTCAAGGTAGCCATCGGCCCAATTCTTCTGCTAGCTCTTGCTACCGGTTCGTCATACTAAGTTCTACGCTGACTCAATTCACTTACCAAGCACTCAGCATGTGGATACCGTGCCGCATGGGGACTCAGCCAAAAAGGAGGAGATGCCTATGCTGCCGACATCTATACGTGGGAGCTCGTCTCTTTCACATTCTCTTTAGTCCTCAACATCATTGTCACTAGCCTTATCGGTGAGTTCCAATGCTGATGCATCATCCATATGATTCACCTGGTAATATATGTTACTGCGTAGCTGAACACCTTTGGCGTTTCGGAAAGAAAACGGCGACGACCCTTGGTCAGAGGCACAGCCGCAGGTACAACCATGCTATGGCCATAATGTGCGTTCAATTGGAAAGGCCTTTCTGTGGCCCATAAACTTTCAGAAACATCTCACCTTAGACCTCGGTAAATAAGGCAGACGCAGAAGTAATTGGTGATTACCTATGCCACCAAGACCAATGGCAGTGTGAGTATCAATAATCCCACGACTATTGCATCTCAGGCTATTGAATCTTCTGTCATTAAACAGCTCATTTCATACATGGCTTTGGCGCAGATTACGGCAAGTCTATTATTTCGTTCTGTGACATGCTGTCCCTAAATTGTACTTTCACTGACTTACTCTAATTGAAGGGAATGAATCCGTTCCTCATTATTGTTCGTGTCGGCCTTGGAATGAATGCGCATGATGCCACATATCAAACTACAACGAGGAACATTGGTATCCTGATGTCTAATTCTGGGCAAGGTCGAGGTCAGCGTTCGGATGCACTTTCGGTGCACGTTCACCGTGTTACACAGACGACAAAGGCCGACGAGGGGCAAGAGGATGCCGCAGAGCTAGATGTCATTTCCCACCTGCCCAAGCATGAAACCCTCGAATCTTCCATGGGCGTCTAAGGAGGTATAATGCGGATTCGAATCACCAAGCAGAAACACGGTTTTTCGGAATCTACCCAGATTACTTGTGACATCCTATCGGTTGCACGATAATTGTGTACTATGACTGTATCATATTTATTCAAAACGAAAATGAAAGACCGTCGAGACACTTGCGCCTCCCAACATTCTCGGATTTCGCTCCGACTTGTATGTTATGATTTACAGTAAGAGTTGGTTTTTTCCCTTGATTTCTCTCCTTAACAACTGAGCAAGTGAATCGGAATGCTAAAAAGGATTTCAGCGAACCAATTATTGTCGAGAAGCTGTGACTGTGCACCTGTTGCATTATACGAAACCTCTCAAGCCTCTAAGTGGAGGGCTGCGAATACCATCTTCCCCGGAACGTTCTGGGAGACCTAGTCAATAAGCGGTCAGCCGCTCTCCGAGCTGGAGTGGCCCAGTCGTTATCACCGAGTCGCTCCAAGTACCTCCGAATACGCAATGTCTCCATATTTGGTTCCCAGAAAATAGTAAAATTGGAAACGTCGATGAAGATGGGAATGTCTTCAAGTGGTGCAGGAACGTAGCATTTGTTGACTCCCAACAGTAGTTTCCCCGAATAGGCTAACGATGATTCGCGGGGCGGAGGTGAAAGTCACGGTGCGTTACAGGACGTGATCGTTGCAAATGTCGGGAAGGAGTGTAAAGTGTGTAGTCATAGCTTTCGCTAATAAGGCTTTTGGTCATTGTTGTTCCTATGTAGATAGAGGACGGGAAATCGTAAGTTGCAGCTCTCTGAAGACGATACTGATGAAGGGATAGAATGAAAATGANTCGAATCTTCCATGGGCGTCTAAGGAGGTATAATGCGGATTCGAATCACCAAGCAGAAACACGGTTTTTCGGAATCTACCCAGATTACTTGTGACATCCTATCGGTTGCACGATAATTGTGTACTATGACTGTATCATATTTATTCAAAACGAAAATGAAAGACCGTCGAGACACTTGCGCCTCCCAACATTCTCGGATTTCGCTCCGACTTGTATGTTATGATTTACAGTAAGAGTTGGTTTTTTCCCTTGATTTCTCTCCTTAACAACTGAGCAAGTGAATCGGAATGCTAAAAAGGATTTCAGCGAACCAATTATTGTCGAGAAGCTGTGACTGTGCACCTGTTGCATTATACGAAACCTCTCAAGCCTCTAAGTGGAGGGCTGCGAATACCATCTTCCCCGGAACGTTCTGGGAGACCTAGTCAATAAGCGGTCAGCCGCTCTCCGAGCTGGAGTGGCCCAGTCGTTATCACCGAGTCGCTCCAAGTACCTCCGAATACGCAATGTCTCCATATTTGGTTCCCAGAAAATAGTAAAATTGGAAACGTCGATGAAGATGGGAATGTCTTCAAGTGGTGCAGGAACGTAGCATTTGTTGACTCCCAACAGTAGTTTCCCCGAATAGGCTAACGATGATTCGCGGGGCGGAGGTGAAAGTCACGGTGCGTTACAGGACGTGATCGTTGCGAATGTCGGGAAGGAGTGTAAATTGTGTAGTCATAGCTTTCGCTAATAAGGCTTTTGGTCATTGTTGTTCCTATGTAGATAGAGGACGGGAAATCGTAAGTTGCAGCTCTCTGAAGACGATACTGATGAAGGGATAGAATGAAAATGAACATCAACTCACCGACTCTGACCAAACCTACGAATCTAGTTAGCTCGATTTCTGTAGTTTGGCGTGGTTCTGGGATTGAATGAAGGTCTTGTTAGGGTGCATTTCGACTTCTTATAGGTAATATCCGTCACAACTGTCGGGTGAAAACTCAATAAGCAACGGTAGGCACCAAAAAGTCCCATTTCGTATTCAGCCTGGAGTTTGAACTTGATGTACATAGGTCGATCATCGTGAGTGTCTTAAAGGCGAGAACACATCAGATCCAGAGAGTCATGAATATAGAAGGTAGGGGATAGAGTAGGCGAACGGGTCAAGTATTTCAAGCACAGAGCGATAACCCGAACGCATGGTGATGAAGGTTTATGATAGAAAACCAGCGTGTCCCGAAATAGCCGTCGTTCATAAGCGATCCCGCGAGCGATTTGAATCGGCATAGAGAGCACTATAGTTCGAACTCATAACACCTATTCGTCCATACACCTATTGCTTGTAGGTCCCTGTGTAAATTTGGTTCACAGCGGTCAAGTGACATCAAAACGAAGCAACATTTCATTCCGAGTCATCCTAGGTACAAAAATGTTCGTATCAGTGCCAGTGGATGGTTAGGAGCTCAGTGGTTAGGTGACGACGCCACGAAGTAATTCCAGGATTTCGGCTTGCAGGTCCTTGCGGGCATTAGCTCAAAGGCTACCACTCCAAGAAAATGGGTCCGAGCGAAAAATTGAGGCCTGGGGAGACTAAGGTTGAAACGACAGCCGTGGATTTGCCCATTGAAATGGCTTATCGTGCGATTGTGGCTGATCCGTGTGCGAGGTGGCGGTGTAGGTTACTACGGGATGGTACATGGACCACGATCTTTATTGCTTTTCCCTACACTACCTCATAACCAACCTCCTTCATACCCATACCTAAATTGATATCTTCTCTATTGATAGATGTCTTTCGCCAACAGAGAAAGACGGATCGTCTACTCGCGAGGTTATTGGTACATGTGTGGATGTGGACGTGAGGAGGAAGTGAACACGCATAAGCCGACGCCTTCGAGCCATTTTACAGCAATTGGATGGCTGAAAGCGCCGGTAGAAGACGGTTGTGGATGCGAGGGGCGTTGGTCGGCATCTAGTGTTCTCGTTAATACACCCGTGCAAAGAGAGTGAAAAAATTAGAAGAGCGCACGTAAACAAAAACCAAGACCCGGACACTTCGCTGGAGAAAAGGCGTGGGTGAGTTCGGAGTAGTGGCAAGGTGACACACAATTAACAGCACCGCATCCTTCCCTCGATACGGGTTAGCAACTTGGATTGACTTTGCTTCCTGTTACGTTTGCAGTCATGAAGTACTGTTACCGGAAGTTGGATTCCATGGTTGTAGGATATTGACTAAGAGGCGCCGGTGATGGTGCTATGATTTAACCTGAGGACAGATCCGGTCAAGGAGGCGAGGGCTGGGCGAGGGAGATGTTGCCAACTAGTCGGAATGCACTTTGGTATGGACAGTGTGAGGAGTCAAATTGGGTTGTGTGCGGGTGCTTTGAACCGGATATACTTGAGAAGCAAACGGCTGTAGGATGGGGACAGCCGCTGATGAAATTTAAAAAACAGGGAATCTTTTGATGGCTCTTTTACTCCTTACTCTATATGGACTTAATTGAGGATATCCCTGTTTTTCAAAGAATTCTCTTCGCTTGTCGTTCTCTTTTTTTTTCTCGAAAAATGAGGAATGAGGTCATTCCCCAGATTTCGGGGATCATATCTTCCCCTATAAGGTTGGCTCACCGCCTTGGCTCGCACGCCCTCCTTTCCCTCTTACCCTCACTATGCTAGTCCGCCCTCTGGTCTGCTCACCGCTACGCTCACTGACGTCGATGCTCAACTGCCCCCGGGTGCCTGGCCGTCGACGGCCGCGACTATGGGTGCAGGCGCTGAACCAAAGAAAAAATATGTACTGCAGATATTCCACCGATATTCATGCTACGAAGTGTCATTTTTGAGGTGACTGCTGGAAAATGGACCATTGTGCATTATACTGAGCCATAGTACTACTGATAGGTATAATATCATGCAACGTACACCCCATGATCAAATGATTAAGCTCGACACCAATGGTCACATCCGTAGAGTCTAGAAATTCATCGTTTCGTGAACTTATGCTCGGGAGTCTCTTTCCAGTGGCTACTATCGTGAATCCAGATTCTCAATATTTGATTCATCAATGGGAAAGCTTGCTGCTAACGGTCTACGCTATCCGCTATCGGGTACCGTTTTGGGTGTATGGCGAACGATAGCTTTGGCCGGCCGCGAGCAACAGCCCTCAGTACCTCAATTCATGCATTAATCTAAAATAAAGGGCCTCGGTTGGATTTTTAAGCAGTAGATACAACATTTTTAAATCCTAACTAAACGATAACTACCACTATCTAACAAAAATTGAAAGCCTACCAAAAAACGTGTCGAGTCACGAGCGCGGGATGTGCTTGCCTGTAGTACTGACGGCCAGGCACCCGGGGGCAGTCGAGCGTCGACGTCAGTGAGCGTAGCGGTGAGCAGACCAGAGGGCGGACTAGCATAGTGAGGGTAAGAGGGAAAGGAGGGCGTGCGAGCCAAGGCGGTGAGCCAACCTTATAGGGGAAGATATGATCCCCGAAATCTGGGGAATGACCTCATTCCTCATTTTTCGAGAAAAAAAAAGAGAACGACAAGCGAAGAGAATTCTTTGAAAAACAGGGATATCCTCAAAATTCAGGTATATCTCATTCCTCATTTTCTCGGTAGTTTTCATTCNATGTCGGACGAAGGGGTCCCAGTTGTCCGAAGCGCTTGTCCATAAAAAAGGGGACAGCCGCTGGTGAAAAAACAGGGAATGAAAACTACCGAGAAAATGAGGAATGAGATATACCTGAATTTTGAGGATATCCCTGTTTTTCAAAGAATTCTCTTCGCTTGTCGTTCTCTTTTTTTTTCTCGAAAAATGAGGAATGAGGTCATTCCCCAGATTTCGGGGATCATATCTTCCCCTATAAGGTTGGCTCACCGCCTTGGCTCGCACGCCCTCCTTTCCCTCTTACCCTCACTATGCTAGTCCGCCCTCTGGTCTGCTCACCGCTACGCTCACTGACGTCGACGCTCGACTGCCCCCGGGTGCCTGGCCGTCAGTACTACAGGCAAGCACATCCCGCGCTCGTGACTCGACACGTTTTTTGGTAGGCTTTCAATTTTTGTTAGATAGTGGTAGTTATCGTTTAGTTAGGATTTAAAAATGTTGTATCTACTGCTTAAAAATCCAACCGAGGCCCTTTATTTTAGATTAATGCATGAATTGAGGTACTGAGGGCTGTTGCTCGCGGCCGGCCAAAGCTATCGTTCGCCATACACCCAAAACGGTACCCGATAGCGGATAGCGTAGACCGTTAGCAGCAAGCTTTCCCATTGATGAATCAAATATTGAGAATCTGGATTCACGATAGTAGCCACTGGAAAGAGACTCCCGAGCATAAGTTCACGAAACGATGAATTTCTAGACTCTACGGATGTGACCATTGGTGTCGAGCTTAATCATTTGATCATGGGGTGTACGTTGCATGATATTATACCTATCAGTAGTACTATGGCTCAGTATAATGCACAATGGTCCATTTTCCAGCAGTCACCTCAAAAATGACACTTCGTAGCATGAATATCGGTGGAATATCTGCAGTACATATTTTTTCTTTGGTTCAGCGCCTGCACCCATAGTCGCGGCCGTCGACGGCCAGGCACCCGGGGGCAGTTGAGCATCGACGTCAGTGAGCGTAGCGGTGAGCAGACCAGAGGGCGGACTAGCATAGTGAGGGTAAGAGGGAAAGGAGGGCGTGCGAGCCAAGGCGGTGAGCCAACCTTATAGGGGAAGATATGATCCCCGAAATCTGGGGAATGACCTCATTCCTCATTTTTCGAGAAAAAAAAAGAGAACGACAAGCGAAGAGAATTCTTTGAAAAACAGGGATATCCTCAAAATTCAGGTATATCTCATTCCTCATTTTCTCGGTAGTTTTCATTCCCTGTTTTTTCACCAGCGGCTGTCCCCTTTTTTATGGACAAGCGCTTCGGACAACTGGGACCCCTTCGTCCGACATTCACGTGACCTACTTGCCTTTTTGAGGCGATAGATATCCCGATTGCCAAAGTGCTTCCCAAACGTTTATATCTTCAAGCCCCTAACCCTTTTGCGGGGCGTTCCCCCCCTGTATCCCCCCTGCTAGCCCCGAACCCTTAACCTACCCTAACCCCTAACCTCCCTAACCCATTCAAACTTGGGAGCGCTTCGCGCCGGGGCCCTAAACCTAACCCCTAACCTAGAAAGAAAAAATACACTGAGCACAATCGAACACGGAACGTAAGAAAACATTAATAAACAGACGCCTTACCACTCTGCCAACGGCCCTTGGGAAGTACAACAACAACATGCACCAAAGGAAGTCAGCAATCACGTGACTGCCGGACGCAGGGGTCTTACTGCCCGCGACGCTTCGGACTTGGATCCGCACCTCCGACTTGAATCGCCTTCACACTAGAAGGAGAGTGAGGGGCACGGTAATATCCATGAGGTGCGTCTTTTGTCGTTATTCCTCAAACCCAGACTTATGATTTCATATACAAGCAACCATTCAGGGAAACTATGTATCCTTCGAGCATGACCAGAAGGACAATCATTCTGAGGCTCGTTCTGTTTTCGTCTGAAATGCAGACAGATCAAACTCGGGTCTTATGCATCCTCTCTCCAGTACCTCGAGCCCAACCTCCCTAATTTGCCAACTGCCCAACTTCCAAGCTCGATACCTCAAGAGGAGACGACATCATCCAACCAGATCCGAGCCGTCCGGCCGGGAGACTACAAGAAGCTAACGACCTTGGCTAGGAATCGGTGTCAACGTGTTTCTTCAAGATATTGAACAGGTGGCCGGGAAAGAAACGACTTCGGATTTGAGCAGTTTATCATTATCATAGTCGGCGAACGGAAGTCTGCACACGTTGGGAAGGTCGGAAGGATTGTAGAGGCGTGAGCGTCGATATTCTCATTATCCAAATGATAGCACCTCACCATCTTTCAGACAGCAACTGGCCTTAACCACAACTGCATCGAATCGTATCGAACGTTGATTAAATAGCACAGGACCAACCTTATACTTGATGCTAGCGCACGGCTGCGGCTACCTTGGAACTTCACTAGACCTGTCGGACGCGAACAGCGATCTCTCCTCGTACAGTGAATGACTTAGATCCAATACGAGCGACAAGTATGTGAGTTTTGTTCTACGTCTCAGACTCAGATGTCATCGTCTTCTATCAACGACGCCACTTTGCTCTCCGCTGGATTCTTACCCATAGCGAAGCTCCCGAAGGTGTATTTCAGCGCGATCATAAAAATATCCCGCCGTCTTTGGAGCATAAGAGATGCTGGATTGGTATGGACGATTGTACGTCCTTCAACACTGTCTCTCTCTCGGCAGCTGAACGGTTATCCCACTCATAGCCACCCGTTCTCAGTCACTGTACAGCTAGTCCCTGCTTCAATCGCTGAATAGGAGAGCGTGGCATTGGGCATTGATGCTCAGCGAGCGATTGGTATGTCGTGTGGATACGGTCTTTCGTGGTGTCTTGGTGCTGCCTCTGGGATGGTTAGAGACTTGATGAGGGATCACAGAAGGCGAAGTTGTTTCGAGGTGTTTGATTCAACGTAAAAGGCCAACCAGACTCTGCAGCTACATTGATAATGGTGATAGAAATGGTTCGACACGTTTGTATTCCTGTGCGTACATCCAACAAGCGCTGATTCTTAATTTCATCAATCCTAGATATCTCGGCTGTCGAATCGTTGTCTCAAATGTGGCACTTTCTCTCGTACACCTTTCCTGATCACACCAGAGACATCAGCCAGCTAGCAAACACCTTTTTTTTTTTATTCTTACTTGGCGGTGCCGGGTGCCAACAATGTCATAGCCTGACATGAAAAATGTTTTCAGGATATTTGAAGGCCTCGAACATCAACCAGAGGTCAATCAGCAGATGTGTTTTGATTGTTATGCAGATGGATCGAGCGGGTGCAGTAATTTTTATATCTGCTCAATCAATCCATGTTTAATGTCCTGCATACACAGCTTCATGCATCGCAGTCCCCAGATTTCTAGGAGTAGATTCGTTCATAGCACCTAGATAGATTCCCGAGTCAGCACATTCACGGGAATATCAAAATTCTCTGAATCAAAGTCAGATGTGCTGTAAGGTCTCCCGTGGTGCGCTGTCAATCTGTCGGTGAGTCAGAGAGGGAAATGGCTACAGACGGGCTCCCTTCTAGGGTGTCAGCAGGCAGATGGTAAGCAAGACCGATGGGCCCCCAATTGACATTGCTTAGAGAGCAGACGTGCTTTGGGCTACGGCGGTAAACTCGTGTCACCCCCCAAGAGTTGAATGGAACATGATGGACGCAAGAGGAATGACTGATGTCGTCTTGACCGGTCAAAATCAGAGTATGACCTACTCCCCTTTCTGCCTTTCTTCTTTCTCATTATTCACAAACCAAGCTCATCAAAGCCGACGCGGGAGTTGACCGAAAAGTCAACTCACACAGTTGCTCAATTCACCTTGAGACGAAGATACGAGTATACCAAACCAGGCACTGTTGGAATTTACTCAACACCAAACACCGAATACAGCACATCAGTTGAGACTGTGTCTGTTCTAGCAGATGGAGCTTGATCCCTGGTGGTTCTTCCGATATCTAAGGCCCCTATAGCTGTCCACCACACATGTACGGTCAAAGCAGTTCATGATCTGACCCGTCTAGGAGCATCAAGAACGGTTGTCGTAGTTGGTGGCGCTGCGTCCACTCGACATTCACTTATGTTTCATTCTTCCAGTGTCAGCATCTAATTCATTCCAAAGGAGCAACTCATTACGGATGCCCATAATCTAGGAAGCCCGCAGTACTTGAACTGAGTCATACAGGGGTAAAGTTCCCGAGTACCCAAGTGCTGTAAAGATAATGAGTTTTCCGTTCTCAAGTTCACCGCGTTATAAGGCTATCCGTCCTTACAACATAGATTGAACCATGTCTACTTTCCAGGGCTGCTCCAATTTCACTATTAGAGATGGACGAATCACGACTATCGGAAGAGACCAATACAACATTAATGTGCATGGTACTTTGGTGCAGTATCTCGGTCCCGGTCGGGAGGAAGAACGCGAATGGACGATTTGGGACGATGTATGTTTGATTTGATGCCTATTTTTTGTCCCTCATGCTGACATACGCAGTACAAGAACATTCCGACATGGAAAATCCGTCTCAAGAGGAGCCTCGGAGAAACTCCTGTCAAGAGAGACTGGGAAGTAGGACGGAGATACCTAGATGCCTGTCGTGAAATCAATGTTGTCAGTGTGAGGGGTGAAGACAAAGATTCGGAATTCTTGTATATTGTTTACACCGGCCCCGATGCTGTAGAGGTGAGAATGGACTCTTGCGAAGCTTGCAACATCTGATCACCTTGCTTCGGACAGGTCTTCCTACGCGATTTCGAGGAGTTCTCTCATGTCAAGTACGTTGTTGACCACGTCACTGAAAACGTCGACCATTTGAACAACTGTTTGCATTCAGAAACTTGAACTGTATCGAACTTTTTGGCTATAACAGAGGAGCGGCACTACCTGCTCTGGTTTTTTATGATGGTAAGGATGACATCAATATCATTACGGTTACGCATTTTATTTCGTGATACTAAACCCCGTCCAGCATTCGTCCCATTCGCGCGCATCTTTGAAAAAAATCAGCTTTCTCCTCTTCTGCATATTTATATCCTCTATCAGGTATGTTTTAATCTGTTTCTGAACTTCCTAAACTGACTCTGTACAGTCTAGAATATCACAAATAGCTTCCCGGGTGGTACAGTAAATCTCACCAATATTGATCTTAAATAAACTGATCAAGTAAACCTGCAGGAATTTGGTGAACTGTGGGTTGACCCAAGGACTGGGAGATTCCGCAGAGGCCCCTACGTTCGGTATTCATCAAATGTGCGCTACTTGGTATCCGATTTCGGTACTACCGAAGACTCAGTCGATGAGGAACACTTCCTGTCCATTCAAGCATTCAGCGACCCGAGCACTGTATTCAACTACCTCGCTCGAGCCCTCTCCACCAGCGATATTCTCCGGGGTATCAGACGTTCCCATAGAATACTCTGTGAAAGTATTTCCAATGAAGACACCGTCTCGGTACTATCGTCTCTTCCTGGTAGAATCTATAACAGACATCGTCGAGAGATAATCGCCAGATGGCCGGGAGACAGGAATGGGTGGAGTTATAAATTCTGGAGCCAGAGAGGTATGCCGGATGCAAGGGGGGAGAGCGCAGCTGACCTCGATAACTTCTCGGTGCGGTGCGTATAAAATGCTGACAAGCTGGACGTTTTGAGCTAACCAGAAATAAAATCACAGGTTTACAGTCTCGCCATCGGATATTCAACATTTGCAGGACCAATGGCTCGAGTTACACTACACTGTGTATAGAAAAGGGAACGAGTTTGCAAACGCCTGGGTGACCCAAGGACACGCTGTGTTCAGTCAGCTTGAAATTCACAGAGACGAATGGGACAAGTATTGTAAGTTCGAGTTGTTTTCTTAACATGAATGTATATCGACACTCTACAGCCCTTCTAGATAGTTGCTGGCTCCATCTCCAACCTGGAGAGCGTCAAGCACAGCGAAAAGGTGATATCCCAGCAGACCGACCGGTATACCTTTTTATTCTGCGTATTCCCCAGCCAGTGGATCAAAGAAATGCTTGGGGCTCTTGGATGAAAGGGAAGAAGTACTTTTGGTCTTTTGATCCTTATGGTTGCGAAGTAATGACGGAAGATGAATGGGTAAAATGGGGGCTTCCTTCTTATACCTGTGACATTGAAGTTGGGCACGCGTGGTGGGACCCCAGTGCGTATGATGCTGTGCGGCAACTTCAAGTTTTCAATGGCTTTGTTCCCACGACGAGGGACTTCTCTCGATCGCTCGGTTGCCAAGGTCTCGCAGTTGTTGGCGACGAAGCAAGGTTCGAAGAAGTAAAAGGTAAGGAGTTTCTTTCATGATTACCGCTCTGTCTAGCTGATTATTATCATCCATTACCCCAAGTCGGTGCATTCACAGAGGGAAAAGGGTTGTACGTGTCGCAGACCCGGCATAGAATCGTCATCTCGTCGAAAGGGACAAAAAGGGAAAAGAAAGAGAGACCTTATGATGAGAGTACGAAAAGAGCCGAAGGTCTAAAACTTGACCAGAACTCTCGTTTCTGTCGGCTGATTTATTTATAGCTCCCAATATCACGGCGACAACGAGAAGGGAAGATAACAAGGAAGGTAGAGTAAGGAGCTTGGTACCACTGATCCTTCCAGCTGATTTACATCCAGAATCTCCCGCCGCGTGCAAGCCTGACTCAACTCAAAGTACCTTCATCAAAGTCGAAGTTGCCAACGACAATGATCTAGTCACTATGAGATGCAACAAGGACAAACATACAGTTTCTGCACCAAGTGTCAAGAACATAAAGAAGAATTCGGAGAGAGAAACACAGAGTGTCGAGAAACGCAAAGGTCTGGGTCTTTCCTAACACTACTGATTTCGTCCAACTGACTTGGATCTAAATCCCTCTTTTATTACCCGTTCCAAAGTTGCTTCACGTTCTACCCATGAAGCCAAACCTTCCAACAATGACCACTCTGTCGGTCACTCCCACGACAAACAGCAGCATGCTGTTACCACTTCAAGTGTTGGGAAGATGAGAAAGGAATGCCACACATCACTGAGGCCATGGCGTTGATATCAATCCAATTTCTGGGATAGTATTCATAATTTTGATTAATGATTTGAGTTTTGTCAATTGCTTGATCAGAGTGCCTTCTGATCTGTAATCTGTGTGATGTGAATCTTTATGAAATCACAACAGTTGACACAGTTAATGTTCTGGTTCCCTTCCATCAGCAAATCGTGCAGCTATTGAGCATGAATGATAATCTATTTTGGTCTGTGTCATAGAATATCATAAACAAAAATGATTTCAGTTGCTGATCATGGATGAGCATAGCAGAAAATGAGTGAAAATGATTTCAGTTGCTGATCATGGAAGGAAATGGGCAAAAATGGAAGAAAATGGAAGATCATAAGACTCAATTAATTAATGTTCTGACTGATAAAAATACTAGCCAAGGCCAGGGAGATGCAGGTTTTCCCTGAATAGGTGTAGAGCCAAGGGAATATATTATTGGGTACAGTAAGATGTTATATGGCAGTTTGGCATAGTGGTTATGTTGTGAGCTCTAACCCTTTGTCAGATGACAAAGCAACTGTGGTGTCACCAGTTTGACTCTGTCAGGTAGCAGTATATATTTTCTCTGGCTGGCTGACTTCCATGGGTGATCATCCATTTCCTCTCATGATCTTCCATGATCACTAGGTGGGGTCTGTTTTCTGCCATTATCAAGGCCAAAATGGGTAATAATGTATTTTGGCTATGATCATCTATTTTGCTCATTTTCTGCCATAATCATTAGGTGTTCAATTTGCTGATGTCAAGAGTCAGTACCATATGTGGATTTTGATAGAAGACTGGCTTTGAGTGCTTAAGTGTTTAAGGCTTTTTATGGGCACTCTTAGCCTGGGCCTTTGTCCTTGCCTGGTTTTGTCAGAAAAGCAGTCAATTTCTCTACCAATGAACTGATATACACCATATGTACTACACACCAGCCAGAATCAACTTGTGTTAAGTCTCACTCTGACAACCCCCTAGGTTTCTGCCCTCTCCCCCAACCCAAAACAACCATCTGTCCAGTGTCCAACAACTCCAATACCCTGATGATCATAGTGTCAATGTGTTCCATTGGCTATAGCAATAAAGACCCCAGTACAGTAGAAGAGTATGTTACAAGAAGATCTGATTCATAATGGTATATCAGAACTTCTCGTTCCTTAAGCAAGCATGTGCAGATCTTGCTAAAGTCATAAGCTTCTTGTACATGATGCAAAAAGCACAGAACATACTGTAAATTGCCCCATCTCAATGTCCAATTGTTGTCAATTCCTATCTTGAGCTATCTTCTTGAGTCCTCTGAGATTCTGCCATTGAGAAACCAGGGGAGCAGCACTGACACAACATGACAGGTGTTTTGGTGGCAGTTGGAAAGAAATATGAGAAATTTAGAGAAGCTCAGGCAAAATTGATATGAAAGTGCATGGACCAACTGTGACAACCAAGATGTGAAGGATCAGAAAATCTTTGCAGCCTCCTTGTACACACCTTCTGAGCTACATTTTGTACAGCTGTTGTGTTAAGATGAAAGCTGGATGAAAGCTGTCTCAATCAGCTGGCAGACAGCTGTGACTCGGATATGTGACACATGACTAGGACTTTCCACACTTACCCTTATCATCTGAGCCTCTACCCTCCCCTCTCTACCTATCATTCATAGACTATGGACACCAGCAACATTATTCCAGGCAAGCTTCAAATGCTGCCTGAAATTTGGTCAAGATCTTTCTTGAAATGATCAAGTCATAGCCAGGCCTGTCTTCAGCACACATGCCAACAGGTTATTCACTGTGTGTGCCAAAGTGACCAGGAGAGGTGGTCTTCCCTCCAATGATATTATCACAAGTTTCTGGTCATTGGCAATGTCTTACCTTGAACATGCTGCAACTGTGGTCATCAATATGCATGGACATATACTGTGCTGAAATGAGGAACATCTTTTTGTTAGTTGAGACATTTCTACAAAAAAGTGCCAGCTGTCCATTGACAATTGAACTTTGTGATTCTCAACCTTGTGAAGACAATATAGATGGAATGGCACCAAATAGTACCACTCCATTAGGAGACACTGTTTTTTTGCTCCTCATGGTGGAAATAAAGCACTGTGAAGTACTTCCCATCCTTCTGAGCAATGGAAAGGTGAAACCAGATCATTTCAATTTCCCTACTAATATCATGCTCCTGCTTCTTCATGACCTAAAGTATGGTGTATCCACTTCCACTAGTAATCTTCCAAGTCCTTGGATCTGGAACACTCTTTTTAATGCACCTCAGCTCACTCAGATTGAAACAATTCAGTTTCATGACTTTGTGAAGCTTCTAATCAACCACATCACTTCACTTACCATCAACTGACCAGAGGGTCTACCTCTTCTTCTCACAAACCTTTCTTGATGCACACAACTCATGTTGTTGGTTATAAACAATTTCAGAGCTGAGTTAAAATTCCCAGAAGAAGATAGCGATTGGGTTGGTGCCTCAATCAAGCTGACTTCTATCTGAAAGCTCAATGTTAGCTTTTTGACATATGATTGTGAAATGAAAGATGCCACTCTTTTCTTCAATTCCATCACATTACCCTCCTTGATTGCCCTCAAAGTATCATTCTGGTATGTAGAATCAAAGCCTGCACTTGATTGGGCTTGGCAGCCTCTGTATAGCTTATTACAGAGATCTTTTTGTGCTCTACAAGAGCTCTACTTAAAAATCCCTACCTCCATTCTTCCTGTTGGCATTTCATTCTTACCAAGAATGCTTCACACTTCTCCAACTCTTACAACATTAACCTTTGAGCTACACAAAGGCATGAGAAGTTGAAGTCATTACAACATGCATATCTGACTTGCTTTCCAGTATCACCATTGCAACCCCTTCAGTTTATGGAATCCTTGTTCCCAGACTAGACATTGTTTGTCTGTGCTTTTATGTAGATGCTGGGAGCCTCCAGAGGACAGAGATTGTGAACAACATTTTGTCTTTTGCAGAGTCAAGATCCAAGCAATGACTAGCATCTCTTGGGGATGTCAGACATAGTGTCCAATCTATCCGAGTTGTCATTAGTGTTTGTCAAGAGCCCTCAGTACATTCTCATGCAAGCAAAAGATGTTCTACCTCCATTCAATCGAGATGCCCTCTTACTATGCCTTTGTCAATTGACAGTGGGTGAAATAGCATGCACTGTGGATGAAACTTTTTATCTGAGATGAGTATCAGGCCCTGTTGGATCACTAGGTTTTTCAATTTTTTCTGTTCTCCACAGACCATCAGTCTGTGGTAGAGTACCTTGTGTAAAACACCTTCTTGGCACTTGTGCATGTACATAGCTTAATCTGTGAATTATAATGGTATGCCTTGAGATTGCTTCTGCTCTACTTGTCAGTTTGTGGGCCTTACAAAGCTCTCAGAAATGGTCAGGTCAAAGTACAGTCTCAATGTCTTTCCACCCAACTTGACATTTATCACTTAGAGGTGAACACCTGCCAGTACTGGTAATATGGCAAATCTAGAAAAGACCCAATTTTATTCATTTTACATTACTTTTGAATCAGAACACTTTAATATGACACAAGATAATGGGTAATAAGGACTAGAGTAAGCCCAGTCTGCTAGTCATTGCCTTAGAGAAGCTATAGTGCATTGGAAAGTATGAAGAGCTATATGATATGCTATACAAAGGTGTTTAAGCTGTACTTTCTGACATATCTATGTATCAGATCCAAAGCAGATCACTCCTGAAACCCATAGAGAACCTAACTATGGCACAATGAATGCATTGGCTAGTTAACCAAGCTCTCAAAAGTGCTACCAATGGGATTTTAATTTCTATTTTAACTTTCTATGACAGCTGCAAAGTGCAACATGCAGTCAAACAGTACAGAGGTACTTAAAAGAGACATTAAAACAGAAAGATGACTTAGAACAGGAACAATCAAAGAATGATCATTCTCCAAAGTCAATATACAGATCAAAGTCAAAGCAGACAATCTCTTAATAAAGAGTTCAAAGGCAGCAAAACAATACAAAATAACATAACTAGGTACAAAGCAACCTTAGAAAGAAGGAAATCACTTCTGAAGGACATCCACTACCTACAGACAGATACAATGAGACATATGAAGAATATCTAGTGCATAAGGAGTCCTAACTAAGACTGAAACTGCATTGTCAAAGGAGATAGGAACAGTAACAGCATGTTCTGACCTCAGAAACTTTGGCATCTAGACCTCTGCCAATGTGTGGATGCTAGAAAGGGGAATGCTGTAAGGAAACAGGACAGATACAACCATCCGCTCATAGATACTCAACTTTAGAAAAGAGAGAAAATACAAATTATAGAGTCCAGAACATCTGGAGAAGTAAATACCTGCACAGATATGGTTGGATACCCTAGTGGCCAGACTCCATTAATTTGTCTAAGATAAGACTAGTGGAAAACTACCCAAAAGATAACCTCCAAAAGTTCTATCTCAAGTTGTTGTGCAAGTGTGGATCAATGTAATCAGAGTTGCTGCACTTAAAATGCCAACAAAACTCTTAACTAGGTTAATTCTCTCTTATTAAAGTGTTCTACTCCAAAGTGTTCACCTCCAAAGGAGTATAGATAGGTTTAAAATGGGTTTATTTCACAAACACACACACAAAACACAAAGAACATGGTGCACTAAAGCAGAAACACAAGAGCTACAGTCCTGTACAAAGACTCGGTAGCTGATATAGTCTGACTCTACAGAGTTCAAGACTTCTTTAAGACAACTACAGCACTCAGCATACTGGAAAAGGTCCTAGACCAATTTCTACAAAGAGCTCAGTACAGGCACACCCTTTGCTAAGACTCTAAGTGTGTCACAACCTGATACACACACAGGCCACACTCCAAGTGCCCAAGGCTCCTTCTTGGTGTAAAGTTTCACTTAGAAAAGCACAACAACACACTCAAGATGTTACTCTTATCTCTTATGACACAAGTTTGTTATCAGATGTCTATCTCTCTGGAGTCACTCAGGACCAATCTCCAGGGCCTGAAGTGAGGAAGCAAAACTAGAATAGCACACAAAATTATACACCAAACAAACTCTTCATGTATTCACAATTGGAGGGGGCAGAGTTACTTGAGTATGTACAAATATCTAGCTGTCTTTTTATATACAGTCCAAGGAATNCAAAACCCTTAGCTAGATTGATTCTCTCTTATTGAAGTGGTCTACTTTGAAGTGTTCACCTCCAAAGGAGTATAGATGGGTTTAAAAATGGGTTTATTTCACAAACATACACACAAAACACAAAGAACACAGTGCACAAAGCACAAACACAAGAGCTACAGTCCCATACAAAGACTCAATAGCCGATATAGTCTGACCCTATGGAGTTCAAGACTTCTTTAAGACAACTACAGTACACAGTGTACTGGAAAAGGTTCTAGACCAATTTCTACAAAGAGTTCAGTGCAGGCACACCTCTTGCTAAGATTCTAAGTGTGTCACAACCTGATACCCAACACAGGCCACACTCCAAGTGCCCAAGGCTCCTTCTTGGTATAAAGTGTCTCTTAGAAAAGTGCTACAATGCACTCAAGATGTTACTCTTATCTCTTATGATGCAAGTTCATTATCAGATGTCTATCTCTCTGGAGTCACTCAGGACCAATCTCCAGGGCCTGAAGTGAGGAAGCAAAACTAGAATGGCACACAAAATTATACACCAAACAAACTCATCATGTATTCACAATCAGAGGGGGCAGAGTTACTTGAGTATACATGAATATCTAGCTGTTCTTATATATGGTCCATAGAATATATCTACAGAAAGATATAAATAATGTCTGATAATTCAGAAAATAATAAACAAGTGACTGAGATGCTAAAAGAGAGAATATTCGGATGTCACAGAGTCTGGCCACTAGAGTATCTGACCATATCTGTGCAGGTATCTATGTCTCCAGGTGTTCTGGACTCTATAATTTGTATTTTCTCTTTTCTACATCAGGTATCTATGAGTGGATGGTTGTATCTGTCCCATTTCTTACAGTATTTCTCTTTCTAGCATCTGAATGTTGGCAGAGACCTAGATGCCAAAGTTTCCAAGGCCAGAACATGCTGTTATTGTTCCTATCTCCTTTGATAATGCATTCTTGGTCTTAGTTAGGACTTCTTATGCATTAGATATTATTTGTATGTCTCATTGTGTCTGTCTATTAAGTAACTTCAGTCCTATGAAAGTAGTCTTCAAGCTTCTGAGGTTACTTCACACTTTATGTTATTTTGTATGTTTTGCCACCAAACTCTTTATTAAGAGATTATCCACTTTGACTTTGATCTGTATATTGACTTTAGAGGAGGATTGTTCTTTGATTGTTCCTGTCTGAGTCGTTCTTCTGTTTTGATGTCTCTTTTGAGTACCTCTATACTGTTTGACTGTGCATTGCACTTTGCAGATCTTATAGAAAGTTGAAATAAAATTAAAATCCCATTGATAGCACTTTGAGAGCTTGGTTAACTAGCCAATGTGTTCATTGGGCCATAGTTAGGTTCCCTAGGTTTCGGGAGTGATCC